>JAVGWX010000013.1:36462216-36854716 GCA_036924085.1 Ariolimax columbianus | reverse complement strand
ACCACTCAGTGTTACAGTTTACTGCTTTTGCTGAAATTAGCATATGATGGAAGTAAATAGTTTATCATTATCATATGACATTCTTTCTTCTTTGTTCGTTCTCAATCTTCCACTACCAAACCCTGAAAAGGGCTTTGCTCGTAGCTGGATGTAGTCCGGAGAATGGAATGCATTGTGTCAGGGTTTACAGCTTGACTGTCCAACACATCTGACTTCAATCATTTTTTAGTACCAGGTTGCCTTCCCTCTTTGATCCCTTTTACTTAGTCAGTCTGCTCTATTGCAGCCTGTTATCCAGGATCACCACGTGGAGGTGTAGAAGGGTCTTGGCAGCTCGGGTTTGCTGATCGTTGTAGCTCGTGCGCTGCTCAGCGTCTTGATCCCCACATATTCTTTCAAGAACATAGTGTCTGACACGGCAGCTCTGTATGCATATCGGTTTTGGGCGAGTCAACCAACGTTATACAACGACATCCTCAGACATTCCTTAATGTCCTGGTGTCATCTTCATCAAGGTCACCCTCCTTTCAGCAACCACGCCTTCCATTATCACTCACTCAGACCGTTATGTCTCTTCAAATCACCAAAATTTATAAGTTTTTTCCTTGCAATGTTGTCTAGGAACCAATGTCCGTCATTTGCAGGGCTGGAAAAATGTCTCGCGGCCGTATGTTGCCACTGAAAAAATGCATGTCCTGATCAATTGGATCAGTGTCTGCTTGCATATGCCCTGCCGCACATTTTTCTTCTGTATTAGTTTGTTTGTAGCAATTGCAGGTCATTCTGCATTTGTTCTCAATCTCCTGCTACAAAGCTCTGATCAAGGCTTTGCAAGTTGCAGGATGTAGTCCGGAGAACGAAATGCACTGTGTCGCTAGTTTCCAACTTAACTGCGATATTTGCACCTTTCGTTCTGACACATCCGTCTTCGGCAGAATTACATCTTCTATTTCTACATTATCAATTGGGAATACTGATTATTCTTTCATTTCTCTGATGTAAAAATGTTGGTTCTTCACAGTAGTTAATATTCATAAGGAAATATTCATTAACCCATTTCAACTTGGGACTCATTATACCAGTTTGTGTCTATCCGTCCAAGCGGAAATGTCAGAATTCTGTGCGTCAAAGTTTTGTTTAAAATAAAATTATTTGTTCTTGAATAAATTGAGTTAAAATTATGATCTAGACATCAAGGGACACATAATTAAACTATCTATGACATGAAGTATTCATAATAAAGATATATTAGTATGAAGCATTGAATGTCAATAAATTGGAGAAAATTGTTTTCATACTTACCCCATCGCATGTTTCGTCGATATATTCGTAAATTTCTACACAGTAGTATACATATACCTTTCTTATTCTTAGTCCCAGGCAAAGTTTGAATCGGGCGTATGTTGAATATCCACAAGTAATCCAGATGTGCACTCATTTGATAGAAAATCATAAATCATTTCTATGATCTTAAAGCCCAACTTTCGTTGCAATGAATTGGTATACTTTCAAATATAGTAACACGCACTTGAATCGATCTCTCTGAAATAATTGTTGTCAAATGTAAATTATGCAGGCATAACCATCATGTAGAGTCGTAAAAAAAAAAATAATGAAATGCAGCAAACAAAATCACGAAATACAAACACATGTATCAGAGCTTCATTTTGTGCAAGATGGACAACCATTATTAGATTTTTGATGGCTTGTGTCAGACGATACAAGCTGTAAAGAGTTCAGAAAATTACTGGAGTATTCATTATGCACTTTTTGTTGTACATTTTTTTTACCTTGTCTGGCAAAGTCACCATGCAAATGTAAATAACCATAGCATATATTTTTACATTAAAATTATCTGCCTACATTTCAGAGAGTCTGCTGTAAATATTCCAATAGTTTGAGGATCTCTTTGGATCACAGAAGTGTTGTAGTGTGTTGTTTTAGTGCATAGATGTATGGCTGGTCAGATGACCGCTTGTTTCAGTAAGTCATTTCTGAGGGACTGCAATACAACTAAATGCAAATGTTGGCTGAAACATAAGCATCATAAAAATGTTGTTTTACAATGAGAATAATTTTGGTCTTAATCGACCTGTACTTCTACAGGGGTGGATGCCCCTGTGCAGATCCCAGCAGTGGCGTGAGCTGGATGTAGCCGGGAGAAGGATTTTCTGATAGACTCGAACAGCTTATTACTCTGCTGCGTTTGGACAAGTGCCCCAGAGGGTAGTTAACCGATGTGCGGTTCCATGTTTATAGACTCAAACACTAGAGCAGAGTAGACCCGCAGCCTGTTAGGCGCCATCTATGCTGCTCTTAACAAGCCACCTAACCATGGCTGGTGTTATGCCATGTCACACAGTTAGTCTCCTCTCTTTGGGACAGTAGTGCTATTCTTGTCCTTGTCATACACCAAGACCCTGGCAGACCTTTCGGGCGAGAATAGTACTATACACATACATCTCAATAGAAAAACACCAAATACAAAACTTACGAAGACAGCACAAATGAAAACAGTGAAATTATTTTTGAATGTTATTCTTTTCGTTTGCCTTGTTTCCCAAGACAGAGTGTATTAACTGTTTTTGCACCTTATGGCCCAGTACATCAAACTTCAGCATGCATTTTATTAATGGGTTTACTTCCCATATGGCAACTATCCGGCTGAGTTTCAGCATATGCATATTTTGGTTTTGAACAGTGTCATTAACCATTTCGCTGCACAGCTGCCAAATAGATATTAGCGAAGGCTAAACCAATTTCCAAATTACATTTGTAACATCTGAATCAGCGAGGATAAGATGTTCTAATATACTGATATTCACCCTGGCTATGATTTAGCCAACATTGTCATTTAGTAAGCAAATGACATTCCCTCCCCTTCATTTCATAAGTAATAGATGTATCTGATGGTTTCGCTGATTTTTCTACCTAATTAGCATCACATATATTACAACCCCTTGAGGGTGGAATACTCTCAAGCTCATGTAAATGTACATCTCGTCATTCTCACAGACCAGAAGCCTGCTGAGCATGGAACCTTGATCTGGGTTTGATAAGAAGCACTAGATGCTATCATATTTGTATTTCAGAGAGTAGAGTAACTATCTCACTCTCCATAGGAGCTGAGGATCTATTGGTCATGCTTCTGCAAAATGTTACCTTTTTTAATTGGCATGTAAACTGTGTTTGTAGTATTTTCTAAAGACTAATTTATTTGTATGCTTTTTATTTTATTAAAATTAGAATCCAAGAAATGTTGATGGGTTGGACATTTTATCATACAAAATACACAGAAGCATGTTTTTAAGATTACAGTGTGATGATTTTTTTGTTTGTTTAAACCCCTAATTCGTTTGGTATTGCAAATGTTGACAATGTAAATTATTTTCTGTAAAGTATCGAGGAATCAAATTATCTAACCAAAGAAACTAATTTAAGAAAACTCACAGTAGAGTTGGTTTAATGTGAAAGACTTTAAGATGCATATTGTGCTCTATCTACCTGTGACCAATGCTTGTTTTGGCAGTCTGAATGTTGGATAAAGATGGGAAACTGTTGAATTCATAGCAAAAAGATTCACATCACACTTTACTAACAATTTCTTAGGACTTTTTAGTGAATGCAATATCACAGAAGTATTTTTTGTGAAAGACTACCACCATTTAAATAATAAGATAAAAGATTAAATTTAATTATACCGCGATCTTTTCATGTGAATCATCTGGTAAAAATTTCCCATGATCTGTGAGTAGTGAGATCAGACACTCTTGTGCAGTACTGCGCATGTTAAAAATCCTTTGGCAGTTGGAAATAGAAAAGAGTATGCTTAACGGCCGCTGCTCGGACAAAATTCAAGTTAAAGAACTTCTACAATTTTTTTAAATTTTGCGTTCGCCTTATTTCTCTGATCCCCAAGACAGCGTGCATTGTACTGTGGTTTTTATTTTGCGCCTGTTGACCCAGTGTATCCAACTTCAGCATGCATTTTATGTAAGGGTCTGCATTTTCTAAGGGTTTGCTTCCTCGGGGTAATGGTCAGTGCTGTGGTGGGGATCGAACCCAGCACCTTCTGCTTGTGAGCCGTATCGCTTAACCACAAGCCCACGCTGTCCTCCTACTTCTACAATTGATTCTATGTATTCAAGTCTCACAGAGAGTATGTTGCAAAAAGGGGACTGTGTGGCTATAATGTCAGGTCTTGGTTATGGGGCTAACAGAGCGGCACAGATGGCGCCTGACAGGTTGCGGGCCTGCCTTGCTCTAATTTACGCTTCCACTACTATCAGTCCCAATAATAGGCAATTGTATATCCCAGGGGCTATCAAGCTAACAGTTGGTAACATGTACTTGGATTGACCTAGCAAATCACCAGCGGACTTTCGCCTGTCAAAAAAATTAAACACAGTAGGTCACATCTCCCACGATGTCTAACAGCACAAGTGTACTGAAGATAGATAGATAGATTCATTTAACAATCACCATTACTAGTTACATTTAGTGAATTAAATATGTGAAAATGCTTGATCTAGCTAGAAATAGTATGTCAGGTATATTCATTGCCTGACTTGCCCCTTATATGGTCTTAGACTGGAAGTAAGGTTGAGTGAGGTCCTTTTGTTGTAATCTATTTATTAAAGAACAAAGTAAGGGCCTAAAAATGAGTTCACTACTATCTTGAGGCCCTAAACTGCAGCCTAGTAAGCACTGAATATATTGAAGGAAACGCATACACAAAAACAACAGTATTAATATGGAAAAACAGTTTTTCACAAACTGTTTACTAGCACTAATGTTGAATTTGAGATTGAATTGTGAGAATTATACTCTTCATTCTTCTATTTGTATTAATTTTTTGTTTTTATGGGGGGGGGGGGTTTAGCAAAAATATTTATCTAGTGTTAATATCCCATCATAATCCAAGGGACGTGCACAACTGCCATAAGGAACAAGTTTTGTTTTCTCAAGTGTTGTGAAAGAGCTATTGTTTTAGGCAGTGCATTTTTTAATTTTTGCTTTGTTTTCTGGACTACATCCTGCTACAAAAGCCCTTTTAATGGCTTGGTAGCGGGAGTTTGCGAATGAACGATGAAGAAGAACTGTTGCTCAACATTTATTTAGCTTTCTCTTTTGTTCTGTTTTATCACTGTGTTTAAATTAAGGGTTGTGTGACAGCTGTTGGCAGTAATTGTTTTTAATGTTTTCACTTTTGTATGGGGAAACAAATTTGTTCATAATTTTTTAAATTGGTTCAAGGGCGATTTTAAGAAAATGTATTAAATACATACTCCGGTAATATGTACAAAGAAAGTAAAATATTACACATGGATGCACATTCAGCGGAGGGGCTACTGAATCATTTTTAATAGACTATACACTAGATGTTATTTTCATGTTCCGTATAATTTATACTGAAATAAGGAATTATCTGTCCATCAACTCACCATAAATGCTTTATACTCTCTTCCGAAGACAGATGTCTTGGACCGAAAGGTGCAAATATCGCAGTCAAGTTGTAAACTAGTGACACAATGTATTCCATTCTCTTGACTACATCCTGCTACTTGCAAAGCCCTGTTCAGGACTTGCTAGTGGAAGATTGAGAGCGAACGAAGAAGAAGCTTTATAATTATATTTGTTAAATGTAGAGTTTAAAAAAGTGTTTCTTTGTCCATATACAGACCAGCCTTTGAAACAATTTTGATGTCTGTTATATCTACAGACTGTATGTTTGTGTCATCAGAAAGCTGTCAGTGTCACTATCTAAAAGTAGATGTATTTGATCTTTTCATTGATTTGATTTATTTTGTTTCTGTATACCATTGAAAAAGGCGCATAGAATGGATTTCATTGCACCTGGATGTCCCTATATGTGCTCAATCTCTTTCATTGCTGAAAGTGCTGATGACAGAGCAGGGGCTTCGTAGCTCCCGTGACAGCTCTGAAATTTTCCCCTCACTTCGTCTTGTACATATTTACAGCTGCGTCAATTGGGGTGGTAGAAGCAGTCATACGGTGGAAATATCCTTGACATGCTCAGTCTATCAAACAACACGACGTGATTTGAATCTGGTACATTGGTATTGTAAACCAAGTTCCCAACACCTAGGCTCACCTTTCTATTAACAACTTAGAAAATGATTTTGCAGTGTTCAATCGTAAAACTATTAAAAAATCATTGGTCAAAACTGAATGTATAGAAAATATATATTTTTTGTTAAAGTTAGTTGTCCATTGCAAGCGATGATCGCGACACCATCAGACGGTTTTATCTTGATAATGTAACTTGCACTGTCTTTGGATTATAGCGAGCAAGAAACTGTGCTGGTCATCAACCTCTCTCTGGTCCCAAACTACCTTGAGCCAGTGGCAAGACATAAGTCAAGACGACTGGATGTAATTCACGATGCAGGCACTCTGGTCCCACCTCCTTTGAGACCAGACGTTTCTAATTATAAATTGTAGACAGCTGCAAGCTAAGTTTGAAAACATTGTTTGAATCTCATGCAGAACCCATTCACAGAACACTAAGAGTTCCCCAGAGCACCAGTTGAGAATCCCTGATAAGAGATATTGAAGTTGTTTGATGTACGTAAGGTAACAATTTGTAAATTTTATATTATACTGCCTCTCAAGCCATTTTAAAAACTCCTTTTTGTACTTGTATGTAGGTAACATAAATATGGAGCTAAACATTTCAACAAATTGTTCCTATAAATCCTCAGACTCGGCCTCATTGATGAGGATAAAAACCGTAGTGATAGTTCATAGTCTTGAGAGATATGAGAAAAAATGCAAACAATCATACCAAAGTGAAATGAGCCACCAAAGTAAAAACAGGAGAGAGAAAGGCAAACATAACATGTTAGTCTTAGTCGACCTGTACTTTAACAGGAGCAGATGCCCCTGTGCAGGTCCCAGCTCTGGTGTGAGCTGTATGTAGCCGGGAGGAGGATTTCCTGCTTAGCGGGCTAGGCCTCAGCAGCTTACTACTCTGCTGCATTGGGACAAGTGCGGCGGTTAACCGATGTGCGAGTCCATCTTAATAGACACAAACAGTAGAGTACATTAGACCCGCAGCCTGTTATGACATCTTGGTCATCATTGGCGATTTCAATGCGAAAGTCGGAGAGGAAAGAGCCGAAGAGGAGAGAAGTGTTCGAGGACCTTTTGGTTTGGCACACAGAAATGAGCGAGGAGAAAAACTGGTTGAATTCTACACGGAAAACAACCTCTCCATTGCCAACACCTTCTTCAAACAACATCCACGAAGACTGTACACGTGGACCTCCCCTGATGACAACAACAGAAACCAAATAGACTACATCCTAGTGCAACAAAGATGGAGATCAAATGTGCTGGCTACAAAAACGCTGCCAGGAGCAGACTGCGATACGGACCATGAATTACTGTTTGCAGTTTTCCAAATAAGACTACGTAAGATCAACAAAGGTTGCCAGCCAATACGCTTCGATGTATCAATCAATACCTACTGAATACAACATCAAAGTAGAAAACAAATTTGAGGCGTTGCTTGCTGTACAGGAAGAGATGACATCTGATGAGTTGACATCGTACGCAAGGGAGATTTTGATCTCGACAGCAAAAGAAATGATTCCAAAGATATTGTACAAGACACAGAGCTATATAACAGAGGAAACACTGAAACACGTTGCAGAAAGGCAACAATTAAAACAAATGGGAAGTAAGGGGACCAACACAGCATATAAAAACTGCGCAAGAAAAGTTAGAAGAGAAATAAGAAAAGATAAAAGAAGATACATAGTAGATACCTGTAAGGATATAGAAAACCTACAACAACAAGGCAGAGAAAGAGATGCATTCAAAGCAATAAGAACACTGACAATGGAATTCTGTCCGGTTCCACATGTCATAAATGACAAAGAGGATAACACATTAACAGAAACCAAAGACATACTGAATAGATGGAGAGAGTACTGCAGAACCATGTATGGAGATAGCACAAAGCACTCAGTTACAATTCTACCAAAGGATGAGAAAGAACCTGAACCAACATTGGAAGAAGTACGCTCTGCAATTAAAAGCCTGAAAAAGGGAAAGTCCCCAGGATGCGATGATATCCCAGCAGAGCTAATACAAGCAGGAGGAGAGGCATGTGCTCGAGTCTATCACAAGCTGTGTAAACAGATATGGCACAGTGCAGAGTGGCCAGAAGTATGGAAGAAATCAATTTCTATTCCCCTCCCCAAAAAAGGAAACCTGAAGCTGTGCACGAAGATCGCGCTGATCAGCCATGCTAGCAAGATACTCTTGCGAATCCTATTAAGAAGGATAGAGAAAAGGTTTGAATCTGAAATTCACGTAGTCCAGGCAGGTTTTAGGAAAGACAGAGGGACCAGGGACCACATATTCAATTTAAGGAATATCTATGAAAAATGTAGAGAGTTTAATGTAGACCTGTACACAAGTTTCATTGATTACACTAAGGCCTTCGACACGGTTAAACATCAAAATCTGTGGAGAATCATGAAGGAAACGGGGTTTCCTTTGCACATAGTCCATCTCATTGACACATTATACCAAGATCAACAAGCCGCTGTCCGAGTATCTGGGCAAACATCGGATTGGTTTGCAGTACAAAAGGGAGTCCGACAGGTATGTATCCTCTCACCTTATCTGTACAACATATATGCGGAATGTATAATGAAAAATGTTCGAGAAGATGTGAACATTGAAAGTTTCGACCCATTTATGATTGGGGGGGTACAAGATTCCAGAGTTACGATACGCAGATGTCACTGATACTATCAAGAGGTGCAGAAGGGCTAGAGCAGCTACTTTCAGCCGTTAACGGACATAGTAATGATTAAAACCTGTTCATAAACATAAATAAAACAAAGATAATGACCACCGACAAAACACAATGTCAGCATAAATTTACAGTGGGTGGTGAGGAAATAGATCAGGTCACACATTTTGAATATCTGGGCTCCAGAGTTGACAAAAATGGCGACTGCTCGAAAGAAATCAGAAGAAGACTAGCTATGGCAATGCAGAGACTGAAAAGCCTGAAGAAATTATGGCAGGGCACCAACAAAACGATAAAAGTCTTGAGAGCATGTGTTTTTCCTGTGGCAGCGTATGGCTGTGAAGCATGGACAATTACCAAAACTTATAGACAAAGAATCGAATCCTTCGAGTCAAAATGTAACAGAAAGATCCTCAGAATACCCTGGACATGGAAAAGAACAAATGTAGACATTCGGCAAGAGTTGAGCATAGAGGAGAACTGGTTTATTAATTCAATTTTGGCTAGAAAATGCAAATACTTTGGTCACATCAAGAGACACAACGGTCTTGAGAGAACGGTGATGGATTGTATGGTGCCAGGCAAAAGAGGAAGGGGTAGACCAAGCAGACAATGGCACAAAGATATCCAGGAATGTCTGAGTATGACAGTGGCGGAAGCTGGAGTTTTGGCAAGGGAACAAGTTTCTTTCAGACAGACTGTGATGGGAGCGACGTTCTACAAAGGACATGCTACATGATGATGAGCCTGTTATGTGCCATCTATGCTGCTCTTAACAAACTACTTAACCATGGTCAGTGTTATGCCATGTCACATAGTCAGTCGCACCTTACGACATGTTCTCTGTGGGGCAGTGGTGCTATTTTTGTCTTTCCCAAAGACCCCTGTGGACTACCCAGGAAACTTAAGACATGTAATGAAAAACCAACTGCTCAACATACATATTCATCAGAATATGCTGTGTTATGTTGTACAAATTTATATTCTCTTCCCAACGTATTTTTGGGTCTACCTCTCTCTCTTTTCCTCTGAGGATTCCATGTAAGAGCATGTCTGACTATGTCCTTTCCAGCCCAATTTTCTTCGCTTAATTTGTTGTTTCAATGGCTGTTAGCTTCTTTCTCACAAGTCTTCATTCCTCACCATGTCCTGCCACTTTGTGCCCATTATCCTTCGTAGGCATTGTTAATGAAGGACTAGAGTCTTTGTTGTATGGCCTTGGTCGTTCTCCATGTCTCCGCTCCATACAGCAGCACCAACTTGACATTTGTGTTGAATATTCTAATTTTGGTGTGAATCTTGAAATCTCTGGATCTCCGTATATTATTTAGTGCTAGGAATGCCCCTCGTGGCATTCCAATTCTGATCCTCACATCTGCATCTGTACCTCCTGATGTGTCTATTGTGTTGCCTAAATAGGTAAAGGTATCCACTTCCTCCAACTGCTCTCCCTCCAGCATGATTGGTTCTTTGCTGTTAGTGTTGAGTTTAAGGAGCTTAGTTTTCTTCATGTTGAGATTCAGTCCCAGTTGGGCCGATTGTTCTTTCACCCTATCGAGTTTCTCTTGCATTTGACTATGACCGTGTGACAAAAGTAACAGATTATCTGCGTAGTCCAGGTCTTCCAATTCCGACAAAAGTGTCCACTGAATACCAGTTTTTTGTCCTTCGATTGATGTCTTCATTATCCAATCTATAGTCAACAAGAACAGGAAAGGTGAGAGCAGGCATCCCTGTCTCACCCATGTTTGCACCCTGAAGCTGTCAGTCGGTACTCCTTCATGTACCACTATATTAACTGTGTCTTTGTACATATTCTGGATGAGGGTTGTGTACTTCTCTGGTATCCCATAGTCTCAACAGTTGCCACAGAGTACTTCGATCCACACTGTCAAACGCCTATTCATAGTGTATAAAATGTGCGTATAGGGATAATTTACATTCAATGCTTTGTTCTACTATGATACATAGTGTAGCTATATGATCTGTCCTGGTGAAATCCTGCCTGTTCCTCTCTGAGCTTTTTGTCTACTTCAGGTTTTTAATCTGTCCAAGGGGATTCTGTTGAATATCTTTCCTGGCACCGACAGCAATGTAATCCCTCTATAATTGCTGCAATCTGCCAGGTCCCTCTTCTTAGGCAGTTTAATCAAATGTCCTTCTTTCCATTCTGTTGGCACTCTCTCCTCTTCCCATATATTCTTGAATAATCCTTGCAACGTATCTGTGGCCTTATCTATATCTGCCATTATGACTTCTGCTGCTACTCTATCTGGTCCTGCCAATTTCCCTTTCTTGAGTTTGGTTATGGCCCTATGGATTTCTATCTTACTTGGTGGGTTGCCGTCCAAGTTCAGGATCTCCTCTGCTTGTAGGATGTTTGGTGTTTCTTGTGGTGGTCTGTTTAGACTTTCTTTTAAATACTCAACCCATCATTTCTGTTGTTCCTCCGATGATGTCAATATCCTGCCTTCTCTATCTTTGATTGGTTTGTCTGTCTGTATATATCAATTTGCCACTTTCTATGTTAATGAGTAGAGATCTCTCATATTTCCTCTCTCTCATGTTAATTGGTGCAAGATATGGAATTCTCATGCTCTGTTTAGTATGCTGGCAGTACCCCTTGCCTTGCCCTCATAGATAGCTCTCCTTGCTTATTCAAACTCATTGTTTCTGTAGAAAGCTTATTCATCTGCAGCTCTTCTGTTAATATCAGATAAGAGGTACTCATATAAAAAACAAAAGAACTTGCAAGAGCAGACCAAATCATAAGCCAGGCAGTGATTAGAAATCTAAAACAAACATCCCAAATCCCACCATAGAAAAAAAGCCAAGGCCTGTGAGATGGTTTCTTCTTCTTCATCGAACGCAGTCAGACAGTAACCATTATTTTTTTCAAAAAAGGCAGCGGTCATCCTGAGGCTGTCGACACTGCCATAGAGCTTGTCTAGTGTTGCCACTGGTGATGGCCACATCTACTCTCTCTGATCCTCGTATGTCGGGCAGTTTTGCAGCAAATGCTCAGCGGTCATTTTCCCTGTACTACACGGGCATTCGTCAGTGCCACCTATCTTCAATTTGTTGAATAGGTGGTACCTCAGTCTATTGTGGCCAGTGCGAAGTCTGAAGACCACGACCTGCTCTCTTCTGTTCAACTGGTAATAGGCATCGTTTTTGGTGTAGCCAGTATGTTCGGTTTCCCATTTGGTCATGTATCTAGCTCTAATATGCCGTGTGAGATGGTTTAATACATAGAGGGAATAGGGGAAAAAGGGAACTCAGACAGTATTAGAAAGGAAATTTATTGCAGAAGAATATCTTAGGATAGTATACCCTCCAGAAACATGGATACACGTATATACAGATGGCTCATCTAACAAAGCCACATTCAATTGAGGTGGAGGAGTCTATTACAGACTAAGGAATGAAGAAGAAAAAACTTGAGTATTAACAACGGGAACATACTCCAATAACTTCCGTGCAGAAGCACAGAAGGCAGCAGCTAAGTTTGTAATCTAAGATAAAGATATCCACCAAGAAACACAGTATTCCTGACTGATGCCGTGTCAGTATTAGCAGCGCTAAAACAACATAAAAATGAAGATCTCGAGCAATGTATGTTCTTCCTGACACAGCTCTCAGCAGAACACCCAAGGTTGGTCATACAGTGGATCCCATCCCACTGCAATATTGAAGGCAATGAAGCTGCAGAGAAACTAGAGAAGAGCAAGTCATCATCTTCAGACTGAAATCTGGTCATAACAGACTCAAGGGTCATCTTTACAACAAAATAAGGATTGAAGCATATCATGACCGTGGAACACAGCCTGCAAAGCTGAACGCTCACGCTGGAAAAGAGAGAACAATACTGGCCTTGCGAGACAAATATGAGACAAAAGCTGTATGAAGATAAAACAGCCTTACAAACAACGGTGTCCTTTGTAAGAGAAACCGGGACCTTGACCTGAGGATGAACGAAGAAGAAGATAGGAGGCACCATATATAAAAATATATATAAAAGAATTTCCCAAGAAACAATTCCAGAAAATAAGGAGCATCCTATACAAGAAATATTTGTAAGTGAAGATTAGGGGAAAAGCTCTTAGCAGCTATATAGAGCTAATCCTATCTTGCGGATGAGAACCATAGACAACCTTATCAATGTTAATAAACTTAATTATACCTTTTGGATGTGAATCATATACAATCTTATCTCATGGAAATGAATCAGACATTCCTGTCTCATATAAGTTAATTATAGACAATCCTATTATGAAAATCAACCATAAACAATCCTATATTTAGCCTTCATTGTTCTATTCATTATTTTTCTTTTATATCTTCCAACTTCTATTAAGAAAGCTCAAAAGTATCTTAAGCTTCTCACTTATGTCAATATACTTCTACTTTATCCTGACAAAAAATTAGATTGTTTTTCTATTTTGTGTTATCACAATTGTTTTGATTTAAAAATATTTAAATTTAGTCCTTTTTAATATTAGGTTTTGTATTGTTGTTTAAATCATTATCTTTTATTGCAACCTACTGCACCAATCATGTTGCTAGCTGCAAAGTACAGCTTGGTGTACTGCTTATTAAAATCCCTGCTCTATGCCAGTTGCAATGGTACTTGAATGAAAAGTTGCAAAATAATTAAACGGTTAAAATTGGTTCATGCATACAATGTGGTATTTTAACAGAATAATAGTTGCACTTGCAGCATATACTGACAATGACAAATACACTGACAATTATGCTGACCTTTTGTGTCACGATAATCTCTTTCAATATTGATTTGAGAGTGAATTAGATACCTGGCTTTCTTCTGCCTAGATCAGCTAATGGTTGGCATTTTGTTTTTTTTAGTCTGTACACATGTGTTTAAGAGCTTCTTTTGTCCTGCTTTTACTTTTCAGTGTCAGGTTATGAAGAGGTTTCTTGACCAGGCCCTGTATTTGCTATGTAAACAGGGAGTTATACTGTTTCTGTTATTTCTGCTATTCATCTTTTGCCGTGGTCTGCACTTGGCCTTGTATGTGTGTAGCATTGCTTTCTGAGGGATACTTACATTGCTTTCTGGTGTTTGGCGTGTCACGTGGCCGAACCATTTTGTTTCCTTTTCCTTGATGCGGTATTGTACCTACTTGTTTCCTAATATCTTTGTTTCTGGTTCTATCCATTCTATTTACTCCAAGCATTCTGTGCAGGCATTTAATCTCTGTTGTTACGATGAGTCTTTTATCTTTGTCAGTCAATGTCCAATTCTGGCACTGATAGCACAATGTGGGTAGAAATATTGTGTTGTAATGCGTTCTTTTTGTATCCATTGTCATGTAGTAATATCGAGGATATTTTCCCAATGATTTGACTTACATCTATTTTGGATTTTGGTGTCGCCTTTGCCATCGGCTGAGATTATTTATGTTACCCAGGAACGTGACATTTTTCACCTGTTTTACTTGTCCCAGTCAGTCTGTTGGTGAAATTAAAAAAATAACCAAGCCTTCAGGCTATGCTGCTACTGCTGGGGCAAGCGGCCTGCTGCCTTTATTCAACGTTTTAAATCTCTTGTAGACACCAGCAGTGAGAAAGATGCCGTATCTCCAACAGTACGTTTTCAGATTGTCTCTAACAACACGTTCAGATGTCTGCGTTAATGTTTATACTTCTTCTAATCTTCTGGAAAATGTGTTAATGATTTGTTTTCTATGTATTATATAGAGCTTTGTTTCTAGAATTCTCTTTAAAACTCAAGAGGACTACTCTATATTCAGCAGGCTTTTGGCCTTGTAAAAGGTGGGGTGTGTAAGGTCTTTTACCCTAGAGATGGTTGACCACATTGTTAGTCGCATCTTATCAAATGCTTTCAGAATGGCAGTCCTTTTCTCATCTCTGTCACACACAGAGCCCTCAAAAAGACCATTTAGGCAAATAATTTATGTTGTACTATACTTTCACACAAGATCATAATGTTTTGCTCAAGGTGGTCTATGAAACTGATTAAATTAATTTATTTAAGCTTTTTGGCCTTTGCTTGATACATTGATGCAAAGTTTTAGCTTCATTGGAAGTGTGTGCTTTCAAATAGGTTAATCAGATACATTGTGATTGTAAATGAGATTATTATGTCTGTAATGAATCGATATGCCGTATGAAACTGGCTAAGTTTGTCAGTACTTCCTACTAAAATATGTTCAGAAAATCAGTGTGTGATAATCAGACCTTTTGGAGGACTATCCTCTTAGCTCTTTATAGTGCGGCCCAATTTTGCAGAGTTGTGTCTTGCAGCCAACAGCAAGTACCACAACTTTGTATGTCAAAATAATTTTTCTCTGAATAAAATAAATGAATGGCTTGGCTTGGCTTTGTTCTTTCTCAATCTCCAGCTACCAAATCCTGAAAAGGGATCAAGTAGCAGAATGTAGTCCAGAGAACGGAATGTGTTGTGTCGTAGTTTACAGTTTGACCGCGATATTTGCACCTTTCGGTCCAACACATTCAACTTCAGCAAGCATTATTTTAGTACCGGGTTATCATTCCTTCTTCTATTCCTTCTCCTTAGCCGGTCTGCTCTGTTGCAGCCTGTTATCCAGGATCGCCGCGTGGAGGTGTAGAAGGGTCTTGGCAGCTCGGATTCGCTGACCCTGACGCTAGCACTGCTCAGCATCTTGATCCCAAATAAATTAATATTAAACACATTGAGCTAAAATTACTATCTACAAATCTTAAGATACATAATTAATCTATCTATGACATGGATTTCATATACAAAATATTTATTAGTATGAAGCATTAAATGTTATTAATGCTGAGGTGAGGAAACCATATAATTTTGTATAGTTTGTACTTCCTGCACGTATCAAACTTTTTTGCTTTATTCCCTTTAAAGAAATACCACTCACTTTTGCTGTTGTCTGTTTCAAAGGCAAGAGTCTGAATCGAATTTGTATTTATTATCCATGTGTAATCCAGATGCATGATCATTGGCCTCATCAAATAATGTCATTTTTCAGCCCTTGAACTCCTAATTTTATAACACAAAATACCACAACGTTAGAATTTTACAGAAAAGGTAAATGTCCGCTCGATTGAAATGACTCAACATTAAATGAAAGCTACACATACATCAGATAGTCAGCCATCTTTAGGTCCATCCAAATATGTAAACATTTGCTGTCAAATAAACAACGAATCATCAGTGTCAGATACAGAATGTCACAAAAACGGATGGTATCTGATGTTCCTACAGCCATCAATGCACACAGGAACAGCCTGAAAATGGCTAAATGGCAATTAGAACAATGTATCCCATGCATACACCGACGGTTCTGTAACAAACACTACACAGAACGGAGGGGCAGGAGCATTCCTGAACCTACCAAATGGCAGACAAATAACACTGTCACTCGCTACTGGTAAGTACACAAGCAATTTCAGAGCGGAGGCAGAGGCACTGAGGGCGGCAGTGGAAGAAATGGTGACACACAGTGAAAATGAGAGCGATATAGTCCTGCTGACAGATGCTCTCGCCGTAGTCACAGCGCTAAAAAGCCAGAAAAACACTGAGCTTAATGACTTAAGAGCAGCACTCTGCAAACTGTGCCAGCAGTCCGCACCAAAAAGGGTAGTGGTACAGTGGGTTCCGTCACACTGCAACATCCAAGGCAACGAGGAGGCAGACAGACTGGCAAAAGAAGGTGCAAGACTACCACAAACAGATACCAGTATGACGTACGAAGAGTCAAAACGGCTTATCAAAGCCAGATACATGAACAAATGGGAAACCGAACATACTGGTTACACCAAAAACGATGCCTATTACCAGTTGAACCGAAGAGAGCAGGTCGTTGTCTTCAGACTTCGCACTGGCCACAACAGACTGAGGTACCACCTATTCAACAAATTGAAGATAGGGTGTACCGACGAATGCCCGTGCGGTACTGGTAAAATGACCGCTGAACATCTGCTGCAGAACTGCCCGACATACGAGGATCAGAGAGAGCAGATGTGGCCATTACCAGTGGAACTGCAAGACAAGCTCTATGGCAGTGGCGAGAGCCTCAGGATGACCGCCGCTTTTTTCGAAAAAATAATGGTTACTGTCTGACTGCGTACGCAGAAGAAGAAGAACAACAATGTATTGCTGCATGTTTTATTATAATTTTTTTTTTGTTCAATTCAAATGAGTATTTACAGAATATGTCTCATGGCAAAACTAACTTGACATAACTCAGTTTACCAAGTTGTCAATTAGTGCTTGTTTTTGTTAGGGAAGGCAAGGCATCAAGGTAGGGAACTGGTCACCCCATCATGCAAATGCTAAGGTCGTACTATGACGGCTCTAACATGTTATCTTGAACTACAGTATCTACTATATGTTGCGTTTTTGTTTTTTATTTCAAGGTATTTCATCTCATTATGTTTTCTAAGGGGTAATGTGTAAATATTAAACAAACCACAATGCGGCAAAATTGATTTTGTGAAAGCAAGAAACTCCAATTTGTACATAATGCAATAGAGGACATTTATTTGATCATCATGTGAAATGTTGAAAAAAAATTATAATGGATAAAAAAAATTTTCATCTGAAAATATTCAATTGAAAAACATTCTGTAGTGGCAACACATGATCAGGTCAGTTTACAAATTACTGTGGTAGATGAAAATGTTGCAATGTAACAGAATGTGTTTCTGGGCATTTTATGGGACATTCATAGAAGATGTCCACACATTTATGACAATTTCTTTACCCTTCTCTCCCCCATGACTAACTCTGTCCACTTTTGATTGATTGCGCCACCAAACAACTGAAACAAGGTAAGGTGTCAGCATCAGATGCCGGGGGTCATGAGTTCAAACCCCCTGATCTCTGGGTAGTGAGATCGGACTCCCGTGTTCAGTGTAGAGCAAGTTAACAACTCCTTGGCAGTTGGAAATAAAAAATAGTAGGCTTAACGGTCGCTGCCTGGACCAAATTCAAATTAAAAACCTCCCAAGTTATTTATACCTTTCCCCAGGTGGTTTGTTAAGACCAGCTATAGATGGCACCTAACTGACTGTGAGTCTACTTATCTGTAGTGTTTGAGTCTATTAAAATGGACTTGCACATTGGTTAAACTACCCTCCAAGAAATTGGTTGTATACAGACTGTAGAGTCTTCTAAACCTGTATAAAGATGTTAAGTTATTAGAAGGCTTGTTACTCTTGATGGATTTGTATGTGGATGAGTGTAGTCACACAAGGATGTCTACTGTCAACTTAAATACCAATCTCTCCTCCCTCAAATGTCCACTTTGTACATACCTCTCCATCCCCTGTGAACGTCTTTGATTGAAAACCCCCTTAAATTAATGTTACCACTACACCGGCCAGTACTGGGAGCGACCGTCTGCCATTGAACAAACTTCTCTGCTGATGTGAACAGCTCCTAGTAGTTATTGTGTCAATGACATGTCCCATTTAATATTGTACGAAAGTCTCATGTTTATGAAGTCATTTAATTGATATGGTCAGTTGTGAAAAAACAAATGATTTAGCACTTGAGAGATCCCGAAACAAGATCAGATCACTGCAGAAGATATATCTAAGGATAAGGACCGTTACCTGCACCTATTGGAATAAATGATAACAGTTTGAGAAGAATAGCATTCAACTATAGAAGACTAAACGTGTGTATGTCCAAAACAGAAACGATGATAATATAAGATAGCATACTTATTATATGTAAAATCAAGGTAGAAGGACAGACATGAAAACATTGCACAAAAGAGATAAATATGTTGTAGAGCAGTTTTATATAGAGCGTGTAGCCTAGTCGACAGCTAGCTTGCTAAGACTGGGATTACAGCGTGCCAGCATTCAAAATCACGGAAGGACAAATAAATCCAGGTGTGGTTCGTTACGAGTACGACCCCTCCTCCAGTTAACACAGCTGTAAATGGGTATCTGATGTATGAGTTGGGGAAGGTATAAACAACAAGTAAGGAAATTGTCCACCTCACCTCACAAAGGCTGCAGCTTAGTACATGAAGTTATCTTCATCCCCGACAGCAATTGTTGCCATGGAACTTATGCCATCATAATTGTCTTCATGCAACCATGTGCCAGCAAAATTATTTTCCTTGGGACATTAAGTTGACTTGTACAGCCCTTAGTTCAACTTGACTTTAGACAGCCATTAGTTTCTTTAACTTGACAGCTTTGAGTTCATTAACTTGACTTCAAGCAGCTCTGGGTTTAATTAACTTGACTTCAAGCAGCTCTGGGTTTAATTAACTTGATTTCAAGCAGCTTTGAGTTCATTAACTTGACTTCAAGCAGCTTTGAATTCATTAACTTGACTTCAGGCAGCCTTTAGTTCATTAATGAATTAAGGCAGCACTTAGTTTATTAACTTGACTTCATCCTGCCCATGGTCCATTGATTTGACTACACTCTTAATCCTTAGTCCATTATCATGATTTCTTGAAGCCTTTGTACCATTAACTCCACTTCATACATCCCTTGATTTATTAACTCCACTTCATACAGCCCTTGTACCATTAACTCCACTTCATACATCCCTTGATTTATTAACTCCACTTCATACAGCCCTTGTACCATTAACTCCGCTTCATACATCCCTTGATCTATTAACTCCACTTCATACAGCCCTTGTACCATTAACTCCACTTCATACATCCCTTGATCTATTAACTCCACTTCATACAGCCCATGTACCATTAACTCCACCTCATACATCCCTTGATCTATGAGGGATATACAATGTTAAGGAAAGATAGGATAATTGGAGACAAGACTAAGGGAGGTGGCGTTTTATTATACTGTATAAATTCTGTTAATATAACGATCAAAGATTATTTATCATGTGGTAACAAAAATGAAAGTGTATGGGGAGAAATAGAAAGTGGGGGTGAAAAAACAGTGATTGGAGTGTGCTATAGATGTCCATCAAGTCAAAAAGAGGAAGATGAGGAGCTGATTAGTAGTATAGCAAAGGCAAGTAAAGGGAAATTATTATTAATGGGAGATTTCAACTATCCAGAAATAAAATGGGATATGGCAGAAGCACTTTTAGAGTCAAAACCTTTTGTTACGTGCATAACTGACAATTTTTTAATTCAACATGTAGAAGCAGCCACCAGAGGCAAAAACATACTCGACCTAGTTTTTACCACAGAGGAAAATATGATTGAAAACGTTACCGTTGGCGAACTGTTTGGCTCAAGTGACCATCAAATCATCCGTTGGGATCTTATTGCAGGGAAAGAAGTAAACATAAACACGCGAACATACGACTACTCTAAGGCAGATATTAAGAGGATGAAAGAGGCAGCGAACCACATAATCTGGAAAGATATTATTGTAGGAACAGATGTTGAACAGGAGTGGGAAAGTTTTAAAACAGTTCTAGAAACGCTAAAAGAGGAATGTGTTCCATGTAGGGAGGTAAACCCCAAGCGTAAAAAGTGGATAACTAGATTTGTAGTGAAATGTAGAAGAGCAAAAAATAAAGCATGGCAAAAATATATAGAGGCAGGTAAATCAAAAGAAACATATGTAAAATATTTGGACAAGCAGAACATATCTCAGAAAACGAATAAAACAGCAAAAATAGACTTTGAAAAAAAACTTGCTCAGAGGATCAAGACTGACAGTAAAAGCTTCTTTTCTTATGTTAGAAATAAACAAAGAACGAAAGACAAAGTAGGCCCTCTCATAGACAGTACAGGGAAAATAATAAGTGAGAATAGGGAGGCTGCTAATCTGCTCAATCAGTACTTTGGCACAGTCTTCACAAAGGAGGACTGCTCCGAGATCCCAGAGCCTATAGATATTTTTCAAAGAGACATGGATACAGCGGGATTAAGATCAATCTGTATTACAGAGGAAATGGTTTTTTAAAAATTGGAGGGGTTGAAAGTGAATAAATGTCCAGGTCAAGATGGTATTCACCCAAAATTGCTGTATGAAATTAGAAACCAACTAGCAAAACCATTGGCTATATTATGTTCTCAATCACTTACAAAAGGGATTGTTCCACGGGATTGGAAAGATGCAGGAGTGATCCCCTTATTCAAAAAAGGCAAAAAATCAGATCCGGCAAATTATAGACCGGTGAGTTTAACGAGCATAGTCTGTAAATTGTTAGAGTCAATAATCAAAGAAAACATTGTAGTGCATTTAGAAAAATTTAATCTAATTAGAAATAGTCAGCATGGGTTTACTAGAGGGAGATCATGCTTAACAAATCTATTAGAATTCATGGAGGAGGTTACTAAAATCATAGATAAAGGGGAGCCAGTGGATGTTATTTATCTAGACTTTGCAAAGGCCTTTGATAGAGTACCTCATCAAAGATTATTTCGAAAGTTAAAATCACATGGAATAGGTGGCGAAGTTGCCAAATGGATTGAAAATTGGTTAACGGGAAGAAGGCAGAGGGTGGGCATAAATAAGGAGTACTCTGAGTGGAGTGAAGTGAAAAGTGGTGTGCCACAGGGCTCGGTTTTGGGACCAATTTTGTTCTTGATATATATAAATGATTTGGACATTGATATGAGATCCATGATTGCAAAATTTGCTGATGACACAAAACTATGCAGTAGTGTCTCATCTAAAGCGGAAGTGGATATATTGATGTCGGATTTAGATAAAATTCGAGAATGGTCTGTAAGCTGGCAAATGGAGTTTAATGTAGATAAATGTACAGTCATCCACATGGGTAGATCCAATATGGAACATAATTACAGAATGGGAGAAAACTATATTAGAAAGATAGATAAGGAAAGGGACTTAGGGGTTATAATAGATCATACAGGAAAGGTGAGTGAGCAAGTTAAGGTAGCAGTGAAAAAGGCAAATGCAATGTTAGGTATGATAAAAAGAAATATTAAACATAGGAGCAAGGAAGTGATCGTCAAACTGTATAAAGCTTTAGTTAGACCTAGATTGGAGTACTGTGTACAGGTGTGGAGTCCTTATCATAGAGGGGACATAAACATGCTAGAAGAATACAAAAAAGAGCGACAAAGATGATAGTGGGATTCCAGAATTACAGTTATGAGGAACGACTCAGAAAAACCGGCCTACAGTGTCTCGAAGAGAGAAGAATTCGTGGTGACTTAATACAGGTTTATAAGATGATCAGAGGAATCGATAAATTAGACTATAACAAGTTTTTTAAAATACAGCCACCTACAATAACACAAGGGCATAGCTACAAGCTGATTAAAGAGAGGTCCAGGTTAGATATTAGGAAATATTTATTTAGTCAGAGAGTGGTGTCTGCTTGGAATGCATTGCCAGGGGAGGTAGTGGAGGCAGGGACAGTTAATGCATTTAAGAATAAACTGGATGCGCATAGATTTTAGAGCAAGGTGATGTAAATGTAACTGGTTGTATACAGACTCTGCAGGGTCTTCTAAACCAGTATAAAGATGTTAAGTTAAGTTATATTAACTCCACTTCATACAGCCCTTGTACCATTAACTCCACTTCATACATCCTTTGGTCTATTAACTCCACTTCATACATCCTGTAACTCCACTTCATACATCCCTTGGTCCATTAACTCTACTTCATGCTGTCTTTTGTCTCTCAGACTGGTTTGAGTTTGATACATCTGCTCTAAGATGTGACAGGCGCTGAGAGACTATATAATCAATACCTAACATCTTGTCAATATGCTAGGTCTAAGGCTTACATTAAACAACTGCCACTTTGTAGCACATTCATTAGAAAAAAAATAAGATTGAAATGTTTGAAAAACAAGACTCATTATATGCATTTACGTTGAATGTTAATTTTGCTGTCTTTCTTATTTCACCTAGTATTAGCTTGAGATTTCATTCGCCTAACATTGATGCTACAGCTATTTATATAATTTTGGTTTACTTGTTGACATTACATCATTGCTAGACCAGGTGTGGTAATCGACCATACTCAGCATGTGTGCTTATCCAAGAAGAGTGCTTGAGAATTCAGGAAAGAGCGGATGTCATTAGTTGATTAACAATAATAATTATTTGTTGTTCCACAACACTAGAGTCAATTCAGACAAAAGCTACACCTTACGAGTGTATGCGATTCATCATCAATAAATCAGGCTGGTAGGAATGGACATTGTGTATGAAATATGAATTTAAGGGGAGAGTAAAGGGCACACGTTGCCATCGGAGATAAAAGTGTTGAGACTTCATTGTGCTATGCTTCAGCTTTTACTGAGATGGAAAGACAAATGACCTTTTTCCCCATCTTGTAATTCCCTAGCTCCTTAAGTCAGATACCTGACTGCAGGGACGGCATCAGCTAGTGGTTAAGTGACACGGCTCACAAACCAAAGGTACTGTCCCCATCACAGCATAGGCCGTTACCCCGGGGAAGCAAACCCTTAGAAAATGCAGGAGGAAGCAGACCTTTACATAAAAGGCATGCCGAAGTCAGATGCACTGGGATGATAGGCACATAATAAAAACATAGTGCAATGCACACTGCCTTGGGAAATAGAGAAATTGGGCAAACACCAAAAAAAAAAAAATACCTAACTTATTGCAGTAGAGTGGTACTATTCTTTCATTAGGAGGCCCCAGGAACAACACAGGGAGACTAGACAATAATACTGGAGGAGTCTGTGGCAGAAACAAGTTCAGTATTAGCTTTTTCTAGATGTCATAGAGAATATAATTGTAATAATAATAGAGGCCTGTTGCAAGCGAAGGTGGTGATCAAATCAGACTGGTGCTGCAAAATGGGATTCCATATTACTGTAAAGTCAAATCCTGAAATGGCAGACTTGAGGCATACATTTGTGGGGTTGTTGTGCTTTCTGTTCTTTTGGGCAGCTCACATTCTCTTGGCCTTGGCTCAGATATTTCATTCTGAGATCTGAGCACCTTGTGTTAGGCTAGTCACCAGGTGAAACATCAATGTTTCAAAGTCGTTTTTAAGGAGTCTCTGTGGGGTTTCCTCTGTCCCCCTGATAAGTGTCTTCCTGTTCTGAGTTCACTGTATAGCAGCTGCTTGGGTAGGCGCTCATCGAACATGTCTCATCCATCTTACCTGGGCTTTTTACAGAAGCATATGGATGCTCAACAAGATTGACTTGGGTAGATCTACATGGGTAGATCCAATATGGAACATAATTACAGAATGGGAGAAAATAATATTAGAAAGATAGAAAAGGAAAGGGACCTAGGGGTTATAATAGATCATACAGGAAAGGTGAGTGAGCAAGTTAAGGTAGCAGTGAAAAAGGCAAATGCAATGTTAGGTATGATAAAAAGAAATATTAAACATAGGAGCAAGGAAGTGATCGTCAAACTGTATAAAGCTTTAGTTAGACCTAGATTGGAGTACTGTGTACAGGTGTGGAGTCCTTATCATAGAGGGGACATAAACATGCTAGAAAGAACACAGAAAAGAGCGACAAAGATGATAGTGGGATTCCAGAATTACAGTTATGAGGAATGACTCAGAAAAACCGGCCTACAGTGTCTCGAAGAGAGAAGAATTCGTGGTTACTTAATACAGGTTTATAAGATGATCAGAGGAATCGATAAATTAGACTATAACAAGTTTTTTTTTAATACAGCCACCTACAATAACACGAGGGCATAGCTACAAGCTGACTAAAGAGAGGTCCAGGTTAGATATTAGGTAATATTTTTTTAGTCAGAGAGGGGTGTCTGCTTGGAATGCATTTGCCAGGGGAGGTAGTGGAGGCAGGGACAGTTAATGCATTTAAGAATAAACTGGATGCGCATAGCTTTTAGAGCAAGGTGATGTAAATGTAACTGGTTGTATACAGACTCTGCAGGGTCTTCTAAACCAGTATAAAGACGTTAAGTTAAGAATTTCAGAGTTAGGTACTTTGTCCTGCCACCTAATCCTAATAATAGTATTGTGGGGAGCTTGAGTGCCTGAATGGCTTAGCAGTTGAAGTATTTGCCAATAACCTCAAAACTGACTGAATACATTTCATACTGAAAATAGATAACTTTTTTACAAGTCTGAGAAGTCATTGCAGTCAGGGAGGAAACTGGTGATTTTATCTCACAAAAGCTTAGATCTGGCACAATGAAGTTTTTAACATTTCATTGTCAATTACAGCTTTTTATGGAAATCCCTTCAATCTACCAGCCTTGGGTGGTCCCAGTCGTACTTTACGACTCTGAAACCTGGACATTACTCAAACATGACATATCGAGACTAGAGGCCTTTCACATGCGCAACATTACATCTGCAAAGAAGAGGTCTCTGCTAAAACAAGCCTCCACTCAATCTCTGAAACACTGATTGCCGCCGAGTTTCTTTGTCCGGTCATGACATACGACCAGGCAACTGGGTCACAGATGTGACAAATTGGCGCAATAGGCCTCGGACGCCTAAGCGAACTTATGATTATTATTTCATTTGTTAATTCATAATAAATAGCTGTAAAAACAAATTGTGTGACTATACCATTTGACATCAGACACAAATTAATATTGTATTCCTACCAGCATCAACTAATACACCTTCTGTCAACTTCATCATGTAAAAGCAAGTATTACTTCTGATTCACACCAGAAATATGAGCTATTCATTCTTGTTTCCTGTATCATGTGTAAGGGAATGTTTTAAAACCATAGCCACATTAGCCACTTTGGTAGGCTCCAATGGCTGGACATTAACCCTTTACAGTCCAGCCTAATGTTTTAAAACCATAGACACATTAGCCACTTTGGTAGGCTCCAATGGCTGGACATTAACCCTTTACAGTCCAGCCTAATGTTTTAAAACCATAGACACATTAGCCACTTTGGTAGGCTCCAATGGCTGGACATTAACCCTTTACAGTCCAGCCTAATGTTTTAAAACCATAGACACATTAGCCACTTTGGTAGGCTCCAATGGCTGGACATTAACCCTTTACAGTCCAGCCTAATGTTTTAAAACCATAGACACATTAGCCACTTTGGTAGGCTCCAATGGCTGGACATTAACCCTTTACAGTCCAGCCTAATGTTTTAAAATTCAATGCAATAACAGCAATTCAAATATGTGTTTTTTTCTTCAAAATAAATTAATATTTAAAAAAATTTTATAAAATTGTTATTAATAAATATTCTTCTTCTTCGTATGCTGTCAGACGTCAACTTGTATTTGTTTGAAGAAATCAGCTGTCATCCTGAGGCTGTTGACACTGCCATAGAGCTTGTCTAGTGTTGCCACTGGTGATGGTCACATGTGTTTTCTCTGGTCCTCGTATGTCGGGCAGTTTTGCAGCAGATGTTCAGCGGCCATTTTCCCTGTACCACAAGTGCATTCGTCAGTGCCACCTATCTTCAGTTTATTGAATAGGTGGTACCTCAGTCTGTTGTGGCCTGTCCGGAGTCTGAAGACCACGACCTACTCTCTTCTGTTCAACTGGTAATAGGCATCATTTTTTGTGTAATTAATAAATCTAAAGACACACAGTCAAATTACTTATGATATGAAGTATTCATAATAAAAATACATATTAGTATGAAATGTCATTAATGTGGTGGGGGAAATTGCACATAATTTTTATTTTATTCCTGTATCATATTTGGTATAATTTTTCTAGAAAACTCTTCTATTCTTGTATCATTTTTAGAAATTTAGTCTTGTCTGCACACTGCGTAGTGACAGCTGGGACATGAAAGGATAGTCTTCAGCAATGGGAATAAACACCATAAAGATTTTTTATTTTGTTTCTTCTATATGTTATAGTGAATAATTCAGCTTTTGTAATTGTCAATTATTTTGTGTTTTTGTCTACAAAATATTTGTTGCTGCTAATTATTAGAAGAATTGAATACCTTGCAGGTCATAAAAAATAAACTGTAACTCATTTACATGTTATTTAATTCTTTTTACACAAAAATGCTAATGTTGCAACATTGATTTCAATTGCTGCAAAAAGCTTTTGGTTATAGGGCTGAGAAGCTAGGACCACTTGTTAAAGTGTAAAACCATGGTTAGAGAGCTTGCTTGTCGCAGTACCAGGTTGTATTTCCCAGTCTCAACATACTTCATTCAACTCAGCTATAAATTGGTACTTGACTTGAGAGTTAGTGAACGTGAACGCAAGGGAGGTCGTCATCCCGGTCTATCACCAGAACTCTGATGACAGTGTTTAACGGACTACTTCTTTGACACTAAAATATATACCGGTATTTGACTCATTCCTCTATCTTAGATGAAATCAGTTATGCAGCAGGTTTACAGGGGACAATTATATCAATTAATATTTACAAATATTGATTAATAGTTTATTACAAGTTTGTGTTGTTCTTCATTTTTATATGAGTTAGGTGGTAGTGTGGCCTAGGGATTAAAATGTCTGTTTCACAATCCCAATGCAACAGGTTTGAATCATGCCGTGTCCAGTTTGACAGCCACAATTATTTTTCCTCTGTGCAATCATGCGAGTGCCTGCATCCTGAGTTACCTCCAGTCATCTCAACTGACAGTCTTGCCACTGATCCAAGGTAGCTCGGAACGAGAGAGTGAGGTTAATGATCAGCACATTTCTTCTTCATTATAATCCAAATACAGTGAAACCTGCATCATCAGGGCAAAAACACCATTTGCTTACGAAGGACAACTAACTTTTTTTAAATAGATGAAATAATAAATATTAAGCAGTGGTTTTCATGTCCTCTTGTCGCTACAACAGTTGACTTCCATGCAAGACGCCTGTACCAGGCACTTAATTGTTCTCTCAGAGATGGTTTCTGTGTCAATATGTAGTACATGATGAGGCTACCAGCTCCATCACAATCTTAATTTGCTTGGCTTCGTTCGTTCTCAATCTCCTGCTATAAAAACCCTGAAAGGGCTTAAGAAGCAGAATGTAGTCCAGAGAACGGAATGCGTTGTGTCGTAGTTTACTGCTTGACTGCGATATCTGCACCTTTCGGTCCAACACATCTGACTTCAGCCAGCATTTTTTTTAGTACCGGGATAGCATTCCCTCTTCGATCCCTTCTCCTTAGCCAGTCTGCCCTGCTGCAACCTGTTATCCAGGATCACCGTGTGGAGGTGTAGATGGGTCTTGGCAGCTCTCGTTCGCTGGCCCTGACGCTAGCAGTCAGCTATGGTTCGCTGGCCCTGACGCTAGCAGTCAGCTATGGTTCGCTGACCACTGCAGCTCATGCGCTGCTCAGCATCTTGATCCCACAATCTAAATTAAGTTAGTTATCTTGTGCACCATACATAAAAGGCTGAAATAGTCCTAATTCTTTTCTTCCCACTCAGGGACTCTGGTATCCTAACCAGGAGTTTTGAAACTCAATAGTTTAAATACACTTGTTGCATTAGTTAAATTTTAGAGCCATTTATTTGTTTTTTAAATTGTTTATGTTATTGTTATTTGATCTCAGAGTAGACCAATTTTGTGAACCAAATTGCAAATTATATTACGGCCACGAGGAATCAGTCCAGCACATCCTGACCCTGTGCCCACGGCTAACTGACAAACCAGCTGCTCCCACCGCACCCCACCATACACACACTCAATACATCACCACAACTGAGGAAGATGTGAGCTTTTTCCGGCAGGCATTGGACTGTCAAGAGCTACCAGCTCAGGGATTATATAATCATGCTATTTGAAAAATATAAAATACTTGTTCTACTTAAGGTTTGAACCTTCTTTTGGTAAAGGTTGCTTTCAGCAACAGAGAATCTTGAGTTGGTGAAGGTACACTCCTTTACACATTAGAGAATCTTGGGTTGGTGAAGGAATACTGCATTCAAGAACATAATCTTGGGTTGGTAAAGGTATACTACATTCAAGAACATAATCTTGGGTTGGTAAAGGTATACTCCATTCAAGAACATAATCTTGGGTTGGTAAAGGTAAACTACATTCAAGAACATAATCTTGGGTTGGTGAAGGTATACTCCATTCAAGAACATAATCTTGGGTTGGTAAAGGTATACTCCATTCAAGAACATAATCTTGGGTTGGTAAAGGTAAACTACATTCAAGAACATAATCTTGGGTTGGTGAAGGTATACTCCATTCAAGAACATAATCTTGGGTTGGTAAAGGTATACTCCATTCAAGAACATAATCTTGGGTTGGTAAAGGTATACTCCATTCAAGAACATAATCTTGGGTTGGTGAAGGTATACTCCATTCAAGAACATAATCTTGGGTTGGTAAAGGTATACTCCATTCAAGAACATAATCTTGGGTTGGTGAAGGTAGACTCCTTTCAACAACAGAGAATCTTGGGTTGGTGAAGGTAAACTCCATTCAAGAACAGAGAATCTTGGGTTGGTAAAGGTATACTCCATTCAAGAACAGAGAATCTTATGTTGGTGAAGGTATACTCCATTCAAGAACATAATCTTGGGTTGGTGAAGGTAGACTCCTTTCAACAACAGAGAATTTTGGGTTGGTGAAGGTATACTCCATTCAAGAACAGAGAATCTTGGGTTGGTGAAGGTATACTCCATTCAAGAACATAATCTTGGGTTGGTGAAGGTAGACTCCTTTCAACAACAGAGAATCTTGGGTTGGTGAAGGTAAACTCCATTCAAGAACAGAGAATCTTGGGTTGGTAAAGGTATACTCCATTCAAGAACAGAGAATCTTATGTTGGTGAAGGTATACTCCATTCAAGAACATAATCTTGGGTTGGTGAAGGTAGACTCCTTTCAACAACAGAGAATCTTGGGTTGGTGAAGGTATACTCCATTCAAGAACAGAGAATCTTGGGTTGGTGAAGGTATACTCCATTCAAGAACAGAGAATTTTTGGTTGGTGAAGGTATACTACATTAAAGAACAGAATCTTTGGTTGGTGAAGATACGCATTATTTTTAACAACAGTCTTTTGGGTGGGAGAAAGTACACTTCTTCAACAACAGTCTTCTGGACTGGTGCAGATATACTCCGTTGAGTATTTTTTGGTTATATAGAAGTGAATGAGCCATGAAAAATGTCAGCGTCCTTGTCTAAACTATTGTGCATTACGAAAAAACACTCACAAAACTAATCTGAGGTGAAATATGCGTTACATTTTGATCAAAGACAACAAAAATTATCTCCGATAATGATGTTTTTGTGCTCTGTTATTTACATGTTTTTATTATTATTTGTCTTAAAAAAAATAAGTTCATTGTATAATATATTGTCATTGACTTTATTTTCAATTTTACCAGTCTTATGACATTATACCATATATGAACTTTTGTTGTTTTCTCATATTAAGCCAAGACGAATGAAAACCTGAGGACAAGGTGTATTTGTGACAAAATCTTAAATGTATTTTGTTTACAGCATACAAAAATATGGGACTTGATCTATATAATAAATCCAAATATTTTCAGGTAAATTTGAACCTGGCTTACAGTTAGAAAGGCAAAGAGAGGAACTGGTAGCACCGCCTAACAATGAAGTCTTAAACACTTCATACCTCATGTCAATGTTTGCTATAGGACTACTTTTTACTTCGTAAGAATACAAGGCTCAGGGGCTGTTACAAAACAACTAGGCTATTATGTAATAATTTAACACATTAACTAATGTGGGCGGCTCATAGCACCAGAGACCTTATCATTCTCAGCTTGTTAAACATGTCCTTCTTCATACGCTGTCAAATATCGACTTGAATTTATTTAAAGAAAGCAGTGGTCATCCAGAAGTTGTTGACACTGCCATAGAGCGTGTCTAGTGCTGGTGATGGCCACATGTGCTTTTTCTGGTCCTCGTACGTCGGGCAATTCTGCAGCAGATGTTCAGGGGTAATTTTCCCAGTACCACAGGTGCATTCGCCAGTAGAAGCTATTTTCAGTTTATTGAATAGATGGTACCTCAGTCTGTTGTGGCCTGTGCGGAGTCTGAAGACCACCACCTGATCTCTTCTGTTCAACTGGTAATAAGCATTATTTTTTTGTGTAGCCAGCATCCTCTATTTCACATTTTTCATGTTTTTGACCCTATTGAACCTTTTGTACTCTTGAACCTGGTTGTGGTAACCTTCCGCCTTTATTCTCCAGTCTGTATGGTCGTCGTCTTCTTCCCCCCCCCCCCCCTCCCCGTTGCCATAAATGTTATAGTGTGATGGGACCCAATGTACTGCAACTCTTCTGGGTTTGGACTGCTAACATAATTGACAGAGTACTTAACTTAACTTAACGTCTTTATACTGGTTTAGAAGACTCTGCATAGTCTGTATACAACCAGTTTCATTTACATTACCCTGCCTCCACTACTTCCTGTGGCAATGCATTCCGAGAATTCACCACTCACTGACTTGAAAAATAAAACCTAATATCCTTCTTCTTCTTCTTCATCGTACGCTGTTTACAGCGATATTTACGTTGCACTGATTTAATTTGTTAGCCAGTGGCTCAGTGCATCCGATTTCAACAGGCGTTTCTGTAGGGTTGCCCTCCTTAGCCTTTGGCTGTCCCCAGCCTGACTGCAAGGCAGCAGTTGTTTTTGGTCAGAGTTGTCTCTAATGGGAAGTTGTCTTGCAGGACTATCGAGTCTTCCCTACTCGTGTCTATAGCGTTTGGCAATGATATGATGGACTATGTACTATCCCGGAAGAGATGCAGTCCAGTGCGACTTTTTCCCAGGATCGTCACGTCCTGCCAGAAACGTAGCATATGCATATGAGTGAGGTATCTTTTTGCTCGCTTTATTTTCTCGGCTCATCTGCAGTGATGGTACGCCTAGCATTCCCCGCCACCCGGGAGCTTGTCACCATAGGACAGGAGGTGCAATGTCCGCTGGACTGCATCTCTTCTGCGTCCATTGGAATGACTGATAGCAGACAGATGCAAAGAGCGAGGAAGGAGTGCATTTTACCAGGTGCATTCCTGCAGCTCGATCGGGCCGGGACACAAGCCCCAGCCATGTCGTAGCCTCCCATCTCAGTGGTGCTGAGATTTTGGGCGGGATTCTGGCTTAGAGGCGTTCGGCCGTAATCCCTCAGATGTTAGCTTATCAGCCAAGCACGTGGACCAAATATCAGCGACCTGTGATTCCTCTCGAAATAGTGCATTTGACCAGGGGACAAGCCTAGTCTTGCACGGAGATGTTGTCCGCCTAGGGGGTGGACATATCTCATGGTCAAGGGTTAAGTCTCAGCAGTTCGCAGTGAGGTAGCTGATCTACTGCTTAGGGCACCCGACCGAGAACTAAGTCTTCTACAAATGATTTCATTCCTCATCGCCGTATGGGTTGAATATCGAGCAGCTTCCCGCCCGCTTTTATCAGCAGACGGCAGAGACCTCATTCTGCGGCTTGACCGGGCGGGCCTGGAGCGTGGCCCCCAGGTCCCCACCATGTCGAAGCCTCCCTTTGCATTCGTGCTGGGCTGCTTTTGGGCGGGATTTTTGGCTTAGAGGCGTTCGGCCGTAATCCCTCACCTCGCACCGTTGGCTTATCCGCCTAGTACGTGAACCAAATGTCTGCGGCTCCTCTCGGGCTTAGCAGGATTACTGTAGCAAAGCCCTGTCATTAGTAGGGTAAAACTGACCTGTCTTTAGAGGGTCTATTTCCAGCACCCGTTCAATATTAGCCAGACCGTACCAATAGAGGGCTTTTAGTTTGTCAATGGCCGTTTCTGGAGCCTGCGATTTCTGCAGGGTGAAGACCAGATTACCGTAGCAGGCGCTCTTTCATTTGGGGATTTGGAGACTGACCTGTCTTCCGTGGGTCTAATACCAGCACATGTTCACTATTAGACCCATCGAGGGTGCTCTCTTTTGACAGTCATTCTACACTATTGGCGTGTTTAGTCAATTTAAGCCTCAGGCTCCACTCCTGATAGTGCTCTTCCGCCAATTCCTTTATCAAACACTGGATGCAGACCAACCGAGCCACAGGGGGCATAACCCCAGATTTCTGAGGGTCTAAATCCAGCACCAGTTCCATATTAGACCCCAGGAAAGTGGTCTCGGCATGTTAGTCATTTCAGTGTTGGCCGTGTTGAGTCAGATTAAGCCGCAGGCTCCACTCCTGGTGGTGCCCTTCCGTCAATTCCTTTAAGTTTCAGCTTTGCAACCATACTTCCCCCGGAACCCAAACACTTTGGTTTCCCGGAAGCTGCCCGCAAAGTCATCGAAGCAACTCCTGCGGATCGCTAGTCGGCATCGTTTATGGTCAGAACTACGACGGTATCTGATCGTCTTCGCGCCTCTGACTTTCGTTCTTGATTAATGAAAACATTCTTGACAAATGCTTTCGTAGTAGCTCGTCTTGCGGCGATCCAAGAATTTCACCTCTAACGCCGCAATACGAATGCCCCCGTTTGTCCCTGTTAATCATTACCTCCAGTTCCGAAAACCAATAAAATAGAACCGAGGTCCTATTCCATTATTCCATGCACCATTATTCAGGCCGCCGAGGCCTGCTTTGAACACTCTAATTTTTTCAAAGTAAACGCGCCGGCCACCCAGGACGCTCAGCGAAGAGCACCCGTGGGAGAGAGCCGGCAGACGGTAGGGCAGGAGACAACGGGCAGTGAACCGGCGCGAGTCGGACCGCCCGCCTGCGCCTGAGATCCAACTACGAGCTTTTTAACTGCAACAACTTTAATATGCGCTATTGGAGCTGGAATTACCGCGGCTGCTGGCACCAGACTTGCCCTCCAATAGATCCTCGTTAAAGGGTTTAAAGTGTACTCATTCCAATTACGGGGCCTCGAAAGAGTCCCGTATTGTTATTTTTCGTCACTACCTCCCCGTGCCGGGAGTGGGTAAGTTGCGCGCCTGCTGCCTTCCTTGGATGTGGAAGCCGTTTCTCATGCTCCCTCTCCGGAATCGAACCCTGATTCCCCGTTACCCGTTACAAACATGGTAGGCATGTCACGTACCATCGACATTTGATAGGGCAGACATTTGAAAGATGCGTCGCCGGCACATGAGGCCATGCGATCAGCACAAAGTTATCCAGAGTCACCAGTGGGGACGCCGCAACCCCGCGAGGGGAAACGACGATTGGTTTTGAACTAATAAAAGCGCTCTTTCCGCGAGGGTCGGAGCTTGGTAAGCATGTATTAGCTCTAGAATTGCCACAGTTATCCAAGTAGGATCGTGTCATCTAAGGAACCTCCACTGATTTAATGAGCCATTCGCAAACCTAATATCCAATCTGAACCTTTCTTTAGTTCATTTGTAATTATGCGATCTTGTTCTTGTAGGTGGTTGTATTTTGGAAAACTTGTTATAGTCTAATCTATCCGTTCCTTTCATTATCTTATAAGCCTGTATTAAGTCACCTCGAATTCTTCTTTTTTTCTAGACACAGTAGGCATGTTTTTCTTAGTTTTTCCTCATAACTGATCTTAGATCATTGAGGTCTGCATTTCTCTGGGAACATGCTCAATAATCTTCAAAATGACATTTGATTTGTACAAATCTGGTAACAATTAAATTAAATGTGTAGTTCACGTTAGGGTGAAAAAAGCAGGAGAGAACAATGAGTAATCCATAATATGTTTCTTAACTCCATCATTAATGTGTATCACACCACTAAAGAAATGACTGCATTGAGTAAAGGAAAGGCCTCACTGTGGGTGTCCTCAATGGGCTCAACTCCCAAGAAGGTTGCAGGACTTCCTAAGAAGCAGGAAGGGGGCAATAATGGGACTAGAGGATTTATTCATTTTGCTCACATGACCTCTAACCCAATGTTGCCCATATGATCTCAAATCCAATTTTTTTTTACTATATTACCTCAACTGTTTTTGTCCTTAAGGCTATCTATGAGGAGCTGTTGGCTGAGCCGTTTGAATACTAGTTTCCAGTCCAAGGTGACACAGGTTCAAAACCTTAGCACATCATAGAGTTTTTCTCTCTTTCCGAGGTCAAATAAAAACATAGCCTGAAGACTGTGTTTGGAAAACCAGCCTTTATTCATCAATCCTATCATTCTTCCTGTAGGCCACAGCAATGAGAAGAAATGAAAACTGTAATGATAGTTTCTTAAAATCTCCATTCATATTTACCCATGTAGTATCTAACTCAGTTTTGCCCATAGCCCTTCTAATTAGTTTTCCCTTTTTTTGTTTCCCTCTAGTCCACAATAGCCCATACAACCTAGAACTCAAAATTTGCCCAAATGACCTTACCAAATGATTTCCAATTTTTTTTTGGTTGTGTGAATAGGGGCCACTCCCAGTCTCATCCTCTACACACACACACAACACAACACCCCTCTTCCCCCCCCCCCCCCATCATCTCTATCCCATATTTGCTCACATATCCTATTACTTCTGCCAGGTACACAATGTCCATGGTTTAAGATAAAATACTATTTTTGATCAGTTTCCTTATCACTTTTGGAGAAAAGGGAAAAGGGTAGAGCTTCAGTCTCAACCCTGTTAATAATTATAGATTGTTTTTCCCTCTATCAGGTATGGCATAAAAACTTAGAATGCGTAATGCAGTTGTCAGGGCAAGCCGCATTTATAACTCAGCTGAATGTATCACCTTTGATTGACACCTTTTAATGGGAAAAGGTAATAATCATATTTGCTTCTTGATCATTCGGCTGCCTTCTTGTAGGGTGTAATGTTGCAGTCTATGTTTTTTTACTTTTACTGCTCATTTGTGAGTATTTTCAGCACTGCTTGTTAGATTGTGTTTCAGTTAATAGAAAATTTGGAAAGCATAAATAATTATACAAAAGAGCCTCACAGCTAGAAATAGCAGCCAGAGTCTTATATAACCATATGCATACTACACCTAGCAAAGAACAGATCAGGTGATGGTATTCTAGCTGCAAATCAGCCAATACAAACTGACTCACTATCTGTTTGACAAATTAAACATTAGACACCAGGATAAGTTTTCATTGAAAACCGAGTTATAAGTTTATATAACCTGTGTCGTCCTTATCCTATTATACAGTTATGACACTTGCACTATTACACATGGCAGTCAGAAGTGCATTGAAGCCTTCTACATGTGCAGCCAGAGGCGAATTCTCATGATCCACTGGTGTGACTGGGTCTCGTACGACGAAGTCACTCGATGGACAGGCCTCGAGAGCACACCCACCATGCTAAACCATCGCTGCTTTGACCTATTTGGACATGTGGCACGCCTTGCTGGTGATGCCCCCGCCTACCAGTGCTTAAAGCAGACCATGGACATCAAGGGTTGAAAGCGACCCTCTCCGCCATTGTCATTTCCCCGTGGCTGTCTGTGCACCACCTGGTTGAGTCAAGTCGGACAAACGCTATCTTCATTGCAGGCTCAGCCGCTCATTTTGCTCGTTGATGGTTATCGCGACGGGCCCTTGTTACCTACAGCAGACTACCTACACAGAGATGTGCCCTTGTGGCGAGAACAGACAAATAGTAGAACCTGTTCTCCAACCCTGTCCACTGTATGAAAGTGACAGTATAGCTCTCTTAAAACTCTGTAAGAGATAAACTTTATGCTGATACATGATAAACTTGACTGCCAGGATTTTGAGAGAAATCATTGACTGTTTCCATCTTATCAGACGATAAAAAACAGAATGTGACTGCAATCCATGACAGTAACGAATGTGACTAGCAAATCCAATCTGAGTCGAGAAGCGTCTTCGACGGTATGTGGAAGGAAAATCAGGACTGTTTGCATCATCGTATGGTGTGGCGTGTCTTCTCAAACGCAGAGTCCTTAGTCTATCTGCAATCAGCTTCTCCTTTATTATGGATTGAAGTAGATGTGATTATTTGAGGCGAACGTCATCGGAGAAGTTCGTGGTTTTAGAAAATCCATGCATTTTAAACTGGAATTGTTGCGGAGTTAATTGTACATGAAATACAAAATTGCATGGTCTCTGGCCAAATGTGACATTCTCACATTAACTTGTGTTGTCTGTGATATTTGCTGGCTAATATCAGCCAAGTGCAATTGTAGTCTGTGTCTGCTGATTGTCTTAATTGTGCCATGTTGTACTACATTAATATTATTTTTTAATTAACCGCTAATTGTATCATGTTTCGCATTATGGCTTAAATATTTTGTTGTCTAATCATTTTTGCTTTGACTACATTTGCTTGCCAGGCGCGACAAATAAACAAGGTTTGTGACCCTGTTGTTGCATGCCCCACTTTGCAGAAAAAGGTACCTGCCCCTGAGTTAGGAATTCAAGGTACTGAGGAAGGGAACTAGTCCCCCCCCCCCCCCCCTTTCATAAATAAGACTGTGTAAACCTAACAAAGTTTCTAACACTTTATTCCTGACAGTAGTATCTGCTGTAGGACTCATTTTTGGGAAGGAAAAGGCAGCGAGGAAGGGAACTGGCCACCCCACCTCACAAGCCGAGGCTTATACGGAAGTATCTAACGCTTCATTCCTGACCAGGTTAAGTCTGCTGAAGGACTTCCCTTACATTTCTATGGTGATATGCTATTAAAATACAGCTATCATTTCACAGCTGTTCCAAATCTTGGGGTCTGTAACGGTGGGGAGGGGGGGGGATTTAGATAACAGAGATATGAAGGCTGTTTGTCCTGCGTAGTGTACAGACAAGGTTTGTATATAACAGCCAATAGAATAACAACATACACCTTTCTAGGGTTCAAACCATATCTACAGACTGAGAGACAGATATCATGTTTGCTGTACTACCCGCTCCACGTTAGTTTGTTAAAAGGGACAAATATCATCTTTATGAAGTATACATTACTGCACTTAGTCACTTCTCTTCTACACCTGGGGAAGTAAAGGTTGTTTTGTATATTCTTAAATCAGATGTTCAAACAGGTGATTGGCCTGTTGTGCAGTATACATTACACTTTCCCAAATTTATGGATCACTAACTTTGATCTTCTTCTTAATAATTTCTCCCTGATTGATTGGCTCTTGGGGATTAATAGTGTTTGGGGGTGTGCCTTGTGGGTTTTGTTCCTACCCAGGTCAGAAGACAGACAGGTGGCTGGCTCCTTCCCGGCCACATGGAGGCATGATGTAGTCGGTGGTGTGCATTGTTGATTGCCGTGCTTATACAATTCTGAGGAGCCCTTCGCGGGCTTTATTATCTCCACCAGCATAGGGGGCCCTGAGAAGTGTCCCGTATCCGTCACTTTGTCTGTCACTTCCGCTGTGTTTCAGGTTTGCATATGGCTTTGCTATTGAGTCATGTTTTTTCTTCTCATCCAAGAGAACAGGATTATTCACTTTTATTAATCCTGTATCCCTAAAGAGGGAATCGAGATAGAAGTGAAAGACTGCATATAATGGAAGAGAAGCTAGCACTGCATGACTAAGTACACTTTATGTGCAAAATAGACTTTTCAAGTTTAGTTCATTTTGTTGTTAGTGGAATGCATTCTTCATTAGTTTGTTTTCTTGAAAGGACTCAAAGTGCCATACATGTTGAATTGTTATTCTCCCTCATTCCCCCACCTTTCCCAGATTTTTGTACTTTATTAAATTAAAGATTATTCAGTTTTAACAATACAACTTAAAATATCTTTGTTGCTGGCAGCTACCTGCTTTATTATAATGTTCACTTTGCTTTGCTACTCCTCTTCTGTCCTGATGATGTAGAGGTCTTTGTATATGGAGGAACTTCAAGGTGGTCACTATTGGGTAGGAATTTCAAATTGTGTTGTGTTGTAGTTTACATCTTGACTGCAATATTTGCACCTTTCTGTCCGACACATCTGACTTCAACATGGCATTTTTGAGTATCGGATTTTTTTTTGTTTTTTTGTTTGTTGCGTACGCCTTATTTCTCCATTCCCCAAGGCGAGTGTGCGTTGCACTGTGGTTTTTATTTTGCGCCTGTCGGCCCAGTGCATCCGACTTCAGCATGCATTTTATGTAAGGGTCTGCTTCCTCCTGCATTTTCTAAGGGTTTGCCTCCCAGGGGTAACGGCCGGTGCTGTGATGGGGATCGAACCCAGCACTTTCGGCTTGTGAGCTGTGCCACTTAACCACTAGGCCACGCCGTCCCCCTGAGTACCGGGTTAATCTTCCCTCTTCGATTCTTTCTACTTAGCCAGTCTGCCCTGTTGTAGCCTGTTATCCAGGAGGTGGAGAATGATCTTGGCAGCTATGGGAGAGCTGGCCATGACGCTAGCAATCAGCTTTTGGTTGGTGACTGCTACAGCTCAGCATCTTGAGACTAGGGACGCTTGATTGGAACGTGTTGGATTTGAACACACCACCATTTTTCTGTTACAATGTTATATTATATACATATGAAAGTTAATCCTACCTCATGCTATCAAGGATGCTAATAGGAAGCAGTGCAATATATAACCTTACATAGCCTTGAATTTAATTATCTATGTGAGTGACGTGCCTAGATGTTATGTAGAGTGGACAGACCCAAAATATTGTGTAATCCTTTCAGATTCACAGGATGCTCTTATGTTTAATCAACACTGGAGAAGATGCACCTTAGATGTTACATTAAACATGGAAAAGTACTACATTCTGAAAGACAAGCATGCAATTGTCATCTGGGATCAAGATGCTGAGCAGTGCATGAGCTGCAGCGGTCAGCAACCCATATTTGACTGCTAGTGTCATGGCCAGTGAACGAGAGCTGCCAAGACCCTTCTACACCTCCATACGGTGATCATGGATAACAGACTGTAACAGAGCAGGCTTGCTAAGGAGAAAGAATCGAAGCGGGAAGGCTAACCTGTTACTCAAAAATGCCTGCTGAAGTCAGATGTGTCAGACCTAAAGGTGCAGATATCAGAGTCAAGCTGTAAACTATGACACAACGCATTCCGTTCTCCGGGCGTGATTCTGCTACTTATAAAGCCCCTTTCAGAGCTTGGAAGCGAGAGATTGAGAATGAACGAAGAAGAATAATTGACATCTTCATCAGATAAATTACCAATAAAGAGGAGCCACAGGGGCATAAACTAATCAAATGACTACATCAAAACAAATAATGAAGAACATTGGTAAAGAAGACGGGTTAAACATCTGGGTAATAGCCAAAGAGTAAATGTACTAACAGGAAGAAGACCACGCCCAATCACTGTATGTTTGGAAGCAAAAGACGGAGAGATACTGATGGGGAAGGATAAAATAATGGATAAAATGCATCAGCGAGTTATATAACTTAAAACTTAACGTCTTTATGCTGGTTTAGAAGACTTTGCAAAGTTTGTATACAACCAGTTTCATTTACATTACCTTGCTATAAAAGCTAAGCACATCCAATTTATTCTTAAATGCATTAACTGTCCCTGCCTGCACTACTTCCTGTGGCTCTCTGACTAAACAAATAATTCCTAATATCCAATCTGGACCTTTCTTTAGTTAATTTGTAGCTATGCCCTCTTTTTCTTGTAGGTGGTTGTATTTTGAAAACAACTTGTTATAGTCTAATTTATCCGTTCCTCTGATCATCTTATAAAGCTGAATTAAGTCACCGCGAGTTCTTCTCGTTTCTGTATCTTTTCCAGCATGTGTATATCCCCCCTATGATAAGGACTCCACGCCTGTACACAGTACTCTAATCTAGTTCTAACTAATGCTTTATACAGTTTGACTATTACTTCTTTGCTCCTATATTTAATATTTCTTTTTATCATACCTGACATTGCATTTGCTTTTTTCACTGCTACCTTGACTTGCTCACTCACCTTACCTGTATGATCTGTTATAACCTCTAGGTCCCCTTTTTTTTCTATATTTCTAATATTGTTCTAGCCCATGTGGATGACTGTACATTTATCTACATTAAACTCCATTTGCCAGCTTACAGACCATTCTCAAATTTTATCTAAATCCGACCTCAATATATCCACTTCTGCTTTATATGAGACACTACTGCATAGTTTTGTGTCATCAGCGAATTTTGCATTTATGGATCCCATATCAATGTCCAAATCGTTTATATATCAAGAACAAAATTGGTCCCAAAACCGAGCCTTGTGACACTCCACTTTTTACTTCACACCACTCATTATGCAATATTTTGTGTAGCCTCTGTATTGCCTTTGCCAATCTCCTTCTGATTTCCTTTGAGCAGTCGCCATATTGTCAATTCTGGAGCCCATATACTCGAAGTTCGTGACAGGCTCCGTTGCCATATGTGTGTGTGTGCGGGCGGGTGACTAGATATAAGCAGCGACCACAGACCCATTAGGGCAACTTTAAACATGAACTCACGTCCAAAGATATTTCCTGATTTCAACAATGATAGATGCTGCTAGACTGTCAGAGAAAATCAGACAAGAGGATTGTAGGTGCGCGGAATATCCTGTCACCTGACAAAGTGCATTGCTGCGGCAACAGTACCCAAAGCGGCAAAGGACAGTCTGATTAGCGAAGACATTCAACAACTTCTATATAAGAGGAGAAGGCTGAAACAGAATGGCATGCCATGCACAACATCCTCGAGTTTTGCGAGCTGAACATCCTGATCAGAAGTAGACTAAAAGAGGACTATGAACAGCATAGTCTGAACAAGATGATCAGAGCAGCTGAGACAAGAAGCAGCATAATCAAAGGCTAACAAAGCTTTTACCAATAAAAGAGTATTATGACTTCCCTAAAAATCGCGACGTATAGAGCATATATAGTCAAAATGTCAGAGGTACTTCACCGACCTCTTTGCATCAAAGGCGATAGTCACCAAATTGACACCCAATAACGAATCTGTGTCGGTACCAAAATTCGAATCACATGCAATGAAACAACTTAAGCCAGGTAGAGCCCCAGGACAAGACGGAATCATAAATGACGTGATCCAGGCAGGAGGGTACGCACTAGCGTGGCATTTAACAACTGTGTTCAACATCTGTCTGAACGAATTCCAAATCACCAACCAATGGAAAGCGTCAAAAATCATCCTAATCCATAAAAAGGGGGACAAGGAAAACCTATCAAATGACCGTCCGATCTGTCTGCTCACCTCCTTTTATAAATTCTTCACCAGAGTGATCGTCATCCGCATAGAGAAGCTACTAGATGATAACCAACCACGAGAGCTGGCAGCTTTCAGGAACGGCTTCTCAACCACTGACCACCTCCACACAATCAACCAATTAATGGAGAGGGCGCACGAAGTACAGATGCCTTTCTGCGTTGTGTTTGTGGATTGTGAGAAGGCCCTCGATAGCATCGAAATAACTGGTGCTGAATGCCCTGAGAAATCAGATAATTGCAGAAAAATAAGCTCAACTGATAGGGAAGATAAACAGCGGAGGCACAACAGATATCACCCTCTTCTATGGACCAATCACCATACCGATACAACATGGCATCCGCTAGGTGATACAATCTCACCAAATCTCGTTACAGTAGCCCTTGGGAAGGTCCTGGGAGGATAGGGGCGTAAATAGGGGGAACTACTTACTCATCTGAGGTTGGGTGATGCCATAGTCAGCCACGACGTCAAATAAGCGGAGAAAAGCTTAAATGAACTCATTAGAGCAAGCCCTGCAGTTGGCCTACAAATCAATAGAAAGAAAACCCAGTTCCTGCCCACCTCCCTCTGACCAAACGGAGATATGCGACTTGTAGATTGTCGCGTCGAAAACGTAAATTCGTATATCTACTTGGGCCAAAAGATCATGAACTCCCATTTAATAAATCGGGAGATCTCCCGAAGGATAACAGCGGGTTGTCGCAGCTTCAACTGTATTAAACCCATACTGCAACAGGTGTGAAACGATAACGCTAGGGCTCACATCTTCAACAGTGTGGTTATTCCAGCCATGGTATATGCCAGCGAGGTGGGGAACCTACAGAAAGCAGATGCAGATAGACTACGCGTTGCCCAACGAGCGATGGAACGAAGAACATCTCCATTCGAGACCAAATCCGCAATGCAGAGATCATGCGTCGACCTTCCTTCTCTGACATATATGTCGTGCTGTTATGATAATACATATGGGCCTGCCATGTGATGCGCATGCCAGATAACAGATGGACACGTAGGGAGACGTCGTGGTGGCCATAAAACTTTAGTCACCCTTGGGGGCGATCGAGGTTGAGGTGCAGAGATGGCATAATGGAGGCCCTGAGCCCAGCATGGTACACAAAGGCTAAAGAGCGAAATGAGTTTACTCAACATTTGGCTACCTGGCATCAGACACACATGCCTGGTTAAATACCAGGGGGAATCAAGTCGCTGAGCAGCGCATGAGCTGCAGTGGTCAGCGACCCATAGCTGACTGCTAGCGTCAGGGCCAGCGAACTAGAGCTGCCAAGACCCTTCTACACCTCCACGCGGTGATCCTGGAAAACAGACTGCAGCAGGGCAGACTGGCTAAGAAGAAGGGATCGAAGAGGGAATGCTAACCCGGTACTCAAAAAATTATTGCTGAAGTCGGATGTGTTGGACCGAAATGTGCAAATATCGTAGTCAAGCTGTAAACTACGACACAACGCATTCCGTTCTCTGGACTACATTCTGCTACTTAAGCCCTTTCAGGGTTTGGTAGCGGGAGATTGAGAACGAACGAAGAAGAAGAATACCAGGATTTTGAGAAAAATATATATATGAAACTGAATCACATTAAAGTGTATCTTATTAACTATGTTGCGATCAAATTTAAATGAATGAGTCCTGTAGTAACTTGCTCTACTCAACACTACAAAATGTCAACACCCCCCCCCCCCCGCCCCCCACACGCCCCAACTTAGGTAGTGCTGCCGGCCCATTAAATTTACCAAAGGAATACACCAAAAAATCAGGGCAACAATGCGAAATAAAGCTTTCAGATGACATATTCTAATTTTGAAACTTCCATTCAGCAGACAGCTTTCCAATTGATTTACACCAAACCAAAGCGTTATGGTTAATATGGGACGTTACCATTGCTTTTGTTCATTATTAAATGGCTGTTTACCCTTGTTCAGTTCAAAATAAATATAATTTATTATTATTATTAACAATATTGTTATTACGAAATATTCACTTACAATAGACAAATCCGCCAGAACAACACTGCACAATCAAGTGAGACGAAAGTTACGAAATTAAAAGTTAACGGGCCATGATCGGGTTAATGTTTGTTCTTCTGAAATATGATTTGTCAACACGTCCCAACTCGCACGTTGTCGTTATCCAGGATCAATGGACTGCCCTCTCTGTATACTATCTGTCTGTCTGCATGTCTGTCTGAATGTATGTATGTCTATGTTCTTTGCGCACCAAATATGGCGCATAAGGCAGAAACAAATTATCTCCAGTTGGAACGTTCTTTTTTCATTTTTTTTTTGTGTTCGCCTTATTTCTCCATTCGCCAAGGCGGGTGTGCGCTGCGCTGTAGTTTTTATTTTGCGTCTGTCGGCCCAGTGCATCCGACTTCAGCATGCATTCATGTAAGGGTCTGCTTTCTCCTGCATTCTCTAAGGGTTTGCTTCCCCGGGGTAACGGCCGGTGCTGTGATGGGGATCGAACCCAGCACCTTCTGTTCGTGAGCCGTGCCACTAAACCACTCGGCGGCGCCGTCCCCTGGAACGGTGTGACGCCACTGTTTTCAGATCTTGTATGGTGCTGAGGCCCATAGTTGAGCCCTCTTCCCCTAACGCTCATTTGTGTCCATTCGAGTGCTTGCAATGGAGGACGGTTGTTGTTCATTCTAAGGACATGTCCGATGTATGTCCATCGTTTTTTCCTGATGATGGTCGACACGTATAGTTGGTTTGTGTATGTTCTTATCGAGTTATAATCAGTTCCAAACATGGACTGGTCCTCGGACTTTTAGTTTGCTAGTTGTTAGCTCAGTATCTGACCTTGAGCGACCACGCTAAAAAAAAAAAAATCGAACTGTCCGGTTTACGAAAAGATTAAAGTCCCTGTAAATTGTTCAACTTCGCTAATGGGAAGAGGAGATTAACATCTGGGCAGGTAAAACATACTGATCGTTCATTGTTAGTTAGGGTCATGCAAAATATGCTGGTCAAGACCTCCACCTCACTCATTCCACCTTGTTTTGTCTGTTTGATGGCAGTCTGGCTAAAGAAGTGGGGGATCGACCTGATACCCGTAGAAGCGGATAACAGCGGTCCACCTTCATTAGCACGCTCGGGATGTAAGGAGAGCTACTGCAACCGGCCTCCTAACACTTTTTTTTAACTAAAGAGTTAACCAAGTTATCGTGGATACTTAACAACAACAACATACTATTTTGAATACTTGGAATCTTAGTACTCCAACAGGCAGATGTACGTCTGCTGCGGAATCATCGAGGCTATCCGTAGTCGGTTCCTTTCAAGATTTGACTTCCGGCAGCATACTATGCCTGGGGGAAAGGTAGGTAACCTATTGGGTTGGAATTTCATTATTTTTAGAATTTTCTTCTTCTTTTCTTTTTCTTCTTCTTGTTCTTTTCTCCTCCTTCTTCTTTTTCTTCTTTCTCTTTTTCTTCTTTTCTGTTTCTCTTCTTATTTTTCATATATGTATCTTCTTATTTTTCTTCTACTTTTCTTCTTCTCTTCTTCCTCTCTCTCATTTTCTCTTCCTTCCTCTTCTTATTCTTCTCTGCGTCTTCTTTTCTCCTTCTCTTATTCTTTTTCTTCTTCTTAATAACCAGCCTCCCCGAGCGATTAGCTCTTGTAAGATATCATATATTCGATAAACTTAAGATAGGAAATGCCGACTCACGTGTCTGCGGGGCTGATAAAATTATTGTTGGAATATCTGCTTTAAAGGAGTCCAAGATACAACCCCCTTCCACAACAGCCTGCCAGAGATCTCGTGGGCTGGGGCTTCCCGGTAAAGGCGAACAACGTGACCGAAGAGGGAGAGATGACGGCGATCAATTTTTGAGACAATGCCTGCAAGGCGTTCAATGTAACGTTCGATACTGCATAACACCCGGTCACACCATGTTACGTTCATGGCAATGACACTACTTTTACCTACATGTTTAGTTGCTAGTCTATCGTAATCGATAAGGACCACTTTGTCAACATTTACTGTTCGAATGAGTTCAAAGGTGGCTAGATAAGCCAATCGGCACCCGGACTTGTACAAATTTTGTACAAGGAAATAAGACACACCCCCCCCCCCCCCCTTACCACTGGGTTGAAGATGGATTGATGTGAGCAGACTTGTGAAGCAAGTTATGCACCTGTAATGTAGATGTCAGATTGGAGTGTGAAGAACAGAATAGTAATGGCCAAAAACATATTGGTCTTTGCTCTATGACGCGGAAACACGATCTATGAGCAATTAGCTTGCGGATAAAGTTGAAGCCTTTGAAATGTGCATGGTTCACATCTCATGAAAGAAAAAGTGAACAAATAGGGAGGTCGTTAAAAGATTGGTAATGAGAAGAGAAATACTGAAAGAGATAAACAAAATAAAGCAAATACAATATTTTAGACATACAAAGAATTCCTGCAGCCAAACGACAACCCAAACTATCTGGGAGTCACATTTGATCGGCACATGACATGGAAAAGTCAGATCGAGAGAAACCGAATGAGAGCCAGAGAAAGAATGGCAATCATGAGGAAACTTGCTGGCACAAGCTGGGGAGCAAACGAAAGTATACTAAAGAAACTACACTGTAAGAGTGAGACCAGTTCTCGAGTATGGCATTGCGGCATGGACAACAGCAGCAAAGGCGAACTTCGATAAAGTTAGCAAACTTCAAAACCAAGCCATGAGAGTTATAACAGGAGGCATGAAGTCAACGCCAATTGTAGAACTTGAAAAGATTACAAAACTGCAATCCACGACCGATAGAAGAGACTGCAGAGCCCAGCTGCAGTCAGAGAAACTCCGAAGACTGACCATCCAATGCACCAGAGACTAAACAATTTGGGAAATGGGAAACTAAAGCGGAGAAGCTTTGCAGAAATAGCCAAAGCAAAGATGCACGAAGATTCCATAAACGCACTAACAACACCAAAGCCCATCACTACTGTACGAAAACCTACCTGGAGGCAGGATATATTTCCAGAGGTGGTAGAAATTATACCAAGTATTGGAAACAAAAACTGCCAGACTGAAAAAGAAAGGAGAGATACTACCCTAAGCTTTATATCGAAAAACTACACAAGCATGGACTGGACCCATGCATACACCGACGGTTCTGTAACAAACACTACACAGAACGGAGGGGCAGGAGCACTCCTGAACCTACCAAATGGCAGAAAAATAACACTGTCATTCGCTACTGGTAAGTACACAAGCAATTTCAGAGCGGAGGCAGAGGCACTGAGGGTGGCAGTGGAAGAAATGGTGATACATAAAGAAAATGAAAGCCATACAGTCCTGCTTACAGATGCTCTGGCCGTAGTCACAGCGCTAAAAAGCCAGAAAAACACTGAGCTTAATGACTTAAGAGCAGTACTCTGTCAACTATGCCAGCAGTCCGCACCAAAAAGGGTAGTGGTACAGTGGGTCCCATCACACTGCAACACCCAAGGCAACGAGGAGGCAGACAGACTGGCAAAAGAAGGTGCAAGACTACCACAAACAGATACTAGTATGACGTACGAAGAGTCAAAACGGCTTATTAAAGCCAGATACATGACCAAATGGGAAACTGAACGTACCGGCTACACCAAAAACGATGCCTATTACCAGTTGAACAGAAGAGAGAAGGTCGTTGTCTTCAGACTTCGCACTGGCCACAATAGACTGAGGTACCACCTATTCAACAAATTGAAGATAGGTGGTACCGACGAATGCCCGTGTGGTACCGGGAAAATGACCGCTGAGCATCTGCTGCAGAACTGCTCGACATACGAGGATCAGAGAGAGCAGATGTGGCCATCACCAGTGGAACCACAAGACAAGCTCTATGGCAGTGTCGACAGCCTCAAGATAACCGCCGCTTTTTTCGAAAAAATAATGGTTACTGTCTGACTGCGTACGATGAAGAAGAAGACATACAAAGAGACACGACACAATGCTGAAAATAATAAGTTCAGTTCAAATTAAAGTGCTATCTTCACATCGAGTGTTGGTTGCAACTGATCTCCAATGTAGTCGTATCCCTTAATGGTGCAATCTGACAACTTTTTTTCAGTTCACCTTATGATGTTATATCATTGTCTCTTTATTGAACCACTATCTTCCTACATATCCTCTAGTATGGTCTTCAACAAGAAGGTATGTCTTGCTTATTAACTGCAGGGTCTTCTAAACCAGTATAAAGACGTTAAATTAAGTTATATGGCCCAAATAAAGGTTGGCTTGGCTTGGCTTCGTTCGTTCTCAATCTCCCACTACCAAACCATGAAAGGGCTTAAGTAGAAGAATGTAGTCCAGAGAACGGAATGCGTTGTATCGTAGTTTACAGCTTGACTGCGATATTTGCACCTTTCGGTCCTTCTTCTTCTTCTTCATCGTACGCTGTTTACAGCGATATTTACGTTGCACTGATTTAATTTATTAGCCAGTGGCTCAGTTCATCCGATTTCAACAGGCGTTTCTGTAGGGTTGCCCTCCTTAGCCTTTGGCTGTCCCCAGCCTAACTGCAAGGCAGCAGTTGTTTTTGGTCAGAGTTATCTCTCTTGGGAAGTTGTCTTGCAGGACTATCGAGTCTTCCCTACTCGTGTCTATAGCGTTTGGCAATGATATGATGGACTATGTACTAGTTTGTACTATCCCGGAAGAGAGGCAGTCCAGTGTGACTTTTTCCCAGGATCGTCACGTCCTGCCAGAAACGTAGCATATGCATATGAGTGAGGTATCTTTTTGCTCGCTCTATTTTCTCGGCTCATCTGCAGTGATGGTACGCCTAGCATTCCCCGCCACCCGGGAGCTTGTCACCATAGGACAGGAGGTGCAGTGTCCGCTGGACTGCATCTCTTCTGCGTCCATTGGAATGACTGATAGCAGACAGATGCAAAGAGCGAGGAAGGAGTGCATTTTACCAGGTGCATTCCTGCGGCTCGATCGGGCCGGGACACAAGCCCCAGCCATGTCGTAGCCTCCCATCTCAGTGGTGCTGAGATTTTGGGCGGGATTCTGGCTTAGAGGCGTTCGGCCGTAATCCCTCAGATGGTAGCTTATCAGCCAAGCACGTGGACCAAATGTCAGCGACCTGTGATTCCTCTCGAAATAGTGCATTTGACCAGGTGACAAGCCTAGTCTTGCACGGAGATGTTGTCCGCCTAGGGAGCGGACATATCTCATGGTCAAGGGTTGAGTCTCAGCAGTTCGCAGTGAGGTAGCTGATCTACTGCTTAGGGCACCCGACCGAGAACTAAGTCTTCTACAAATGATTTCATTCCTCATCGCCGTATGGGGTGAATATCGAGCAGCTTCCCGCCCGCTTTTATCAGCGGACGGCAGAGACCTCATTCTGCGGCTTGACCGGGCGGGGCTGGAGCGTGACCCCGAGGTCCCCACCATGTCGAAGCCTCCCTTTACATTCGTGCTGGGCTGCTTTTGGGCGGGATTTTTGGCTTAGAGGCGTTCGGCCGTAATCCCTCACCTCGAACCGTTGGCTTATCCGCCTAGTACATGAACCAAAATGTCTGCGGCTCCTCTCGGGCTTAGCAGGATTACCGTAGCAAAGCCCTGTCATTAGTAGGGTAAAGCTGACCTGTCTTCAGAGGGTCTATTTCCAGCACCTTTCGGTCCAACATATCCGACTTTAGCAAGCATTTTTTGAGTACCTGGTTAGTATTCCCTCTTCGATCCCTTCTACTTAGCCAGTCTGCTCTGTTGCAGGCTGTTCTCAAGCATCACCGCGTGAAGGTGTAGAAGGGTCTTGGCAGCTCTGGTTCGCTGGCCCTGACGCTAGCAGTCAGCTATGGATCGCTGACCACTGCAGCTCATGCGCTGCTCAGCATCTTGATCCATTATAAAGGTTCACGCAGCCAACCTTCGTAGCGGAGATGACACTTAATTATCTTAAATATACCTCTGCCACCGAGTGGCACACAGGCTCAAAAGAATATGGCCACTATAACCTTCCAAACACGTAATAAAAGTCAACAAAAACCGGTTGTGCATAGGGCTAGCAACTTCATCATGTGAAACTATCGTTATTGAATTTGTCACTGCAAGTGCTCGAATACAGGCTTGCTGTAAAAGGGGTCAGCTCTAGTAAACTGCCCTAGGCTTCAGATGGAGAGAGAATGCGAAGGAAGAATATATACTTGTGTCATACAATGGCGATCTCCATCAATTTCTATGTTACTCATATAGTCAAATGTTCGCATGTACTGTCTACCATTTGATCATCTTTTTGTTCAACCAAGTGTTACTGAACACAGGTGTCCTTATTAGTTATTAATGCTGAGGTGGGGGCCTAACTTTTTTTAAAGATGCTTCTGTGTAGTAGAGTGGATACAGTTCTTGTCTATTACGACAAAAGTGGCCGGGTTACATTTTCGGTATTGATACGCTCTAGCCTACCCAGCTGTGAATAGTTCGGTTTTGTATGCTCGTTGTATGTCACATGATGGGTGGCCTCCATGAAGTGACATGTCAGTCGTAGGTACTCGATGGGTTCCAAGTTTGTCTCCCTTCTTTATGTTACACGAGAGCTTTGATGCAGTGGGCTTGTTTACAAGATGTGTTCTGGTGTCTTCTGTAACCCCCTCTGACATATGCATTACGCAGTCTGTGCTGCTATTATTTTATGTTCTGACGGGGGAAATTGTTGTATACTGTTTCCTGCTCAATCTGTTGATGGTTTCTTGTAGATATGTTCTGTTTATTTTATTTTCCTAGTTGTTAATGTTTATTTTGGACGTGTGTCCTAATTTCTGGCAGTGATACTGGGTGGATGAAACGTTCTCTTTGTCTACCCTTCCTGAACAATCAGTCTGTCCTCTAGTTTCCATATATGTTGCAGTGAGATGGAATCCACCGGAGAGTGATTTTGTTATTGTCTGATAGTCTATTTAGCTGATAGATCAAATACTTTTACAAGCGGTCTGGAGGTCCCCTTTGTGGGAACCGCAGGATTTGTAAACAGTCGCACAAAAACGCTGTGCTGTTATTTGTTTCAGCATTTTTTCTCTAATAGTTTTGGAGTCTTTGCTTATTGTCTGTTTCTAAATTTGTCGATGGTTCCCAGGCTGCACTTTTTGTCGATGGTTCCAAGGCAGCACTTTTTGTCGATGGTTCCCAGGCAGCACTTTTTATCGATGGTTCCCAGGCAGCAATTTTTGTCGATGGCTCCCAGGCAGCACTTTTTGTCGATGGTTCACAGGCAGCACTTTTTATCAATGGTTCCCAGGTAGCACTTTTTCTACATCGGTCCTGTTCTGGATTAGTATGATGAGTTCTGTCCCTCATTTCTCCACTCCTTCTTTGGATGATCCATCTGTGTAGAGTACCACAACGGGACTAGTCGACCTAGCTGTAAACGGTGATCTGATATACGGTTAGGGAATGAAACGGCAGCAAGGAAAAGAACTGGCCTCTCCACCTAACACAATCTATGGTTTAGTATACTGGGCTCTAATACGTCATTCCCGGTCAGCGGTTAATTCTGATGAAAGCACCCTTTACTGACTTACTTGCTTCCAATGTTAGTTGCCCATCGCAAGCAACGATGGGGACATCATCAGACGACATTGTCTTAATAATGTAACTTGCGCTGTATTTGGATTATAGGAGGCAGAAACTGCGCTGGTCATCAACTTAACTCTCTGGTCCCGAGCTACCTTAGACTAGTGGCAAGACATTAGGCAAGGCTACTAGAAGTAACTCAGGATGCATGCACTCTGGACCCACCTTCCTTGAGACCAAGGGTCGCTTGAAACTTGGGGAATACGATTGCCCACAGTTTTCGTTCATCGCTTTGAGAGGCGACCGTTAGACCAAAGGGACCCCTTTATGTACATTGTGATATACATATAATTGCTTTGGGCTCGTGCGCCTTTATTCAGCTCGCCAACATCTGGAAATCAACGACACTGAGCAAACTTACCAAGCTCAGACTATTCAACTCAATCGTAATAACAGTCCTGACATATGGATGTGAAAGCTGGAAGGCAACAAATGCGCTGGAAAACAAACTAAATATCTTTGAAAATAAATGTTTAAGAAAACTATTGAATATAAACTGGGACCAGTTCATAACTAATGACTTGAAAAGAACAGAGACAAACCTAATATACGTGTAGACCATCATCCGGAAAAAACGGTGGACATACATCGGACGTTTCCTTAGAATGAACAACAACAAGCGTCTTCCGTTGCAAGCACTCTAGTGGACACTAAGGGGCGTTCGGAAAAGAGGGAGACCCAAGGAAACACTGAGAAGAACAATCATTCGAGAGGGCTCAACAATGACCTACTTTAGAGACAGTTGGTCATGTTTTAACTATGAGCCTCAGCACCATACAATATCTAAAAACAGTGGCGTCACACCGTTCCAACTGGAGGTCATTTGTTTCTGCCTTATGCGCTGTATTTGGCACGTAAAGATCATAGATAGATAACAAATTGGTTTTATATTTTTTATTGATTAAAATCTTATCGAACTTTTCTTTAAATGATAATTATTTTAATTGTTCTAACAAAGTCGAAACAAAAAAACGTCTATAACCACACTAATTAAATGACCATACAGTCTTAGAGTTGGTTAAGCATGTGCGAGGCGTGTTCAAATGAAACCAGACCTAGCTGCAACAAGTGAACATACGTACGATGAGCATGACGGCACTTCTGGTGTAAACAGCACATACCAACCGCCAAGCTTGCATCACTTTCTTTTTGTGCCCCCCCACTTGGATCACTATTTTGTCTTTTCTGTATTTGGCCGCCACTGGCTTACCCCTTTCTCACTCACTTCTTACGTTCTCCTGGCCACCTTATCCGACTGTTGTCCGTCATTTAGAGTCAAGCCTTCGACGTGATAAGTCGCGATGTAAGACGCTATATCAGATAAGTAGATCATTTTTTCCTTATATATTGACATTCCCCATTCATGTATTTATCCCTTCTTCTATGATCTGCTAGTTCATCATTGTTGTTATTTGTTTCCATAATGAAGACCTTTTGGTCGTAACGTAGGTTTAGTTTTGTTCTCGTCTCGGTGCGTTATCTGACCATACCCATTAACAAATTTTGATTAAATTTAATTTTAATCAACTTTAAACATTTTTTTCTCCATTTATTTAAACTGAACTAACTTAACGTTTTTATTCTGGTTTAGAAGACTGCAGAGTCTATATACAACCATTTTCATTTACATCACCTTGCTCTAAAAGCTATGTGCAGCTATTCTATTCTTAAATGGATTAATTGTCCCTGTCTCCACTACTTCCTGTGGCAATGCATCCCACGCATTCACCACTCTCTGACTAAAAAACTATTTCCCAATACCTAATCTGGACCTATATTTAGTTAATTTGTAGCTATGCCCTCTTGTTCTTGTAGGTGGTTGTATTTTAAAAAATGTGTTATAGTCTAATGCATCCGTTCCTTTGATTATCTTATAAACTTGTATTGTCACCTCCAATTCTTCTCTTTTCTAGACACCGTAGGCCGGTTGTTCTGAGTCTTTCCTCATAACTGTAATTTTGGAATCCCACTATCAGATTTATCGCTCTTTTTTGTATCCTTTCCGGCATGTTTATATCCCCTCTACGATAAGGACTCCACACCAGTACACAGTACTCAAATCTAGGTCTAACTAATGCTTTATACAGTTTGACTATCACGTCCTTGCTCTTATGTTTAGTATTTCTTTTTATCATATCTAACGTTGCATTTGCCTTTTTCACTGCTACCTGGACTTGCTCACTCACCTTACCTGTATGATCTATTATAACCTCTAGGTACCTTTCCTTTTCTATCTTTCTAATATTGTTCTCACCGGTTCTGTATTTATGTTCCTTATGCTCCATGTACATTTATCTACATTAAACTCCATTTGCCAGCTTACAGACCATTCTATAATTTTATCTAAATCCTACCTCAATACACCCACTTCTGCTTTAGATGAGACACTACTGCATAGTTTTTTTATTATCGGCCAATTTTGCAACCATGGATCCCATATCAATGTCCAAATCGTTTATATATATATATCAAGAACAAAATTGGTCCCAAAAACCTAGCCCTGTGGCACTCCACTTTTTACTTTACACCACTCAGAGTACTCCTTATTTATTCCCACTCCTTGCCTTCTTCGTTAACCAATTTTCAATCCATTTGGCAACTTCCCCACCGATTCCATGTGATTTTGTCTTTCTCTATTCATTCAGTAAGTGTATAAGGAAATGTAGGTGTTGTAAACATTCATGCAACGTGCAGAGCTAGGTATTATATGGGACAATGTAATCAATATTGAGCGCAAGCAAGCAGTTAGGTGCACAATGAAATGTGAGTCAGAGGGATTGTAGTTAAGTTGGATGTCTCTAATAAATATATTGAGACTGGGTTGTGTGTGCGTGCGAGTCTCTCTCTCTCTCTCTCTCTCTCTCTCTCTCTGCGCGCGTGTGTGTATGTGTGTACATACGAGGGTAAGACAATAAATAGGTCACACATGGCAATTATTAAAAGGAAACCAAATGAGATACGAACTTTAAAAACAACTTATTATTTCACGTGCATTGTCACTTATTTTTCAACATAACATCCAACCAACATTGATACACTTATCCTATATCTTTATCAGTGCACCAAAACGTATAGCATGGCCGTCCTTGGTCTGCTGCCTCATCATGATTTGCATTTCACGTTTAACCTGTTTCGCCATTTGCGAAGCTTCTCTCGCCAAGGTAAGATCATGCGCTGTGCTTAGGCCAAATCATGGGAGTCACTATCGCGGTAGCTACACTGTCTATAATTACGATACTCGCGTATTAGCTCGAATCGTCTCCCCAACCCGCCACATTGACGCTTCTGTTGCAATCTGTTGCAAAACAGAATGACCAGTCCGAGCTTCATCAGCAATATTTTAGCATCCTTCAGAACATGTGTACACCCAGCCATGTACTGCTTAACGCGACAAACCGTTCTCACCGTAAACAGGAAGCATTTCCTTATGAATATTCTTTGCAGAAAGACCTTTTGTGCGCCCCCTCCCCACAAACAAACAGAAAAAAAGCACAAAAATAAAAACGCACAACACCACGCTATTCTTAGATTGTACACTCTATGAACACGGACACCAATTTGTATCCCGACTGCGTGGGTGCATGCGACATCAAGCGTCTGCTACATACAGTAGTATAATAGATCATACACGTAAAGTGAGTGAGCAAGTCCGGGTAGCAGTGAAAAAGGCAAATGCAATGTTAAGTATGATACAAAGAAATATTAAACATGGGAGCAAGTATGTGATAGTCAAACTGTATATATAATTAGTTAGACCTAGATTGGAGTACTGTGTACAGGTGTGGAGTCGTTATTGTAGAGGGGATATAAACATGCTGGAAAGGATATAAAATAGAGCGACAACGCCGATAGTGAGATTCCAGAATTACAGTTATGAGGAAAGACTCAGAAAAACCGGCCTACATTGTCTAGAAAAGAGAAGAATTCGAGGTGACTTAATACAGGTTTATAAGATAATCAGACGAACGGATAAATTAGACTATAGCAAGTTTTTTTTTCTAAATTCAACCACCTACAAGAACAAGGGCATAGCTACAAATTAACTAAAGAAAGGTCCGGAATAGATATTGGGAAATATATTTTTAGGCACAGGGTGGTAAATGCCTGGAATGCATTGCCACAGGAAGTAGTGGAGGCAGGGACAATTAATGCATTTAAGAATAGATTGGATGCGCATACCTTTTAGAGCAAGGACATATAAAGGAAACTGGTTGTTTACAGACTCTGCAGTCTTCTAAACCAGCATAACAACGTTACGTTAAGTTAAGTAACCATAAGACTGGATGTTGCCGCCACCTAATGATACCTTTTATTTTCTAGAAACTACCAACCACATTTTTCAGGTACCGATATCAGTTTGTGACCTATTTACTAACATCATATATATGGCTTGGCTTGGTTCATTCTCAGTCTCCCACTACCAAACACTGAAAGGGCTTAAGTAGCAGAATGTAGTCCAGAGAACAGATTGCGTTGTGTTGTAGTTTACAGCTTGACTGCGATATTTGCACATTTCGGTCCAACACATCCGACTTCAGCCAGCATTTTTTGAGTACAGAGTTAGTATTCCCTCTTCGATCCCTTCTCCTTAGCCAGTCTGCAGTCTGTTATCCAGGATCACCGCGTGGAGGTCTAGAAGGGTCTTGGCAGCTTTGGTTCGCTGGCCCTGACGCTGGCAGCCAGCTATGGGTCGCTGACCACTGCAGCTCATGCGGTGCTCAGCATCTTGATCCTATATATATACATATATATATATAAGGAGATGAAGACTAACGTCTGGTCAGGGAAAATATACTGATCAGAGATGTTTGTCAGGGCCAGGCAAAATATACTGGCCAAGATCCTCACCTCGGCTTCCTAGTAGCCCTCCCTGGAAACGGGCTGTTTTCATTGCAGCCTGGCTAACGGGGTGAGGTATCGACGTGATTCCCATAGTCGTGAAAGACACATAGATGAGGCCAATCATAGCACAACCACCTGGAGCACGCTCAGGATGTGAGGAAAGCTACTGCGACCCGCCACTAACATCTTTTTAGGGGCGCATAAAAGAGTAAACCTACTCATTGTGGGCATTAGAAACAACAACATATTCAACTGTAGCACATTATGCATTTTACAACTGAATTCAGTTCAGTTCAGTTCAGTTCATCCTGTGACCCATCAGGTCGTTTGTGCACACATGAAGACACTCCCAAAATCCCACGCCATTCATCTCTGTCTGTCGCCGCCTGACGTATCTCACCGGGACGAAGGCCTGACCACCCAATGATGTTGTCAACCCATATCTTCCTTGGACGTCCTCGCCCTCTCTGTCCCGGTACGGAACCAAAGAGTATCGAGTTGGTAATTCCGTTGGACCTCGCGACGTGCCCGCACCAGACCATCTTTCGTCTTTTGATAGCTGTGAACAGATCTTCAAATGGACCAATAGCGTCTTCAACTCTCTGACGTATTTCTACGTTCGTGACACGATCTTTATATGTAACATTTGGGAGTTTTCTATAGCACCTCATTTCTATTGCATGTATTCTGCCCTGGATATCTGTTGTAATGGTCCAGGTCTCGCAGGCATACATAAATATTTAAGATATTAAAAAACGTATATAGTAGAGATATTTAAAACGTTTTACCACCTCAAGTTCCTGCCCATTTGCCTCTATTACAGATTTAAACCATGCTATGTTATTGGTCATGAGCTTTTGTTTTATCTGCAATTTATTTCCATACCAAAACTCAGGGCCATTCTATCCAAGCTACCAACCAACTCCTGGAGTTCCCTTTCTGTGCCTGCCAATATATCAATAGCATCAGCAAATCGGAAGTTTGTGATAATCCTGTCACCTATTTTAACCGTGCCAACATGTCCTTTTAAGGTCGTCTCCATTATTCTCTCCAAGAATATATTGAAGAGTGTTGAGGAGAGTATACATACCTGTCTCACACCCACCGTCGTACGGAACCAGTCGCATAGCGTTCCCTCTACTGAGACTGTGCTTGTCGCCTGCTCATAAAGATTTGCAATTACCCTCACAATATCACTGTTGAACTTATAATGCCTCATTGTTGACCATAGTGCCGCATGCCACACTCTGTCAAACGCCTTTCTAAAGTCAATGAAGGCATGGTAGAGTTGTTGTTGAAACTCTGAGTACTTCTCATTCAGTAGCCGAAGATTAAATATCTGCTCGATGGTAGTCCTTCCCGCTCGAAAGCCCGCTTGTTCTTCGGCAATGATATTCTCTGCCTGTCGTTATTCTCAAGAGAACTTTACTTGGATGACTTATCAGACTGATTGTTCGATAGTTCTGACACATATTTAGGTTTCCTGATTTAGGCAGTGGTATAATGACTGATTGTGTCCAGCAGGTGGGCCACACTCCTGTCTGCCAAATTATATTGCAGATGTAAGTCAGGATATTTATTGTCGCCTCACCTCCCACTTGTAGGAGCTGTGCTGGGATATTATCCACACCTACAGCCTTCCCTCCCTTCAGCATTTTCACGGCTTCATACACTTCTTCCCTTGTTATCGTTTGATTTTCCTCTATCAGACTCACTTCAGGAGACATTGCATTTCTTGGATCACCTCGACCTTCATGCTTATATAGTTCCAAACAGCACTCTGTCCAGCGCTCAAGAATGTCTTGAGCATCTGTGAGACATTTCCCTCTGTTGTCCTGAATCGTTGTATTTCGACTTTGTACAGCCCTTACTAAGTCCTTGACTAATTTATATGCTCCCTTGGCATCATTTCTTTCTAGATTTTGTTCGATGTCTGCACACTGAGTCGTTATCCATTCCACCTTGGCCTTTATGTTTCCATTTAACTCTCTATATTGCTGAATCCCATCTAGTGTTTTCTTCGCTCTCTTCATTTGTCGTCTCTTGTCACGTAAATCCAGTATTTCACTCGTGATCCATGCTTTCTTCTTAATCCTGCACATACCTAGAACCTCAGATGCCGTGGAGAGTAAAGCCGAATTCAAGGCTTCAGTCATCGTCTCAGCATCTGCCTCCTCGTTTAGAACTAAGAGAGGTGCGAATCGTCCCCCCAACACCGCTCCAAAAGTCTCCACTACATCCGGGCACTTCAACTTCTCCAAGTCAAATCTCAGTCTAGATATCTCTCTTTTCAGAACTTTCTTTAGTCTGAGATGCATAGTCATCAGCACTAAGTCGTGGTCGCTCCCTATATCGGCCCCTGGGAAACTTCTTGTCCGGGCGCTATTGACGCTAGATCTAAATCTCCTTTGCACCAAAATATAGTCTATTTGACTATGAAGCGTAATATTTGGGCTGTGCCACGTCCACCGTCTCGACATTTTATGTGGTCCCAGCATATTCGCTACTATTAGCTTATTATAATACGCAAATTCCAAGAGTCTCAGTCCTCTATCGTTCGTGGTCACATTTCCATATGCTCCACGTGTGCCTTTCCAGTCACGTACCATGTCTTCGCCAATTTTGGCATTCCAATCTCCCTGTACCACCAGTATATCCTTCTTCGGTACCTCGTTCACCAAAGCCTGCAATTCCTCGTAGAAGCTCTCAATCTCACTGTCCTCGTAATCTGAGGTAGGTGCATAGCATTGTATCACCGTAACATTGAAGGGCTTTGCATTGAGTCGTATACTGAGCAATTGGCTTGAAACTGGTCGGGAACCCAATACACAACATGATGTGTCTTTATGCACCAGCATGAAGGTGTTTGTCAGGTCTTCCACTGAAATAAAACTTGTGACCTTCTTCTGTGGTGTTCTCCGAAATTTCTCCCCCCCCCCCCCCCCCCCCCAAAAAAAAAAAAAATTAGGCGAAGATAAATGTGTATCTACTTTTCTAAAAACAGCGATTACTAATGTCTAAATAAAGCTTTGCAACATAGCATTGCAAATAAAGCTTTGGCAGCAACATAGCATTGTAAATAAAGCTTTGGCAGCAACATAGCATTGTAAATAAAGCTTTGGCAGCAACATAGCATTGTAAATAAAGCTTTGGCTGCAACATAGCATTGTAAATAAAGCTTTGGCTGCAACATAGCATTGATGATTGAGTCTCATTGTCTCAAGGTTTCAGTTTTTGTGAGTCGGTGTGACCAGTTTCCTTCCTCGTTGTCGTGTAACTGTACACAGTTAAGGTTGTCCCACAGAAGATACTGCCAGTGAAGATGAAATGTTAAGGGGCTATTGTCTCAGAGTTTGTGAAGTGCAGTGGCCAGTTAATTTTCGAGATGCACTTCGTTATTGTTGTTATCAGAGCCAAGTATCCATTTACAGTTAGGAAGCAGCTGGTGTTATTGGAAGACCCTTGTACAGTTTAGTAAACTCTTGACATGTCTTTAGTAACGGATTATAGTGGATCTTCTTAAATCCATATGCATAATTGAGAAGGCGGACTAGTCCTCCTGGATGTAGTGCAATGTGTGACTCCCCGGTAAGATCATCAATATGGGAATTACAGTGTCGATCCTCGCTTCGTTGGAAAGACGCCATGACAGTGTGTTATCGGGCGCAGGATTGAGAACTAGAGGTGGTGGTCTTGACCAGTATGTTTCACCTGACTCTGATTACGCTTCACTCCCACATTAGTGGTCTCGAGGTAAGGTGTCCGTCTTGAGTCACGGAGGTCGCGGGTTCGAATCAAGGTAAAGACCGTAATTTTTTTTCACGTGGATTTTCTGGTTAAAATTCTCTTGATCTCTGGGTAGTGAGATCGGACTCCCCGTGTTCAGTGTCGAGCACGCTAAAAATACCTTCGCAGTTAGAAATCGAAACGAGTAGGCTTAATGGCCGCTGCCAGGACAAAAATTATAGTTAAAAATCTACCCAAATTATGTGTATCTTCCCCCAGGAAGTTGTCAAAAACCTACTACATATAACCGAAGCCTTCGGCTACCTGGCAACAGACATTAGCATGCCTGTTTTTTTTTTTTTTGCGTTCGCCTTATTTCTCTAATCCCCAAGGCGGTGTGCGTTGCACTGTGGTTTTTATTTTGCGCCTGTCGGCCCAATGCATCCGACTTCAGCATGCATTTTATGTAAGGGTCTGCTTCCTCCTGCATTTTCTAAGGGTTTGCTTCCCCGGGGTAACGGCCGGTGCTGTGATGGGGATCGAACCCAGCACCTTCGGATTGTGAGCCGTGCCACTTATCCACTAGGCCACGCCGTCCCCTACACATGCCTGTTTGAATACCAGGATTCCAAGTATGAGTTTAGTGTAGAGTTATCTGGTCAGTGAGTCTTTCTCGGCTAACTATACCGAGGATAGTCTGGTAAAACATGCTCTGTAGTTTGTTCCCTTAGTCCCTACGTGCAGATTGGTGAAGCAGACGGGCGAGGCCTGTAAATCTGTTTATTTAGTCTGTTATGCTTTGTCTTGAGACGAAGTGTGATATGTCCCTGCCGCATAAGAGTGTGGTAGTCGCTGTTGGGTTGGTTATGATCCCCTCTAACAGTCTGAACAGCTATCTTTTTCTCAGTATGTGATTTCATCACCTTCCTGTTGACATTCTTCTCCCATTTTTTAAAGCATGTCTGTTTTTTTCATTTACGTTACTTCTTCTTTGCGTTCGGTTTCGTATGCTCGTTTTATGCCACCAGATGGGTTGCATCCATGAAGTGACACGTTAGTCGCAGGTCCTCAATGTTTCTCTCCTCGGGCCAGGTCTTCTCACGGAAGTCTTGGTGCAGTGGACATGTTTGCAGGATGTGTTCTGGAGTCTGGGGTCCTCTCTGACATGTGGATTGTGCAGTCAGCGCTGCTTTCATTTTATGCATGTGTGCATTTAGTCTGCAATGACCTGTTCTGAGGCGAAAAATTGTGGTATACTGTTTCCTATTAAGTCTATTGATTGGGTCATGTGGGTATTTACTGTTTGTTCTCTCTATCCACTGTTGTTTATATTTTTTTTTGTATGTTTGCCTTGACTTCTGGCAGTGACACTGGGTGGGTGAATTGTTCTCTGTCTTCCCTCCCTGGCTAGCCTGTCCGCCCATTCATTCCCAGGTATGCCGCAGTGAGCTGGAATCCACTAGAGGGTGATTTTATTGTGGTCTGAGAGTTTGTTTAGCTGGCATATCAGTTCCCTTTCCATACTATTTCGTGGTTCTCTTTGTGTGTCCTGCACAATTTCCATGCAGTCGCACAAAAACACTATTCTGTTATCCTTTAACCACTTTTCATCCAATAGTTTGACTGCTTCAATTATTGCCTGTTGCTGTTCTCAGATTTGTCGAGGGCTCCCCGGCAGCACTTGCTTTTTCTATAACGATTCCATTCTGTAGAAATATGACGAGTTCCGCCCCTCCTTTCCTCAATGCTTCCTCTGTTGAACCATGTTAAGACGTGCGTCCACGTGGATTGAGGATAGGCGTCTCCAATATGCTTTAGGGTTTTTTCTCTCAATGCATGGTCTGATTCTTCCACCTTTCTATCGATACCTGGTATTTTCGCTTCCACTGTGAAGTCGGGCTGTTGGTCTGTATTTTCATATACTTGTATCATTTCCCATGTCGTTGGACATTTTTATATGATGTGACTGTTCCTGGCTGTAAGGGCTTTTGATAGATGATTGAAGCATGTTCTTTTTATGCGGTTTTTTTTTTGGTTAATTCATTGAATTTTTCCTGCATTGGATGTTTATTCATACGCTTGTATTTTTCTGTCAGGTTTGTATTTTTATTCACGTTACAATACAATGGGAACCACTGTTTATTGGCAGCAACTCTACTTAGCCCATCCCTACGATGTGGGAGTCGATGGCTTGCAGATAGGGTGGGAGTTGAGAGCTTGTAGATAGGGTGGGAGTCGAGGGCTTGCAGATAGGGTGGGAGTTGAGGGCTTGCAGATAGGGTGGGAGTCGAGGGCTTGCAGATAGGGTGGGAGTCGAGGGCTTGTAGATAGGGTGGGAGTTGATGGCTTGCAGATAGGGTGGGAGTTGATGGCTTGCAGATAGGTTGGGAGTTGATGGCTTGCAGATAGGGTGGGAGTCGATGGCTTGCAGATAGGGTGGGAGTTGAGGGCTTGCAGATAGGGTGGGAGGTGAGGGCTAGCATATAGGGTGGGAGTTGAGGGCTTGCAAATAGGGTGGGAGATGAGGGCTTGCAAATAGGGTTGGAGTTGAGGGCTTGCAGATAGGGTGGGAGTTGAGGGCTTGCAGATAGGGTGGGAGTCGAGTGCTTGCAGATAGGGTGGGAGTTGAGGGCTTGTAGATAGGGTGTGAGTCGAGGGCTTGCAGATAGGGTGGGAGTTAAGGGCTTGTAGATAGGGTGGGAGTCGAGGGCTTGCAGATAGGGCGGGAGTCGAGTGCTTGCAGATAGGGTGGGAGTCGAGGGCTTGCAGATAGAGTGGGAGTTGATGGCTTGTAGATAGGGTGGGAGTTGAGGGCTTGCAGATAGGGTGGGAGGTGAGGGCTTGTAGATAGGGTGGGAATCGAGGACTTGCAGATAGGGTGGGAGGTGAGGGCTTGCAGATAGGGTGGGAGTTGAGGGCTTGCAGATATGATGGGAGTTGAGGGCTTGTAGATAGGATGGAAGGTTAGGGCTTGTAGATAGGGTGGGAGTTGAGGGCTTGCAGATAGGGTGGGAGTCGAGGGCTTGCAGATAGGGTGGGAGTTGATGGGTTGCAGATAGAGTGGGAGTTGATGGCTTGTAGATAGGGTGGGAGTTGATGGCTTGTAGATAGGGTGGGAGGTGAGGGCTAGTAGATAGGGTAGGAGTCGATGGCTTGCAGATAGGGTGGGAGTTGATGGCTTGCTGATAGGGTGGGAGTTGATGGCTTGTAGATAGGGTGGGAGTTGATGGCTTGTAGATAGGGTGGGAATTGATGGCTTGTAGATAGGGTGGGAGTTGATGGCTTGTAGATAGGGTGGGAGTTGATGGCTTGTAGATAGGGTGGGAGGTGAGGGCTTGCAGATAGGGTGGGAGTTGATGGGTTGCAGATAGGCTAATAGTTCAGTTTAATCGAAGAATCAACGTCATTACACACGGTTTAACCAATAAGTGGGTTTTTTAACGCGCGCAATAAAGAACACGGACGTCCGATCTCTACTACCCAGAGATCAGGGGAAATACCAGAAAGTTCTCGTGAAAAAAAAATCAGTCTCCACTGTGATTTGAACCCGCAATCTCCATCACTCGAGGCCTACGTCATACCTCGAGACCACTCAGTCCCCTCTAATAACTTAACTAAACAAAACGTTTTTAAATTGGTCTAGCAGACTTTGCAGTTGCGGTACAAGCAACTTGTGTGATGGCAGTACGCCAGGCTGAGTAGTTCAGAGCAAGCAGCTCCTAGGCAGGGATACAAATGGAGAAGCTATTCAAAGACACTTTTTGAATGTCTTTGGGGATCAAGATGCTGAGCGGCACATGAGCTGCAGTGGTCAGCGACCCATAGCTGACTGCTAGCGTCAGGGCCAGCGGACCAGAACTGCCAAGACCCTTCTACACCTGCACGCGGTGATCCTGGATAACAGGCTGCAGCAGGGCAGACTGGCTAAGGAGAAGGGATAGAAGAGAGAATGCTAACCCGGTACTCAAAAAATGCTTGGTGAAGTCGGATGTGTTGGACCGAAAGGTGCAAATATCGCAGCCAAGCTGTAAACTACGACACAACGCATTCCGTTCTCTTGACTACATTTGGCTACTTAAGCCCTTTCAGGGTTTGGTAGTGGGAGATTGAGAACGAACGAAGAAGAATGTCTTTGTATCGTTTTTGCCCCCCCCCCCCCCCGATCCTTTACGAGTGCTGCCCTGAGCTCACCGTTCAACAGTTGTTTAAGGAAGCGCTCATCTGACGTGAGAACAACATGCCATGTCCAACTGATCTGAACTCTCTGTAGCAGCGTATGTATGCCAGAGAGTCTCGCCCTGCTGAGGACGACAGCACTCTATCCTGAGCAGTATGCTGCTCTTAACAAACCACCTAACCATGTCCGGTGTCATGCCATTTCACACAGCTAGTTGCCTGTTACAACATGTTCTCTGAAGATCACTAACTGTTGCGTGTGCACATACAACTGACCAGTACTTGTTTATGACAGTATTTACATGCCCCTTTTATTGTGCTGTTGAATAGGCTGCCCAACTCTACAGAGGTCAATGCTTCTAAAAATAAAATAAATTTACATGGTTCAAGCAACAACAAAATCAAATCAGTTAAACAATAATCCCTACAAGAAACACAAGCCACACAATGAAGGCGCTATTATTCAAATCCCCAGGCAAGTACAGCAGCAATTAGATGTATGGTTTTCTACAAGCATTCAATATATATGTGTTTATATATATATATATATATATATATATATATAAATATTATATATATATATAAATATTATATATATATATATATATATATATATATATATATATATATATATATATATATACATATTATATATAAATATATTATATATATATATATATACATATATATATTATATATATATATATATACATAATATATATATAATTATATATATATATATATATATATATATTATATATATATATATATAATTATATATTATATATTTACACAGAAAATTAATATGCAAGCATAGTGCCTCTGTTTAAAAAAAAGCTGTTGTGGACTTATCAAATAATTGAATTATTAAGTGGTTGTTTTTTTTTTTAAACAGCAAATATTGAAGATAACATTAAACAGCAACAAGGGACAAAATGGTTTTAGTTTACCATCATCATCATGTGCCCTGTCGGTTTGCGTTTGCGATTATGGACCTCCGTCAACTTCTATCACGTGTGTCGTTTTACCCTCTCTGTTGGTGATTGTCACCCATGCCATTCTCTCAGGCTATCCAACATCTTCTCTCTCGGCCTTCCTCTGTCTCTCTTTCCTGCTATATTTCCCTTTGTCCCGATGTGCTCCAAGCCACATCTTCTTATAACATGTCCGAAAAAGGATGACTGCCTTGTTCTGATCTTGGCAATAAGCTGTCTTTGGGTTTGTGCCTACTTGAGTACTGCATCATTACTTGGCAATAAGCTGTCTTTGGGTTTGTGCCTACTTGAGTACTGTATCATTACTTGGCAATAAGCTGTTTTGGGTTTGTGCCTACTTGAGTACTGTATCATTACTTGGCAATAAGCTGTCTTTGGGTTTGTGCCTACTTGAGTACTGTATCATTACTTGGCAATAAGCTGTCTTTGGGTTTGTGCCTACTTGAGTACTGCATCATTACTTGGCAATAAGCTGTCTTTGAGTTTGTGCCTACTTGAGTACTGTATCATTACTTGGCAATAAGCTGTCTTTGGGTTTGGGCCTACTTGAGTACTGTATCATTACTTGGCAATAAGCTGTCTTTGGGTTTGTGCCTACTTGAGTACTGTATCATTACTTGGCAATAAGCTGTCTTTGGGTTTGTGCCTACTTGAGTACTGTATCATTACTTGCCAATAAGCTGTCTTTGGGTTTGTGCCTACTTGAGTACTGTATCATTACTTGGCAATAAGCTGTCTTTGGGTTTGTGCCTACTTGAGTACTGTATCATTACTTGGCAATAAGCTGTCTTTGGGTTTGTGCCTACTTGAGTACTGTATCATTACTTGGCAATAAGCTGTCTTTGGGTTTGTGCCTACTTGAGTACTGTATCATTACTTGGCAATAAGCTGTCTGTGGGTTTGTGCCTACTTGAGTACTGTATCATTACTTGGCAATAAGCTGTCTTTGGGTGTGTGCCTACTTGAGTACTGTATCATTACTTGCCAATAAGCTGTCTTTGGGTTTGTGCCTACTTGAGTACTGTATCATTACTTGGCAATAAGCTGTCTTTGGGTGTGTGCCTACTTGAGTACTGCATCATTACTTGGCAATAAGCTGTCTTTGGGTTTGTGCCTACTTGAGTACTGTATCATTACTTGGCAATAAGCTGTCTTTGGGTTTGTGCCTACTTGAGTACTGTATCATTACTTGGCAATAAGCTGTCTTTGGGTTTGTGCCTACTTGAGTACTGCATCATTACTTGGCAATAAGCTGTCTTTGGGTTTGTGCCTACTTGAGTACTGTATCATTACTTGGCAATAAGCTGTCTTTGGGTTTGTGCCTACTTGAGTACTGTATCATTACTTGGCAATAAGCTGTCTTTGGGTTTGTGCCTACTTGAGTACTGTATCATTACTTGGCAATAAGCTGTCTTTGGGTTTGTGCCTACTTGAGTACTGTATCCTTACTTGGCAATAAGCTGTCTTTGGGTTTGTGCCTACTTGAGTACTGTATCATTACTTGGCAATAAGCTGTCTTTGGGTTTGTGCCTACTTGAGTACTGTATCATTACTTGGCAATAAGCTGTCTTTGGGTTTGTGCCTACTTGAGTACTGCATCATTACTTGGCAATAAGCTGTTTTTGGGTTTGTGCCTACTTGAGTACTGTATCATTACTTGGCAATAAGCTGTCTTTGGGTTTGTGCCTACTTGAGTACTGTATCATTACTTGGCAATAAGCTGTCTTTGGGTTTGTGCCTACTTGAGTACTGTATCATTACTTGGCAATAAGCTGTCGTTGGGTTTGTGCCTACTTGAGTACTGTATCATTATTTGGCAATAAGCTGTCTTTGGGTTTGTGCCTACTTGAGTACTGTATCATTACTCTTCTTTGCAGTCCATGAGATCTGCAGCATTATTCTGCAAAACCACATTGTGGTTGCTTCCAAAGATATATGCGCTTGCTTGCTAACTGTCCATGATTCACTGCCACATGTGAGTACTGATTCCACGTATCCACATAGCATCCAAAGACTCTCTTTCTTTACCAACAATAATAAAATCTCACAATCAAAAATGATCACTGGTTTGTTTCTATTTTCTTAAAAAGAAGTGAAAGTATTGACATCACTGCCTGATCGCTGGTAGCTCACAAGACATTGCAATCACAGTTACAATGTAGTAATCAAGTTCAATATGTGTGTTGGAATTGCAAAGCATTCTCTTTTGGCTCCCTATATAATGTTGCTTTTTTCAAGACTTGATTTAACGCACCTGGTTCGACTTGGAACATAGGTCTGCAACCAATGTTTAGTCAATTGCTAAGTTGGGCAATTGCCCTGAGCTCCACTCATTGGACTCCAATTGCCTCATCTTTCTATTCAACGATAATTTATCAGGTGTACTTTGAGACCTCCCCTATTCTTTTCTTCCCCTGTGGACTCCAACCCAGCACTATCTGGCTATATTGTTAGGTTTCTTTAGACAAAACGTAAATGTATGTGACAAAACAAAAATCAGTGTTACAAAACATAAGTGAGTGTGGCAAACATAAATGCATGTAACAAAACATAAATGCATGTGACAAAACATAAATGCATGAGACAAAAACATAAATGCCTTTGACAAAACATAAATGCATGGGACAAACCATAAATGCATGGGACAAAAACATAAATGCATGGCACGAGACATCATTGCATGCAACAAAATATAAAAACATAAATGCATGTGACTAAACATAAATGCATAGGACAAAACATAAATGCATAAGACAAAAAATAAATGCATCGGACAAAGATAAATGCATGGGACAAAACATAAATGCGTGGCACGAAACATCATTGCATGCAACAAAACATAAATGCATGGGACAAAACATAAATGTATGACATGAAACATCATTGCATGCAACAAAGCATAAATGCATGTGTCAAAACATAAAGGCATGGGACAAAACATAAATGCATGGGCCAAAACATAAATGCATTGGACTCTCATGTTCTAGTTAGTGCTTATTTCAGCCTAACGACATCCACAACTCAGATGAAAAAAATACCAGGAATAGTATATTAAATTATAATTTTCTGATAGTGGCTCTGCAGTCTGTATAATTGATCTACAACATGGCGGCTCTGTACATTAATTAGACTTAGTTGCAATTTGTGTATTCCAAGTCATATATGACTTATTGTATATTAGTGTTAAAAAGAAATGGAAAACGTGGCCACATGGTTTCCATGTATGCCTGCCAATAAAGAGGGCAGAGGATCAAATCCCCGCTAATGAATATGTTGTTTTTCTGTTGGGGTTGAAAAAAACAAATATAACCAGCTACAACGCGGTGACAGCAGTGGTGCAGTGGACTGTAGTCCTCAGCCTAAAATAACCGTAGACTACCCCAGCAATGTTAAAAAGACAAATATTGGTAGCCTAATCTACGCATCCATTGAAAATTAGTTACACAAATGAAGAATTGCATGCATATATAATATATATAATATATATATATATATATATACACATACCATACCACTTTCATACCTATATATATATATTTATATATATGAAAATGGTATGTTAGGCATTCCCAAATCAAACAGTAGCACCGAAGATGTAACAGATGTTTAATGGGATATAAAGGGCTTTGAGTGCTAAGTAGAGCGTGCTGTTAAGGACAGATGACACATCTGTATAAGCACAGCACAGAACACAGGAACATGTCATTGTAAGCCATACAAGCTTTTACTTATCTCCAGCTCCCTGGCTGTGTATAATAAATGTACATAAATAGTTTTAGAGATAGTATAACATAGTACCATCTACACAGCCTTCACCAATTGAAAGTATTGTTGCAATAGCAATATCTGTAACCCATTGCATCTCAACAGTTTTCTTTTAAAATAAATAAATAAATAAATAAAATCCAATATAAAAAATTGCCGTCAGGAATGAAGTATTAGAAACTTCACTGTACTAAGGGGCGGCTTGTGTGAGGTGGGGTGGCCAGTTTCTTTCCTCGCTGCCTTTCTTGCCCTAACCGTTGGTCGGGTACCCATTTACAATTAACCTTCTATACAGCTGGTTCAACTTAGTGTGTCTGTGGCTGGAGTTTAACCCTGCACCTTTGAACTGAAAAGCAAGTACTCCACCACTACTCTAATCAGGTGCCTATTATTTTTCCTATCATTATTCTGTGAAATGCAATCTGCAAGTTTTATTTGATATTAGAAAAACATTGAAATCTCCTCACTAAACAAATTGGTACATATGTGGGATGGAAGGATTCTCCTGCTGTGAAGGCAGTCATTTCACTGTTTCAAGGTTTAAGATATAAAGGGTTAAGCTAAATTATAAGACTCAGGCCATGAAGAATGTATTTCAAATTTAAAAAAAGTAAGTACACAAGCAATTTCAGAGCGGAGGCAGAGGCACTGAGGGCGGCACTGGAAGAAATGGTGACACACAAAGAAAATGAAAGCAATATAGTCCTGCTTACAGATGCTCTCGCCGTAGTCACAGCGCTAAAAAGCCAGAAAAACACTGAGCTTAATGACTTAAGAGCAGCACTCTGCCAACTGTGCCAGCAGTCCGCACCAAAAATGGTAGTGGTACAGTGGGTCCCATCACACTGCAACATCCAAGGCAACGAGGAGGCAGACAGACTGGCAAAAGAAGGTGCAAGACTACCACAAACAGATACTAGTATGACGTACGAAGAGTCAAAACGGCTTATCAAAGCCAGATACATGACCAAATGGGAAACCGAACATACTGGTTACACCAAAAACGATGCCTATTACCAGTTGAACCGAAGAGAGCAGGTCGTTGTCTTCAGACTTTGCACTGGCCACAATAGACTGAGGTACCACCTATTCAACAAATTGAAGAAAGGTGGTACCGACGAATGCCCGTGCGGTACCGGTAAAATGACCGCTGAACATCTGCTGCAGAACTGCCCGACATACGAGGATCGGAGAGAGCAGATGTGGTCATCACCAGTGGAACTGCAAGACAAGCTCTATGGCAGCGGCGACAGCCTCAGAATGACCGCCGCTTTTTTTGAAAAAATAATGGTTACTGTCTGACTGCGTACGAAGAAGAAGAAGAAATAAAAAAAGATATACTAATTTATTAGGTGTCAACCAGTATTTACAAGGGATAGTCACTAAGTAACAGGAATTTTATGAATCATCTTTTTTACGAGAGTATGAAACATACATTTTTTGTTTCTTATTTTTCAACATAGATCCTCTGTTTGGCAATACACTTTGTCCACCTGTCCACTAGTTCGTGGATGCCCTCTAGAAATAGTTCTGGATGTGACCTTTAACCAAATTTGGATCGTCTCCATTGCCTCGTCAGCTGCATTGAGACGCATCTGGTACACACTTTTCTATAACTGAGGTCACCATTGACAATTTTATGCACAGCGCTGTGACTCATGTTAACATCCACGATTATTTCATCAATAGCGACTCGCCTGTTGCCATGGGCGATCTGCTGTTTCCCTGTGTCAGTTGCCACGCTTGCTGGTCTCCTACTCCGCAGATCATCAATGATATTTTGACTTCTGTAATGAAATATTTCATACACTCTCCTCTGACTCAAACAACTTTTTATGCTCAACCTTCATTCCTCTGTAGATTTCAGAAGGTTCCACACCCTCTAGCCACAAAAAACGAGTAACATCTCATTATTCTTCCACGGTGCAATTCAACAGTGGGGCGCCCATGTTGTACGCTATATTCCACATCTGCATACTACTCATGGTCATGACCCCTACACTGGGTATTGCTAAAGAGCCAAATTGCACCATGGAATAAGATTTTTTGTTTAAAATACTCTTCCGTGCACTTTATAATAAAATTCCTGTTACTTAATGACTGCCCCTCATTATACAGAATGACTGCCACACCATGAGAATGGATAAGCCCTAAAACAAATAATTTTAACTGATCCTATAATTAAAGCTTTATGGAAATAAGAATTTTCGCAACATTTTTCATATATGTTCCGTCTGGTGTGAAAGTCCTTGATAATGTTCTTCACAGACATGTTTAAATTTGAAGTATTTGCTACTGTTCTTCTAAAACAGAAACAGCTCAAGGTTTGATTTCATGAATTAGTTTGTGAGGCATGAAGAAATGATTAACCTAGTTCAATCTTTGTGGAGAGCATTGTTTATTGATGTGTGCACTGGGCTGCTTGTTTATTTGAAATCCAATGATTGCTCCTATTGATGCAAATGAAATTGCCCTGTTGTATGCATAAACCCACCATTTCATTGATCATGACATGACATGACAAATCTAGGTCAAAGAGCTTATATATATATATATATATATATATATATATATATATATATATATATATATATGCAGCTTTCCATAGTATATTATGTGGTCTGTCCACATAGTTTAATAGGTTCAACAGTTAGGGAGTAATGCTGCACCCTTAAACTAGATAAAGATGATTGCAAAGGGTTGAAGCAGAAACAAGGAGCGGGTTGTCGAGTGATTAGGATATCAACCTTTTGGCCAAGGGATTTTGAGTTCAAAATATTGGTATGGCATAGATTTGTTATCTATTGAGATTTAAATTAAAACCAGTGACTGCAGAGACATGCACTCTTTATTCCTCAGTCCCATAAATCTCACTGGCAGCTCCAGTAATGGAAATACGCACCGTAATTATAGTTCCTTTATTACAAGCCTTTATTTAACTTTACATGACCTCTGTCTGTTTGCATGGACTTCTATTTCTCCTACTTTAACCACCTTCCCCATAACCCTAGAAAGCTTAAATTGTGTACTTAGTCTCTACTAGTGTGACATTTTATTCTTAACATTTTTATAGATTCTGGACAGGTCATTCAAAAGCTTGTGCTGGAACAAAAAATATCTACTTGGATAGACAAACAAATAATTACTACAAAAGCACAAGCAGTGGGATCAACATGGTAGTCTACGATCTCAGTAAAACGCATTTACTGTGAGTTGATACAAAGACAATTACTACAATAGCATATGCAGTGCTTTGGTGATGAAGACCCACGTGTAGGGGAACAGCACTGTATCTGACAATCTATGTAGTAAATGATAACTACTAAAGGTTCATACAGAAAGAATTACTTGAATATTATGTGCAGTGCTTTGGTGGTGGTGACCTACAAGTGGAGAAGCAGTACTGTGTTATACAATCTGAGCAGTAAAAGGCAATCACTGAAGGTAGATAGAGACCATTCATTCAATAATACATGCATTACTTTGGTGGTGGTGGCCTACATGTGATGGAATGAAATGGTAGCCTATTAACTATGAGGCAGGAGATAATTACTGTGTGTTAATACAGATACCAATGCTTCAAGAGTCTATGCGAAGATTTGGTCATGGAGGCTTACTTCAGGGTAAGCTTACATGGTGACCTACTTCAGGAGGGAGCATCATGGTGACCTACTTCGGGAGAGTGACATGGTGACCTACTTCAGGAGGGAGCGACATGGTGTCCTACTTCAGGGGGTGGCCTTACATGGTAACCTACTTTAGGGGGAGCTTACATGGTGGCCCACTTTAGGGGGAGCTTACATGGTGACCTACTTCAGGAGGGTAGCGATATGGTGTCCTACTTCAGGAGGGAGCGACATGGTGACCTACTTCAGGAGGGAGCGACATGGTGTCCTACTTCAGGGGGTGGCCTTACATGGTGACCTACTTCAGGAGGGAGCAACATGGTGTCCTACTTCAGGGGGTGGCCTTACATGGTAACCTATTTGAGGGGGAGCTTATATGGTGGCCCACTTTAGGGGGAGCTTACATGGTGGCCTACTTCAGGAGGGAGCAACATCGTGACCTACTTTAGGAGAGAGCGATATGGTGTCCTACTTCAGGGGGGGGGGGGGCTTACATGGTGACCTACTTCAGGGGGAGCTTACATGATGATCCACTCGAGGGGATGGGCCTTACGTGGTGACCTATTCCAGGGGAGCTACCATGGTGACCTACTTCAGGGGAGCTTACATGTTGACCTACTTCATGGGGAGCTTACATGTTGACCTACTTCATGGGGAGCTGACATGGTAGCTTACCCTCTACGTAGTAACAGGCAATGAGCATATGTAGCAATTTGCTGATGGATTTCCATAAAGTGGACATGTTACGTTTCATTTCTTTACCATGAAGTAACAGCCTGAGTAGTAGAATGGTTGACCTCTTGCTTCTCATGGCAAAAGGTTTCTAGTTCGATTCCTGTTATTGAATGCTCCAGTCAACTCAGTTGTAAATGGGCACCTGGGTTACTATTAGGGAAAAAACACAACTGCCAATAGTACTTTGAAGCCTCTTTCACTCTATCCTTGACAGTACTATATGCTTTAGGACTACCATTTATTTTTACCTTTTTTGTACACATTATTTTAACAGGGAAAGCCTGGAGGCTGGTCACCTTAGCTTTGTACCATCTGCAGGATTAGCTAGCTGCAAAAATGAAACCACCTAAAAACTTACTACTAATAGTCAAATGTGAGTCCGAAAGGCAAACCAGGGAAAACACTGGACGGCACTTTCTAAGGGCCGGCAAGATGGATTTGCAAAACAAAAGGATGGCTTTTGGCTAACTGGTGTCATGTACTGGTCTGTTTGTCTGAATACCAAGATTCTGGCATTATTACATTAGTTACCTCAAATGAAGACAATATTTAAACTTTCCTTAAGCAGTTCACTAAGAGAATAACAAATTTGCTAAAACCATGATGAAGCCAAGAATAATACAATTGGTTTATTATAAAATTATATGTGCACCCAAAACTCCCTTAATTTGGGAGGAAACTATAGTCACCTTACTCTGTAAAGTCATAAAGATGACCAAGAAAGTTGGCACTTGGGGCTGGAACAGTCATTTGGTAAAACAAAGTGCCACAGACATCACCTCTATAAGAACGCATAAATGATTGGATAAATATTTCTGAAAAGAAGGCCAAATGTGGTGGCTGCACCATGCTCCTAATTAAGTCAAAAATGTTGGGAGAAAGATTAACGCCTGGTCAGGCAAAATACACTGATCAGACAAGTTAGTCAGGGTCAGGCAAAATATACTGATCAGACAAGTTAGTCAGGGTCAGGCAAAATATACTGGCCAAGACCCTCACCTCGGCTTCCTAGCAGCCCTCCCTGAAAACGGGCGGTTTTTATGGCAGCCTGGTTAACAGGGTGAGGGATTGACATGATCCCCGTAGTAGTGTGCGACATGCAGATGAATCCAGGCATAGCAGAACCGCCTGGAGGACCCCGGTCCACCTTCATCAGCATGCTCGGAATGTGAGGAGAGCTACTGCAACCCGCCACTTAACATCCTTTTTAGGGCGCACAAAAGAGTAAACCTACTCATTGTGGGCATTCGACACAACAACAAGTAAAAAATGTCATGATAGCAAAGAAAAATGACTATATTAGACAATATCAGGTAACCACGATTTCAATTTTGCAAAAACTTATTCAACATCAATGCTTCACTTGGCTACCTGAAGGCACACCAAGCTGCAAATTAAAGTTAAATGGGGATCAAGATGCTGAGCAGCGCATGAGCTGCAGTGGTCAGCGACCCATAGCTGCCAAGACCCTTCTACAGCTCCACGCGGTGATCCTGGATAACAGGCTGCAGCAGGGCAGACTGGCTAAGGAAAAAGGAACGAAGAGGGAATGCTAACCCGGTACTCAAAAAATGCTTGCTGAAGTCAGATGTGTTGGACCGAAAGGTGCAAATGTCGCAGCCAAGCTGTAAACTACTACACAACGCATTCCATTCTCTGGACTACATTCTGCTACTTACCCTTTCAGGGTTTGGTATTGGGACATTGAGAATGAACGAAGAAGAAGAAGAAGCCAAATGTTACACATATTGTTGGGGATGATCCGAACTTAAGCATGACCACTGCAAAAAATCTATACGACTTATTTCCTTTTCAGTTGCGATCAATAATTGAGGAAGTTATGCAAAATATTGTATTTTGTGGCTCGTAACAACATTATGTGCTTACATATAAAATCAAAAAGAACCTCTGCAATATCATATTCTTGATATTGAAACTATCCAAGTGGCAGAATGGTTATACAGTTTGCCTCTAACTTCAAAACTGATCAGATACAAAATGAGTAGCATGACACTCTGGGCTATAAATGGTTACCTGACTCTATAAGAGTTAGGGAAGACAAGCTGTCAGAGAATGAAACTGGCCACCCAATTTAATAAAACAGCAATGACCTAGAACAATGAATTTTCTTCCCAGTGGGAATATTATTCCCTGCACTATTAACTAGAATCCCCAAGACCTAATCGCTCAGGGAAGCTGATTAATGGTTGGTTATTGATCCAGCAGCCTATGCGCTCCTGCACTTTGGCCCAATGCCATACAGTGGTATCTGCAAGTGTTTGTAAGCTGTTGTTTAGTTCCGTAGAAAGTGTTCCATTTATCTGGTCTCGGAGGAAGAATCAGAAGATTGGACCATCTTAACCTTAAAATATAATAAAACCTTACAGCCGGCGTTCTCAACCTGGTGTTCGTGAGCACCACTGTGCTATTTTAAAGACATTTGGTGCTCGCATCATGCAAGCAAAAAAGTGCTCGCGAGAACCAACTCTCATGAAGGCCCATTTTTTCAATTCAAACTTTGCTTTGCAAACCCAAACAAATAATGCTATCCATCCTTTATATTTTAGGCAACCTGAGAGGTAAGTTGCGCATTTGTTGCCAGTAAACGTATAATATTTCACACTGCTGATTTGATTCTGGGGTTTCCCCAATGCTGGTCAGGGCCAGCGGTGTGTTGCACCATGGGTTTTTGAATCGATAGATCCTCAGTCCTCCTTAGCATTGAAATATTTGTTAGAAAAGGATAAATTCATAACCTTTTGGGGAGCAGAAGATACAAAAAAGGTTCCAAATACTATGGAGTGTTTCTCTCAAATGTCTGGATATGTATGACGAAAAAGCTTTGTCACTTATGAAACAACTCAAAAACAAAGCATAATTACAATGAACTGTTTCACATCTGCAAGACTGCTTATGTGTAGCTACAAGCGACTTCTCCTTAGACATCCCTGAGCTTCTGAGTGGCTTTCAAGGGTTTCATTAACCCGGTGAGTGTTTTAAAAATGTATTGTTTTTATCTTAAAAGGTTGAGAGCCCCTGCAGTATATACGCTGCCAACAGGATAATATATTACACACTACATTGTACTAAGACACAACTTATATTAGATGGAGAAGCCGGTCAACTTTCCTGCCTAACTGTAGGTCAGGAACCCGTTAGTTGTTTGAGGGGAGCTTGGAGTAATTAGGGTCAGGCGAAATATACTGATCAAGATTGCACCTCAAATATAACAACTCTTCCACAAATACGTTCACAACAGATGGATCACCGACAACATGCTGGTAACTGAGAGTTGAACTGTGTACCTCTGCCATAAAAAGCAAGTCCTCTACCACTACACTAATCAATCAAAAGCATGTGGGGATGGCGTGGGCTAGTGGTTAAGTGACATAGCTCACAATCTGAAGGTGCTGGGTTCAATCCCCATCACAGTACCAGCCGTTACCCCGGGGAAGCAAACCCTTAGAAAATGCAGGAGGAAGCAGACGCTTACATGAAATGCATGCCGAAGTCGGATGCACTGGGCTGACAGGCGCAAAATAGAAACTGTAGTGCAACGCACACCGCCTTGGGAAATAGAGAAATAAGGTGAGCGCAAAAACAAAAAAAATATCAGGCGCCCATCTTTACCTAAACGTTAAACATATCCACACAACACATGTTTATTAATCTAATCAATATGTGCAGACTGATACAGTGAGTCAGCATGCAACATTATCAACATCTCAACACAACACAAGTATATCTCATAAATGTCCCATGTGCAAAAGGACATATCTTTACTTCTGTCCCTGAAAACTAATGTCTGGTCAGATAAATCATACTGATATGACTATGTTAGTCAGGTCAGGTGAAATATTCTGATCAGACTATGTTAGTCAGGTCAGGTGAAACATACTGACCAGACTTTGTTAGTCAGGGTCAGGTGAAACATACTGATCAGACTATGTTAGTCAGGGCCAGGTCAAATATTCTGATCAGACTATGTTAGTCATGGTCAGGTAAAACATACTGATCAGACCATGTTAGTCAGGGTCAGGTAAAATATACTAATCAGACTATATTAGTTAGTCAGGTGAAACATACTAATCAGACTATGTTAGTCAGGGTCAGGCAAAACATACTGATCAGACTATGTTAGTAAGGGTCAGGTAAAACATTCTCATCAGACTAGGTTAGACTGGTCCGGTGAAAAATAATGATCAGACTATGTTAGTGAGGGTCAGATAAAACATACTGATCAGACTATGTTAGTCAGGGTCAGGTGAAACATACTGATCAGACTATTTTAGTCAGGGTCAGATGAAAAATACTGATGCAGACACCACCTCACTTCCATGCAGTTCTCTCTGGAAACAGGCTGTATTCATAGCTGTCCGACTAGCTAGGTTGGGATCGACACTGATCTTTATAGTGGTGAGCTTACTTCTGAGCTTCACATTGCACTACAGCCAGGAGTACCCGAGTCCACTTTCTCAAGTACGCCTCAGGATGTTAGGAGAATCACTGTAACCCGCCACCAAATATAGTCCTCATGGATATCTAACTCAAACACGAGTAGCATTAGCAACAACAACAACAACCTCTGTCCCTCAAAAATACTGATGGTTAATCAGTGTGTTATCTCACTGCTATACATAACAAGAACAATATAAATCAACTGGTACATGATTTTAAACTTAAGTAAAGTCAAAGTAAAGTAAAGTAACCCATAGAATTACTGCTGTAGGGGTGTGAGATGTTAGTGATCTCACATTTCAAAGGCTCGGCTATATGAAGGCGGTAGCCATCTTCTCTCCCTCGCCGCTTTTACTTCCCGGACTGAACTGGTACCCATTTAAGGCTGGGTCGACCAGGGAGCCGTTGCAATCTGAAAAAACATTCTTAAAACTTAGACTGGACATAAATAATTTGCCATCCGAATAGGTCCAATAGTCCAAGTAGTCAGTAAAGGCAGCTAGATAGAGTTATGTATGGGACTAGCAACCTCTTGATGTAAAACCATTGAAAAACACCACTGAAAAATGCTCACATACAGAATTCCAGTAAAGAGGACAGATGTAGTGGTGGCACCATATTTCACATGCAGTAAAAATGTGAATGAAAGATAAATCATTTATACAGAATAACAATATTGACCTGTTTATAAATCAGACACCATTTTATTGGTTTTTTGTGGGTTTTTTTTTTACATTAACTGTTTTGAGTTGTAAACATAAATATATAATTAGGTGACTATTCACGAGTAAATACGTATGAAAAAAATAATTTTGTGAAAGAATATTAAGAAAAAATGATTATTTCCTCAAATTATGACTAGTCTGTGTCATTTCACCTTTTGACTTTTACAAAACATGTCTTGAATATATGAGTATATAGGGAAAAAAAAACTATTTTTCAACATCATATAGAGAAAATAGTCTGAACAGACATAAATCAAAGAAGCCTAGATGAACAGGAAATGTGACACGGTTGATTGGTTATTGATCCAGCAGCCTCTGGCCCTTTGCCATACAGTGGTATCTCCAAGTGTTTGTGAGCTGTTGTTTATTTCTGTACAAAGTGTTCCATTGGAGGAAGAAGCTGTTTTCTAACACTGGAAGGGGAACTGAGACGCTAGTTCAGTCAGGCAAACTATACTGACCAGGATGTCGCATCAGGGTCAATACACTGATCAAGACCACAATATCTCTTGCCTGTAGCGTTCCCTGGAAACAGGCTGATGTAGATCGATGTGATCCCCGTAGTAGTGAGCTTCACGCAGATGAAGGCACACATAGCTGAACCGCCTGGAGGCCTGCAGTCAGCTTCATTGGGATGTGAGGAAAGTTACTACAACCCACTATTGAACGTCCTTTTCAGGCACACAAAAGAGTAAACTTACTCCCTGTGGGCAATAAACAACAACAACAACTGGCAAGCGCAGGAAATTCAAAAAGATTGTGCTTAACAGTTTCATAGGGATGTGTGCACAACCAGCACTATGGAGTATATTGCAGTTGGATTCTGTTCAAGTGACTGTAAAGTTGTATGTGTTGAGTGCAAAGTGGTGCTTTGATCTCTCCTTTTCAGGAGGTTAATGTTGTCTTTGGGATTTGGGATGGCCATATGTTTGTAGGTTTCTCTCCCAATATTTCCCATTGCCCATCTATTCAGCCAAGCCTCTTTGTTCGCAGTTGTTTGACTGTTTGTAAAGTTGTTGGTGTGTATTGTTGTTCTTGACTTGATCCCTTCTTAGCCAGTCTACATTGTCATTGTCAAGTGTATTTGAGTGACCTGGGATCTATTGCATTACTATTCTGACTTCCTGGGATGTGAGAAGTTGGTTGGCATCTAGGAACTCTAGGGATATTTGGGTAAGTTCAGGCTTACTGTGACCACCATCTTCCAGAGCTTGAAGGGCAGATGAGTCTGTAAAGATTACGATGTTTTGAGATTTTGAAGGGAAAGCATCAAATACAGTCCTCAAGTGGTACATAGCTACTTCCAGTGCTGTTATTTCCACCTCATAGTTTGAAAACATCTCCCCACAGATATCAAACAGCTCATCAGATGTTGTCTGGATACTGTATGTAGACTCTATGCCCCGCTTTAATAGTGACCTTAAAAGCAGATCCATCAGTATAAACATGTTTCCATTCTTCTGTGTGGACATCAATCGTTCTCAGTGATGCTCTCATTAGACTTACTGGATCAGAATTTCTTGTTGTATTATCTGTTAGTTTTGTTTGATTTTTGGCATTTTTTTAGACATGGATGAGGTGATAAATTTCTTATTACTCTCCTAAATTTCCTGTGTCAGGAAAGAGCTTCTTCCTCCAAGGCCAGCCAAATCTAATACTTTGTACTGAACTAAACAACAGCTCCCAAACACTTGCAGATACCAATATATGACATTGAGCATGAGCCTACAGGCCATTGGATCAATAATCAGCTAACCAAAGTTTTGAACTCTCGAACCCTAATAACAAAGATATAAACTCAAAAATAAAACTAAAAGAAAAGACATAAATGTAAATCACTATATTGAGTCATTAAACATATATTGATCTACTCACATTCAGTAACAAAGAACAAAAGAGAAACGACAACACCTACTAAAAAATACTACTATCTTTCATGTTGTTCACTTACAAAAAAAATAAAGAACAAGTAAATATTTTTGTTTAATTATGTTTTTCTTTACATGCTTTTATTTATTCTAAGATTCTTTTTTGTTTTTGGAAGTACATGAGTTTCTTCACCTGCGTCATTTTCAGTGTTTACTTCGGGTGGTTTGTGATTTACCAACTCAGTCTTACTTTTCCACATTGTTGCCTAACTCCGCATTTTGAATTATAAAAGTACGTTATTTAAGGACAGGTCATTCGAGAATCCGTCATAACTTGATAGATTAACAGGTTGCACTAGTAGAATCTGTATATGAAATTTCAGCTCTCCAGGTTCTGGGGATGGTGGTTAAAATAGGAGAAATAGAAGTCCATGCAAATGAACATCGGTCATGTTAAGTTTAATAAATGCTTTTAAACAGGATGAATGTAATGAAAGAGAAGGCAGCAAAAATGTATAAACACCTAGCTTATTGCACATCACTATAGTTTTATAGGCAAAACATCACAGTACATAATTGAATAATACCATGCATATGTGGGGTATATCATAGATTCCACGAGTTTATGAATGACAGTAGTCTTTACTATCCCTCCAAACATGGAAGGAACAAAATGGATCCCACTTCTGAAATAACTTTGAGTATGTTTCATATATGTTTTTATTACATAAAGGATCAATGCACAAGTTGTGAACATGTCAAAGACAAATACTATGTCATTTATTAATAATATACAGAGACATAAGAAACAAAAGTTGTCTGACAGTTTATCATGTATAAAATGTTAATAACTGAATCAATAACACGAAGCTGTGGAGAGATATAATCACCTGTAGAAGTCAGCACATGTGCTTACAGAAGTACAGTTCCAGAGGTTAACTGCAGGTCAGTGGATCAAACCTGACTCATGGTTGGTTTTTGATTGACTCGATCCTGCTTCTCATAATAAGGACTTATTCTTAAAGAATTATATTATAAAAGATTACATTAACAAATGCAGTAATACAAATATTGACAGCTAACAAATAATTTCACTTTTAATAAACACAATTACACTTTCCCCTTGAGGCTGTTTTTATCCTTTCTTGGGTATATAATCTTAAAACACAATGAGTTGGAAGTAAGAAGCTACTAGCCCATCAATAATTCAGAGGTATATCGCCTGGCCTGCCACAAAAACAAGTTGTTGACTACTGCACATCGCAAAAATGTTACCAAAATGCTATTATTAGATATTCAGAAAGTAAAATGAAATAAAAATTGAATGCACATATAAGTACTTCATACACGCATAACAAAACAGTCGGAGCTGATAATGTCTGTCAGTTAAAGTCTGTCGCTCCTTTTGGTGTCTTCATCAATGACCACATCTCACCAGCCTTTACGATCTTGGGCTGCTCTTTGTGCCTTTCTCTAGGTGTAACCATTTAATTGTACTTCCCTCTCACATTCTGTTCTCCATGTACTTTCAGATCTTCTTACCTTTCCCTGTGGATTTCATGTGAGAGCCTGCTAAGCTATTTATCATACATCCTATCCAGCCCCATTTTCTTCTATTCATTTATTGGCTTCTTTCCATAAAATATTCATCCCTTACCATATCTTGCCACTTAATGCCCATTATCCATTGTAGACATCTGTTAATGAATGACTGGAGTCTTTGTTATATCGCCTAGGTCATTCTCCATGCTCTCACTCCAACACCAACTTGACACCGGTGTTGAATATTCTACGTTAATATCTGTATCTGTGATATAATATTAACTTCAAACTTGGCAACACAGCAAACAGGTTTCTTCTTCTTCTTCTTGTGATTGCATCTTTGAATTTTTACACCATCAGACGAGTTTCCATGATCAACTCAACCGCTGCTTGTTTCAAGTATAGTGTTGAAACATTAGGCCAGTGTATCTTCCTCAACTCTCCATACAGATTCAGTTCTTGTATTACATATTACATGCTCAACAGATTGTTCATTTAGTCCACATGGCACAGTGATGAAGTAGACAATTCAAGCATGTACATGTGTTTATTCAGTTTTGTGCGCCCTGTTCTGAGTTTAAGAACGGTGATCTGTCCCTGCTAGTCAGGGGTGTGATAGTCATAGAAAACGAGCAAAACAGTACACTCACTCCAGCGAATGACAGTAATAATTCCAATTTAAAAAAGGCACACAATTATATCAATTACTTCCAAATTGGTCTTTCTTCTGATGTACACTCAATGCAAACATAAGATTGCTCCTATTTTGGGCCTATCTTCTTGAGCTCTACCAATGATACTAAAGCTGCTTTGGTCTCCTCTTCCACTATTCTTTTCAATTCATAATTTGTAGACTCTCAATTCAGTTCATCATCCATCTTGTTCCCCATGGAATACAAGAGTGTAATTGATGTTCTCAATCTGTTCCTTTTCTGAGCCACCCTTTTGAGTTCAGCCTTGAAACTCCATCTGCATTAACTTCATCTTCTACTGTTCTTCACAAGGTTTACCTTGGCCTCCAGATCCATCTCCTTTCCTGGAATAGGTCTGTTCCTGTAGGTTCAAGTGAAGTGATCTTAACTTTGGTTATTTGGCCATGTCCGTAGGATGAAAGAAGATCGGATACTAAGATAGCCGTGGAAGCTGCCGAAGACGGATGTGTCGGACCGAAAGGTGCAAATATCGCAGTCAAGCTGTAAACTAGCGACACAACTCATTCCGTTGTCCAGACTACATCCTGCTACTTGCAAAGCCATGTTTAGGGTTTGGTAGCTGGAGATTGAGAACGAACGAAGAAGAAAAAGAAGAAGTCATGGGAAGCAAAGAGCCAAGGATTCAAATGTGAAAGGTCCAGATTTTATTCCAGGAAATAATTTTTTAGTCAGAGAGAGGTGAATGCTTGGAATGCATTGCCACAGAAAATAGTGGAGGCAGGTTCAATTAATGTATTCAAGAATAGATTGTGCATAGATATTTTTAGATCAAGTGAATGTAAAAGAAACTGGTTGAATACAGACTTTGATGAGTCTTCTAATAATAAAGATGTTAAGTTAAGTTATGTCCAGGACGAGTCTGCTGGGATAACAATATAAGTCTATACGAGACCAGCAACTAGACTGGAATCAGGTCAAAAGGAAAACAGCTGATATAATAACCAGGTCAAAGGCAGACTTTGAATAGTCTGGTTCTCTTTCCACAAATCTCTATACACCAAAGTAGAAGAGGAGCAACTAAGCAAGTAAGTTTTCAATGTTTATACAATTGCTACAGAGTCTGAGTGGATGAAGGGTTAGAATATATACTTCTCATGACAAAGGTACAATAATATTTTTATTCCAGAAGCAGTTTGTGGCACATAGAAAAGAAAACATATCTTAGTTCTTAGTCGAGTAAATGTAAAACTGCTCACTGTCACATAATGACACATTCTGGTTAATATACCTGTAGGTGTAAATCTATTGCCTATCAACAATCAATACATGCATTCAATTAACTCTAAGCTAAATTATCAAATTACACGAACGATATATGCATTATGAGTCATGGTTATATGTACACAATGAATCATATTAATGTGTATTGGCCACATATCCCATTACCTGTGCATGATACTGGTAAATATAAGCTATTTGGCACACTTGCAACATAATAATATTAATAATAATGGCTGTCCATCATGAGCGATGATGACAACAGCAGTCAGACATGTTGTGTTGCACATCACCGGTGAGTGTGAAGGTGACTTTATAGTCCGATTCTGGCACAGAATTGCCATTCCACATATGTAACATAAAAGTTCAGATTTGGATATGTGGGCGTCAGTTGTTTTGTCTTTCCGTGCAGCAAGTTTTCTACGAGCCTTGGAGAAATCAATGTTCCTCAGCATTGGTGGCACCTCTGTTGTGGCGGTTCTACGTCATGCCTGGCGATCCTGTGAGAAGTGCTCCTGTGAGTTTAAATCATGACATAACATTTCATTAAAACAATTTATATCTAGTCTTCTTTTCTTCTCTTCAAATAAAGCATAGCTTGACCATCAGTGCAGCTGGCCTCCTTATGGGAAGCACTTATCAAAGCATTTATGTTTGCTCCTGCAGTGACAATTTCATTAGACATAATGAAGTTGCTATCCCCAAGAACAACCTATTCTAGTCACCTTTTACAACCTGCTAGGAAGGTTACAATTGTCTTTCTCTGTGGCCTACTCACCCTGATGAAGTTTGTAGTCTTCAAAATGTCTGAGCGGCTGCCCCACAGCTTTTCTCTCAGCTCCGCACTCTCTGGCCAGGTCTGGTATCTCATTTCTCTATAGAGTGGGCATTACTGTAGAATGTGTTCAAGATTCTTGCTCCCTGTCCACATGGCTATTCATTGGTGTGTGGGATCTTTAGTCGGTATAGATATTCTAGTAGCCTGCAGTAACCAGTTCTCAGGCAAAATAAGGTAGTTTACTGAGGAAGGTTACAGTTGTCCTACTCTTTCCTCTGTGCCACTCGGGTACATAACAATACTAAATAAAACCCATATAACAATACACACATAAATCCCTATAGGGGGCGAGATTACTGAGGATCCTCGCATTGCACATTACTACCAGGATGAACAAAGTCAACCTTCTCAAGTACACCTCAGGCTGAAAGAAGCACCACTGCTACGACTACCAAAGAAAAATCAAGAGTTAACTCAGCAAAAGCAGCTTCAAACAATAAACAGCAGCAATACACACACACGCACAAACAAATATGTCAAAATCCAGTGGATTAATATTTTTCATATCATTTTCATAAAACCTCTGCACTACAAAGGTCGAGGAGGTGTAACAAAGTTACTAAGTATCATATTCATAAAAGAAGATAACTGTTCACAAAATTATGTTACATACGAGGGCAAGTCAGTAAATAGGTCACAAATGGATTTTTATTTTAAAAATTTAATGAGATACAAACTCCAAAACCATTTGCGTATTTCTCAACATACATATCCCATCGCTTTCTCGGTGCACCTCAACCTACAGCATTGAATTCTTTGATCTGCTGTCTCAGCCACATTTGCACTTCATGCGTAACCTCTTCGTCATTTGTGAAACATCTCCCGCCAAGATGGGATCTGCTTTGTGCTGTAGGCTAAACCATGCTAACACCCTATTGCAGTTGTTCCACTGTCTATTGTTACTCATTTGTCGGCTTAAATCATCTCTCCCATCCGCCACACCGGTGTTTCTGTGGCAACCTGAACAGGACAACTAGGTCAGACTTTATCAGCAATTTTTTTAGCATCCTTGAGAAAAATTATGCAACAAACACTTTTCCCCGTAAACCTGAAGCCTTTCTTTATGAATATCTTTTGCAGAAAGTCCTTTGGCAGCCAAAACAATGCACAACAGCATGCTGTTCTTTAATTGTACACTTTGTGAGCACAGACACCATTTTGTATCTAAACTGCCCCCATGCATATGGCACTTAGTGTCTGCTACCAACAGTAATCACAAAGCGGGATGTTCCTACCATCTAATGACACCTTTAGAAACTCATCATGTAGCATGTCCTTTGCAGAACGCCGCTCTCATGACAGCTGATCTGTAAGACTCTCACTCTCTAGCCATAACTCCCGCCTCTGTTGCTGTCATCTTCAGAACCACTGTGGCATCTTGTGTCCATCTTCTCCTTGGTCTGCCTCTGCCCTGCTTTCCATGCACCATACCCTCCAGTATCGTTCTCTCCAGGCCATTATGACGTTTGATGTGGCCCTCCAGGTCATTATGATGTTTGATGTGGCCCTCCAGGCCATTATGACATTTGATGTGGCCCTCCAGGCCATTATGATGTTTGATGTGGCCCTCTAGGTCATTATGACGTTTGATGTGGCCCTCCAGGTCATTATGAAATTTGATGTGGCCCTCCAGGCCATTATGACGTTTGATGTGGCCCTCCAGGCCATTATGACATTTGATGTGGCCCTCCAGGCCATTATGACGTCTGATGTGGCCCTCCAAGCCATTATGACGTTTAATGTGGTCCTCCAGGTCATTATGATGTTTGATGTGGCCCTCCAGGCCATTATGACGATTGATGTGGCCCTCCAGGCCATTATGACGTTTGATGTGGCCAACATATTTAGCTTTCTGAATAAGATATTGTTTACTAACCAATTTTCCTCGATATCTACATTTTTCCTTTTCGCTATCCATGGTATTTTGAGCAACCTTCTGTAGCATTTTAGTTCAAAAGATTTAATCCTTTTCTTACGTGTTTTTGTGGTCCACGTTTCAAATCCGTACGTTGCCAACGGGAAAATGCAAGTTTGCAGGATTTTTATGTCGTATTTTATTAGAGCTCTGTCATAAGTTTCTCTTTAGAAACTACCAACTATATTTTTTAGCTACCCCATACCAGTTTGTGACCTACTTACTGACTTACCATCATATGTGGTTTTGACTGACTTTATAGTTAACCTATACAAAATTGAACGTATCCTACGCTTTATAGCTGTATCTTTCTATATCAAATTGGCACCAACCTTTTTGGTGTTTTTTTTGTTACCACTGTTTTCCAGTTTCCTCCGCCAATATTAATGTTTTCCTGGTATTATGTTTTCTATGTATGCGCATTTCCTTTAATTTGTGTGGTCCTTGCCTATTAATCAAGTCTTATGGACAACAACTTAAGAGATATAGAGGTCTCAATGATACAAGACTGAATGTATATGCCCATGGTGGTAGTGGGAGGGAGTGTGCTCAGACCTATCCGTGTGTTACTGGGGTTCGAAAGGGAAGACAAGAATAGTTACACTGTAACCTGTACCGTAAAACATTTTGTTAGAGGCGGCTAAAGAGGGACGGGCTGAAGATGCAGTGAACGAGATGGCAGCAGCCAGCATCTCAGCTGACTGTGGCTGGGTCAGCGAACCGCAGCTGTTCAAAACCCTATTCTGCCTTCAAGTGGCAGCCCTGGAAACAGGCTGAATCCATGCAGGCTGGCTTAGAGATTAGGGATCAAAGGGGAAAGGCAAACTCAGCCGCAAAAATGTGTCGTGCAGAAACCTGATGTATCAGGCCGAAAGGCGCAGATATCGCAGCCTCACTGTAAACTATGACACAACATAATGAGTTGTCCTTTCCAGAACGAACGATGAAATAGAAGTAAAGAAGGTTGGACATGAGACAACATTTCCCCATCCTGCATAAATTATAAGTTGGAAGAACAAAAATGGGGACCTCTGCACCCTAAAGTAGAAAAGAGGTGACTAAGTCAAGTCAAACTAGGATGGGTTCCAGACCAAAAATATTTAACATTTATACAAGCATTGTCTGTCGCTTATGACTGAATTTACGTTTCACAGCCGACATGTTTTCAAAGTGTTTAATAATATATCGATAACCAGGTTGCCATAAAATTTGGTTGAAAATACTGCTCTTTTGATCGTAGAGAGTTTCACTTCTGTCCTGCCCGGGTTAAAAACAATAGCAATTTTGAAATTTGTTTTAGACATTTGAAAATTATTTCTTCTGTTTTTCACTTGGATTTGAAGATTTACTCATTTAAGAGTGGGGAAGTTACATTTTTGCAACTGATTTTTCTGAGGTAGATCTGTATGTTTATGTAGATATAATAAATACCTTTATAGTGGAAACTAACAAATATACCCATCTTGATTATCCGTCATCTGTAGAACTTTGTAAATTTTGTTTTTTAAAAAGGGACACAGAAAACAGCTGATTCTACATATTTGTGCAGTTTGTCAGCATTTTCACCTTCATCTTCTTGTATCTCAGAAACTAACACACACACAACAAAAAACAATAACACCAAAACGTTTAAAAAAAATTAATTTACGTCTCTACACACAAAAATCATATCTATAGACAAACAAATCAAAAGGTTACAGGCTCTCAAAGTCAACAACTGTAGTCAAATGTGACATGCTGAAAAAAATCATGTGGCAGCATAAAGGTTAATAACCACTGTTCTATCCCATTAATTAATCAGTTAATACTACTAAGTCATATATGTTCTAAACTATGCAGCGGCATGATCATTATGCAGTATTTTCATTGTCTAATCCACTTTCACTATACACCTAGGAGCAAATTAAATCCAGAGTTCATGTCAGGAAAGATAGACAAAAAATTCAATATAAACAACTTACAAATCTTAGGGATTGCAGAAAAAATGAATACTAAGCATCCTTATAAACATAATTGTATGATTCTGTTTTTACAAGGGCACAAAAACAACATAATTTATGACAAAAAGATCATTCAGGAATAACGACAACACAAATAATATATTTAAACAATAAAGATGGTGGGGATGAAGAGTGGGAAAAACAGCTAAGCACTAGCAATTCCTAAAATGAAATACAGATGGTAGAAATGAGCGTTCTCAATGAAGGTCTTTTTGGAAGATATTTAGGTTTTCCGAGATCTTGAAGTCGCTATTTATTCCTTTTACCATCGCTCAGCAACTAAAGAGTAAATTTTCATGCGTGCAAAATACAAATAATGGCTGAGGGTAAAAAAAAAATAAAGAATTCAGTATAATTATAAAAAAAGTAAAATTAACAGGTGTGTTTCAGATGAGGAATTGTACTTCATTTTTTTGTTTTCACTCTTTATGCAGGAAATGTTTTTTACCTGTAGAGGATGCCAGAAACAATCACAATCCTCTTTAGACGTCTTTACGACATGTTCCAGAGGTGACAGTAGTCCTATTATTTTAATCCTGGGTACCACTTGGGTCAGTCAGTAACTTGGGCACAAAGATGCATCACAGTGAAGGGGCTGACAGCAGTCAATGACTCATAGCAGGCTGCTTGCATTAGGATCAGAGAACCAGAGCTGTTCAAGACCATATTCTAAGTGGTGGCCCTGGAAACAAACTATACTAGTGTAGTATAACTTAAGTGATACCAATCACTGAGTCAACTTGGAAACAGACTACACTAGTGTAGTATAACTTAGGTGATACCAATCACTGAGTCAACCTGGAAACAGACTACACTTGTGTAGTATAACTTAAGTGATACCAACGACTGAGTCAACCTGGAAACAGACTACACTAGTGAAGTATAACTTAAGTGATACCAACCACTGAGTTAACCTGGAAACAGACTACACTAGTGTAGTATAACTTAAGTGATACCAACGACTGAGTCAACCTGGAAACAGACTACACTAGTGTAGTATAACTTAAGTGATACCAACGACTGAGTCAACCTGGAAACAGACTACACTAGTGTAGTATAACTTAAGTGACACCAACGACTGAGTCAACCTGGAAACAGACTACACTAGTGTAGTATAACTTAAGTGATACCAACCACTGAGTCAACCTGGAAACAGACTACACTAGTGTAGTATAACTTAAGTGATACCAATGACTGAGTCAACCTGGAAACAGACTACACTAGTGTAGTATAACTTAAGTGATACCAATGACCGAGTCAACCTGGAAACAGACTACACTAGTGTAGTATAACTTAAGTGATACCAACGACTGAGTCAATTCCCATGAGTATAAGCCAAAAGATGGAGTGTACAAATAATGGATTCAATATGATTATAACAAAGTACAATTAGCAGTTATGTTTTAAAAGAGAACTATGCTTACTGCAGCATTAATGTAAATCTGTTAAATGTGAATTTGCTGGAAGCAGGAGCACTATTATATAATATAAATTACAAGGTAATGATAGTCTTAAAGCAGACACTGCCATCAGAGATAAAGTGTTATGAAATTCACTGTGCTAGATCCCAGTCTTTTTCTCAGGTGTGTGACCAAACCCCTTATTTGCTGCTTTGCCTCTCATAACTAAATCGGCTAACTCTTTACAATTGAGTAGACTTGAGCATGTTGAGACCTAGGATCAAACCTGATCCATTTTGCAGAGAGACAGACAGGTGCTCTAATTGCTCTGCGACTCTGATGATAAGTGGCACTCAGAAATTTGGATGACGCAAACAAAATGAGAAGAATTTAGGAAAGTTCAGGAAAACAAATATATTTTCTTTAGCAAATCTTTGTCCATTGCATTGCAGAGGAAAAAAATATGTAATGTCTTTGAATGTTACAAAAAAAAACCTTTAAAAAAATCACATAAAAAGCAAATCATGAACGATTGTAAAAAGGACAAGTTGTATGTAACTTGGATTATATTTTTTTTATAACATTAAAAACAATTTCAAATGTCACTGACAACTTTAAAATAGACGGCAAAAATGTATGCACATGAAACATTGCCATATGAGATGAAAAATAAATACAAACCAAAATGGGATTATCAAACCCTCCCATTTAATATTCTAAAAGGTTTGAGAAAGCTAAACAGCATGGGAAATTAAACAATAGCACAGGATTCAAAAGAAATCATAGCTAAAATTACCATTTAAGCAGCTTGTCAAATAACGCACCAAAATAAAAGAAACCAACACAGTAGATATTTAACCAAAAATGTTTTTGGATTCATTTCAAAGGAATTCATGACAGAAATATAAAACATAATAACAAAGCTTAAAAACTCAGAAACGAAGATGATTACTAAAGCAGCAACAAAAAACAAAAAACAAAAAACATTTGGAGCTGAATACTGTATCATGGAAAAGATGGATTAACATGACACACAACAGTTCCACAAGCAATTGCATTAACTAGCTTTTATAATTACATAAAATAAAACGGAGACAAAAGTTTGTTCAAAGTTAAGCAGCTTCAAATAAATATTGATGAAAGATGCTTATTGCCAGTACATTTATTTTAAGAATGATAGAAGAGAGCACTGTAAAATGGAGCTAAGTGTATTGCTTTAGGGAGGGGGAGGGTTGACATTATGCACACACACAAATTATGTTAATGAAACAAGCACATTAATATAATTAACATTAATGAAAAAACACATTCTCATCTATAAGTAGAAATTTATGTCACCTAAGGAAAAAACAATAAAAGGAACAAGAGGTGATACAGAAACAAAAAAACATTCAACCACACAACATTTATAGATCTAGATGGTGTGGATGGACATTGACACTGATGTCAACAAATATAAAGTAATGTATAATGTTAGGAAGGTACAAATGGTTAATTTGAGAAACAGCTAAATAAGCAACAACTACAATGAAACCTGTCATAAAAAATCATCTATAATAAATTATTCATGGTATCAAGTTGAATATGAAGAGTACTTCATGGAAAATTAACACCGCCAATAGCGAATTATATTTAAAAAATAGGTTCCTAAAGTTTTCCAGGCGACAGTAAGGTGTATATCAGGGCATAATTGAGTCTACAAAATGGCATTCAGAAATGCTGTAAGATGGATAAAAACCGCGAACATCTTACACAGAAAGAAATACTCAGAACACAGGTTACAGACTTGGCATAGAAACATCTTACACATAAAGAAATACTCAGAAGACAGGTTACAGACTTGGCATAGAAACATCTTACACATAAAGAAATAATTACTCAGAAGACAGGTTTAAAACTTGGCATAGAAACATCTTACACATAAAGAAATACTTACTCAGAAGACAGGTTACAGACTTGGCATAGAAACATCTTACACATAAAGAAATACTTACTCAGAAGACAGGTTTAAAACTTGGCATAGAAACATCTTACACATAAAGAAATACTTACTCAGAAGACAGGTTACAGACTTGGCATAGAAACATCTTACACATAAAGAAATACTTACTCAGAAGACAGGTTTAAAACTTGGCATAGAAACATCTTACACATAAAGAAATACTTACTCAGAAGACAGGTTACAGACTTGGCATAGAAACATCTTACACATAAAGAAATACTTACTCAGAAGACAGGTTTAAAACTTGGCATAGAAACATCTTACACATAAAGAAATACTCAGAAGACAGGTTACAGACTTGGCATAGAAAAATCTTACACATAAAGAAATACTTACTCAGAAGACAGGTTTCAAACTTGGCATAGAAACATCTTACACATAAAGAAATACTTACTCAGAAGACAGGTTTCAAACTTGGCATAGAAACATCTTACACATAAAGAAATACTCAGAAGACAAGTTACAAGCTTGGCAATCAACTATCTTCTAGTGCCTGAGTTTCCATACTTGCTGTCCGATTTACTATAAATCATTGAGAGTTTGTGAAATTTGTTCTTCCAATCTATACTAGCAAGCTAATATAATACAATTAATGTTGAAGGAATATCATGTGTTTATTTTGTTGTTGTCCATTTTAAATATATGCAAACACTTGCCACAGCTCTCTTGTTTCCCAAATGGAGTAGACAAGTCATCATTCCATCTATGCTGACAAGTGCCACCAGGGTGATACAGTTTCTGTGAGTCATATTTTTTCATGATACCTTCATTATTGCTTGTCCCCTATTTCTCAGAAACCCACTTACCCTGAAACTTACTTACTTTCTGTGTCCAAACACGACGTCATATAGCGTTCATCCAGTGTCAACGACTTGAATTGCCCTATCGTTTGCCTTCAACATGTCGCTCTTGACATGAAACCTTGAAGCTAATATTTCTAAATGTAAAAATCAGATTCCCCTGTGTTCAAAAAAGTACATTTTTACTCTAATAGCTGCCATCTTTTCCATTTAGCTTAATTAAATATTATAATTTGTGCTGCTGTTAGTCCTTGATGAAATCTTCTTGGTCATAATATTGGCTGATTTTGTGTATGTGTCTCTGTGTTAACTGACCCAATTATGTTATTATCCACATAACCTTTATAATGGCATGTAATGAAATAAGACTGTTCTAACTACAATTTATGTGTATCTACTGTCAAATACACAATGTCTGTGACGTAACTAACACCAAACATCAGGCGAGCACCTTGTGTGATTGCAGAGCACCAGGCTGAGCGTTTCAATGCTAGCAACTCCCAAGATGCAACATTAATATGGAGGTCTTTCAAGGAGGCCTTTAGCAAATCCTTGTATCTTTTCCATGTCATGTATTTACATAAGTTTCCACGTATTCTATGACTTTGCATAATGCTTTCAGAGGTATTTACATACATGTCATCTACATTACGGTACGTTCTACAGCATGCACAATATTTTTATGCCAAAACAAATTAAAACAAAAATGTATGTATGCATAAATTAAGTAAATGGGATATATTCAAAATATGGCTAACTTTGGACTTTTCTGAAGACTCATGCTTTGCTTTGATCCCAGTGGAGCTTGGGAAGCTTAGGTAGAAGCAACTTCTCGTTTCGATGGGGGTATTAGATGATCGGGCAAGGTGTTTGGGAGATCATGGCCTTCCAGTTTAATCTTTATAAGGTGATTGGCCAAAGCCCATTCATCAGCATCCAACATACCATCCCGGTCGACGTCTGCTAATTTCCATACCTTCGACAGGACAGTGTTAGGTAACTTGGATTTTACCATTTCTGATTTAGCAGCTGCTCCGGAAATCTTGCCATTAACTGGGTTCAGCTTGGAGAAGGAGTCATCATATTCATATTTGCTAGACTCTACAACCCACTCCAGCTCTCCACGACCTGCATCAGCACCCTCTCCCCGACCTATACCAAAGGGACTCTCTGTGTATCCCTCAAAAGCTCCACCATGAATGTTTCCATTGACCTCACTCTTCTCCACATTTTCTCTCTCCTCTGTTGGTATCATCTGCATGAGCCTGGCAATATCTGTTGCAAGCATGGCATCTACAACCTCTAGAAGTTTGGGTTTTATCTGGAAATGAGAAAGCAAGCAAAGAGTTCAACAAGTTGAATAAATAATCAAACTACTGGCTTACATAAACAAAGGGTTGTTGTTGTTAAGGATCCAGCAGCATCCGGGCTCTTGCCCTTCGGCCCAATGCCATGTAATGGTATCTGCATGTATTCATCGGATGTTGTCTAGTGTCATACGAAGTGTTCCATGTATCTGGCCGCAGCGGAAGAAGCATTGTCCTAAAATCGTTGAGCGCTAAGCGCTCAAAGAGATGATGATCTTCGCATGGGTGTGTACACAGCTGGCACTCAAGAGTGTGTTGTGGTTGGATTCTGTTTAGGTGCGCCTGTTAAGTGGGATGTTTTGGGTTCGCAGTTGGAAAATAGTGATCTGATCTTTCCTTGTGAGTTGATTTACACTGTCATTTGGAATGGGTCTAGCCATATGTTGGTAGACCTTCCTCCCCGTGTTTCCCATGGCCCATCTGTTCAGTAAAGTTTCTATGTTTGCTGTTCTTATGAGCTGTTTGGCTATAAACAGAGTTCAACTATTGGCTTACATAAAAAAAAAAAAGTACAAAGTGTGATTCAGATGTTGAACAATAATTATGTTCACTGTTTAGCAGCACAACATCTCATCAGCGCATGAGTCACAGAGGAAGACAAAAAACACACATGGAGAGGAAATCCTGAGACAAACATGAAATAGATCAGAAAGATATGGTATGTGCTGGGACAAGTACCCAGGACGGGAGGACTTAACTTAACTTAACGTCTTTATACTGGTTTAGAAGACCCTGCAGAGTCTGTATACAACCAGTTACATTTACATCACCTCACTCTAAAAGCTATGCGCATCCAGTTTATTCTTAAATGCATTAACTGTCCCCACCTCCACTACCTCCCCTGGCATTGCATTCCAAGCAGATACCACTCTCTGACTAAAAATATATTTCATAATATCTAATCTGGACCTCTCTTTAGTCAGCTTGTAGCTATGCCCTCGTGTTATTGTGGGTGGCTGTATTTTAAAAAAACTTGTTATAGTCTAATTTATCCATTCCTCTGATCATCTTATAAACCTGTATTATGTCACCACGAATTCTTCTCTTTTCGAGACACTGTAGGCCGGTTTTTCTGAGTCGTTCCTCATAACTGTAATTCTGGAATCCCATTATCATCTTTGTCGCTCTTTTTTGTATTCTTTCCAGCATGTTTATATCCCCTCTATGATAAGGACTCCACACCTGTACACAGTACTCCAATCTAGGTCTAACTAAAGCTTTATACAGTTTGACAATCACTTCCTTGCTCCTATGTTTAATATTTCTTTTTATCATACCTAACATTGCATTTGCCTTTTTCACTGCTACCTTAACTTGCTCACTCACCTTTCCTGTATGATCTATTATAACCCCTAAGTCCCTTTCCTTATCTATCTTTCTAATATTGTTTTCTCCCATTCTGTAATTATGTTCCATATTGGATCTACCCATGTGGATGACTGTACATTTATCTACATTAAACTCCATTTGCCAGCTTACAGACCATTCTCCAATTTTATCTAAATCCGACATCAATATATCCACTTCCGCTTTAGATGAGACACTACTGCATAGTTTTGTGTCATCAGCAAATTTTGTAATCATGGATCCCATATCAATGTCCAAATCATTTATATATATCAAGAACAAAATTGGTCCCAAAACCGAGCCCTGTGGCACACCACTTTTCACTTCACACCACTCAGAGTACTCCTTATTTATGCCCACCCTCTGCCTTCTTCCCGTTAACCAATTTTCAATCCATTTGGCAACTTCCCCACCTATTCCATGTGATTTTAACTTTCAAAATGTATTTGTTGAAGACATGAGCTTCAGAGTGTGCGGTAGGGTTTTGATTTGAGAACCAACATTACACTGTAGTTTTACATACAAAAACGTTTTAAATTTGACTGGTTCTCGATAAAATCCTTAATTGGACAAAACATTAGCCAAAGTCTTGTTCATATTCTTATGTTCAATTATATTTTACCTGAAGAAGTTTTTCAGTCTCCATGTGTCGCTAACTTAACGTCTTTAGGTTTAAAAGACTGGAGTTGGTTAATAACCAGTTTCTTTTACATTTCCTTGACCTAAAAATTATACTCTTCCAATCTATTCTTGAATGCATTAATTGACTCCACTATTTCCTTTTGAAGACCTCTTGGCAACTGTCATAAGAAGGAAACTCGCTTTGTACGGTCACATTTCGAGATCAAATGGTCTTACAAATACGATCCTCCACGGAAAGGTCAAAGGTAGATGACGAAGAGGCCGTCCCAAAAAGTGGTGGGAGGACAACATAAAAGAATTGACCAATCTCTGACCAGAAGAGGCACAGGCAGCGGCCGCTGACAGAGAAGGGTGGTGTGTTGTGAGGATGTCTTCATGTGTGCATCAACAACCTCACCGGTTACGAGATGACCTAACCTGACCTGACATGACAACTATTTCCTGTGGCAATGCATTGACCACTCTCTGATAAAAAAAAATATTTCCTAATATCCAATCTGGAACTTTCTTTAATTGATATGTATGGGTGCACTCTTGTTCTTGTAGGCGGTTGTATTTTGAAAAACTTGTTATAGTCTAATTTATCCTTTCTGTTGATTACCTTATAAACTTGAATTAAGTCACCTCTAATTCTTCCACTATCAGCTTTGTCACTTTTCTTTGAATCCTAGTTTTACTGTAGTACTTTCTAATATTTGAGAGACCTATCCTGACCATAAAATCTCACCTAGTTGACTAGTAGTAGTAGTTGCCTTGTGTGGCCCACATTGGAGTCTGTAGTGCAGTCATTGCATGAATCTGCACACCCTTCTATACGAGGTGAGTGAGTGAGTGAGTGAGTGAGTGAGTGAGTGAGTGAGTGAGTGAGAGATAGAGAGAGAAAGAGAGAGAGAGAGAATACATATAATCACCTGATGGAACTTTGTAAAATCCTGATGTTGCAACTGATCCTGGAAGCGCTTACAGTTGGGAAAGTCACCTGGGGAAATCTGGTGCTCACGCTGAAGCTGGGCAAATATCTCAGGCAGTCTGTTGATCAGTTCTTTCTTCTTGGAGTCCTTGCCAAACATTGATGGCATCTCTTTCTTGAGCTGTGCAATGATGTACGCGTGCACCTGTAGTCGGAATACAATGATGAATAGTCAGAATATCTTATAACAATAGTTCAAAAGATGATGTAATAAATATACTTCAAATGGTTTACCTCCACCTAATACATGTACGAAGGACAGTCATTAAGTAACAGCAGTTTTATTAATAACTTTTTTACAAGGTGCGAGCCAGACATTTTTTGTGACTTATTTTTCTACATAGTCCCCATGCCTAGCAACACACTTTGTCCATCTGCCCACTAGCATGTGGATGTCCTCTATAAAAATAAATCTTTGGTGTGACCTTTAACCAATTTTTCCCAGCCTTCATTATCTCGTTGTCAGCTGCCTTGGGACTCATCTGCTACACACTTCCATATAACCAAGATCACCATGGCTATTTCATCAATAGTAACTTGCCTGTTGCCACAGACTAGCTGGTCAATCTGCTGTTTCACTGCTTGCTGGTCCTCCACTCCATGGTTCATAAATGACTTGTCTCTACCATTTTGAAATCTTTCTACCTTTTCATACACTTTCCTCTGATGCAAACAACCGTCTCCATACAGAACCTTCATTCTTCTGTAGATTTTAGAAGGTTTCCCATCCTCTGACCACAAAATATGAATGCCACCTTAGTGTTCATCCACGGAGCAAGTTGACAGTGGGCCGGCTATACTGTACACCATATTGAGCATGTACATACTGCTCTATGATTATAACCCCAACATGAAGTATTGCTAGAAGTATTTCATGTCCTAAAATAAAATTGTCCATTGTACATACTCGTCCATACACTTTATAATAAATTTGCTGTTTCTTAATGACTGTCCCTCGTATAGTCTTACCATCAATGCTGAAATACCTCCCAGGTGATGGTATGAAACATCCTGCAGCAAGGCCTTCACACAATGACAGCATAGAGGTAAAGAGCACCACCAAAGGGAGAGTGCAGATCCTACTACTACTGGGTACACTAAATGTCAAGAGGGAAAAGCCTGGAGCTAGACACTTCAGAACTGCACCTTCTCCAGATCTAGTAAGGTCCATGAAGGAAGCCACCCACAAAATGAATACTAATAGTCAAATACCAATCTAGTTTTTATTTCTCGTAAGATGCAGGACAGTGAATGAGCTGACAGCAGCCAGCAACTCATTGCAGGCTGCTTAGATTAGGATCAGCAAGCTAGGGCTAATCAAGGTCCTATTCCAAGCAATAGTCCTGGATGTAGTCTGGCTAAAAGAAAAGGGATTGCAGTGGAAAGTGAAACCTAGTATTCAAAATCGCCAGACCGAAAGGTGCAAATATTGCAGCCTCGATGTAAACTATGACAGAATGTTCTTTTCAGGGTGAACGCCGAAGAAGAAATGTGAATGAATACCTGACCAGATGGATCTGTAGAACAAAAGGATATCCTTTGGCTAATTGGCATCAAGAACTGATTTTCTTGATTGAATAGGAGTATTCTAGTATTTATAATTTTATCAATATTTGGTCCCTTTCCTAAATCTACAATATATATAATATTAACTCAGAGCTACCCAAGCCTCCCTCGAGAGAGACATATGATTGGCCTCACTAATGCTCCACAAACAACATTTGAAAGGTCTTCACCAACACTGGCGTGCTGCAAATTTTATTGGTGAAAAATGCAGTTACCCACACAGACAAGGTAAAGATCGTTGGGCTGGTCAACTGATTCGGAAAACCTGCAGCGACAAAAGTCTGGCACCCATGAGACTGGAAACGACCACTGTGAAGACACGGCCATCTGCAATTAGAGCAGGCATTGGTGAAGACCACCTGAGCGCTGGTCCGACTCCCTCGAACTCAGAAACAACATCCGTGATACTACATCAGGAGAAACTTATCACCCATTGGTCCACCATGGCCCAAGACAGAAGACAATGAAAGCGAAGTTGGAATTCGCAGCAGCGTAACTACTTATAAGAAATGGGTCATCCAGTAATATGTTGATATCCTAATAGAACTGGATATCGAGGACAATTGGATAGTAAACAATATCTTGTCTAGAAAACCTAAGTAATTTGGGTAACATCAAACGCCATTATGAGAACCATGCTGGAGGGAATAGTGTCTGGAAAGCGTGGCAGAGGCAGACCGAGATATATATATATATATATATATATAAAGACATATTCTACTCTTTACCAAGAAAAGATAAAGTGACAATAGCCAGCCAGACTGAGAGTCAGAAATGCAAGCTGAGACACCATCTGTTCAACACATAAATTGGATACACAGCTGTATGACCTTGTGGTGAGTATAGAAAAGGAGTAGAACATGCTCTCCGAGCATGTCGACTACATGAGAGGAGCAGAGTAACAGCACGCACTCTCCAACCATCCTGTAGGATAAACTGCATGGTGACGAGGGAAACCTGAGACAAGACCATCGATGCCATGAAAGAAAAATGTATGATTAATTAAGAGCAAACAATAAATGAAAAACGAAGTTATTTGGAGGTTAAAAGCATGTTGTTTGATGTAAAACTCCCTTGCTATAACAGCTACTTAAGAATTTCTTCTTGTTTTGTTATTCACTTCTCGTGATCCCCTTAGTAATGAGCGACACGCAGATGAAGCAAAACATGCAGAACCTTCTGGAGGACCACGATCCACATTCATCAGTTCACTCGGGATCTGGGGAAAGCTACTGCAACCCGTCACCTAATGCCATTTTCAGGGCGCCCAAAAGAGTAACTGTTCTCATTGTGGGCAAACAACATCCTTAAGGCCTATAACAAGCCTTCAATAAAGTTCTACTGCGTCTGATTGGGTCTGCGATTGAGGCCTCTAATTAATGTAGTTGTAGAGCACTCATTTTTAACGGAAAGGAACGTGGTTCAACTCCTACTACCCACATGCTTCAATCGACCCAGTTGTATAGGACTTGTGAATGGATACTTGACCTACGGTTAAGGAAAGAAAGGCAACGAGGAAGGGAACTGGCCACCCCACCTCACACAAGCTGTTGGTTAGTGCAATTAAGTCTTTAGCGATTTGTCCCCGATGGCAGTTTCTGCTATGGTTGTTTTTAAGTATTACTAAAATATTATCATACATCATGTGCAAAACTGTTCAGATTTGAATGTAGAAATTGGGTGGGGGGTGGGGTGGGGGTGGGGGGGGGGGGGGGAAAGAGAGATATTGACAGAAGAGGATTATAGAGACATATTATATTTTGTTCAACAAGACATTTTATTTTTAAAGACAAAAACATTTTATTTACGTTTTATTATTTTTTTTAAACACATTTATGTTTTATTCAAAAAAGACAGAAACGTATCATTTATGTTCTATTTAAGAAGACAGAAACATATAATTTAACAGTCACGCTTCAAGCAACAGATCGGTGACAGCTCACTGGAGAAGAAATAAATGCAGCATTTATTATTTTCTAAGTACATAGTTGCGTTGCACGTAAGAGTTAAGCTGCACTATCGGTCCAGGGTGTAGGCTTGCGGCAAGACCTGTTACACAGTTTCAAACAATGTAGCCTTTGTCTGTCCTCAGTCTGCAGGTGGTATGAAGTCGGTTCTTCTCCTGGATTAATTACAACCGAATTTCATTTACGGGAGCGTTCTTATATTCGGACGGCAGAGACGTAGCACCTCGCCTCGTCTCCTGCCTGTAGTAGCAATCTCGCTGGGAGAAGAGCAGAAAGGTCAGAAGCTTTGTGTTGTGTATACCTTGGGAGAAATAATTCACAATTTAGAGGTAACGATCAGTTTCGCCCCTGGCTAATACGGCATTTGGGACTAGACATATCAATATCTTCCTGCAGGGACGGTGCAGGCGCTCCTGCACAACCACCGGAATTGCTAGCAGTTAAGATATAACAAACATGGCTCTAATCAACAATAAACTGTCCTACAACTTTGTTACCGTTGCTGGGGTAGTCGAGGGGTTTTTAAAGGCTGAAGAATACAGACAGCTTCGCCATGATGTCGCCACGTCATGTGAAGGCTATGTTTGTTTATTTCAGCCCAACAGAAAACCAAAATATAACTTACCGCGGATTCGATCCGCTGCCCTCCTTGTCGGCAGGTAGGCGTCGAAACCACTCGGCAACGCACTCCATCAACAGTAAACTTACGGCAAAAGGTAAACGTGGTCTTCTCATTGCAAACAATGGTGTAGGGGATGAAGTGTTATACTAGGTCTCATTGTTTTTTATTTGGGGGTGACCTATTAATTTTTCTCTAATTTTTTGCGAAGAAGACTTTGCGCTTTAGGTCTTCGCCGGTCCACTGCTGAAATAATGTACTAACCAGCTACTGGCAAAAGGTATACTGAGCCAATCCTCAAGATCAATGGTGAAAAAAAGGATGTAAATAGATTCACATACCTCGGTAGTACACTGTCTTAGAATGTAGTCAGAGATGAGGAGATGAACGTCAGAATCGTCAAAACCAGCGCCACAATTGGCAGACTGCACTCAAACGTCTGGCGTCGAAATAGCATCCACCTCCAGACGAAGCTGATAGTGTACAGAGCAGTGGTGGTCCCTGTGTTGCTATATGCAAGTGAAACATGGACTGTATACAGGCATCATGCAAAGAAGCTGAATCATGTTCACACACTTTGGCTCAGGAGGGTGTTGAATGCCAAATGACAAGACAGTATCCTGGACACTGCTGTTCTTGAGAGAGTGTTACCGTCATGATGCAATCGTAGATTCGCTGGGCGGGTCGTGTGGTTCGCATGCCAGACTATCGGTTGCCAAAAATAATCTTCTATGGCGAGATGCAGAAGGGCAAACGCTCCCAAGGAGGCACAAAAAGGCGCTTTAAGACACATTAAAAACGTCTTTAAAAGCCGTCAGCATATACCTCGAAATATGGAAGATGCTGCAAAAGACCGTACAACCTGGCGTACAGCTCTCCACAGAGGAGCAGTGTCATGCGATGCTTCTAAAACGACTGAAGCAGAACAACGGAGAAAGGCCAGAAATGCCCGTGAAATATCACAGTCTTGCGAAGCGAACTTTCCACGCACTCACTGTCTGCGAGTATGCAGATCCAAAAGCAGACACGTCAGCCATCTTCACACCCATCCACAACCTGGAATTACAGAATACTCGACTGGAAGGACTGACTAAAGTTCTGCATGGTATATTCTGACTCTGGCGTTTGCTTAGGTACTCCGTGATTGCAAATGGCGGTGTCTTTAAGACTCTTCTGTGGAGGTGGGCCTTGAGTCTGCAGTGTCCCGTTCTGAATCTGCAAATCGTTGCCCGTCTCTGCCAAGTTTATCTATGCTATTCTTTTAATTATATGGAAGGACACAATGACAACTACAGAGGCGCACGCTCGCGCCGGTCTCCAAAGCACATGCACTCTCCTTATGCAGCGAAGACTACGATGACTTGGTCATATACGTCGCATGGAAGATGGTCAAGGATCGCATCCCCAAAACTATCCTTTATGGACAGTTGATACGGATGGCATGAGAACAGTCGGTCGATCACAGCTGATGTTCAAAGATGTGTTTAGGCGTGACATGAAGGCACTGGACATGGGTCTGACATCCTGGGAAGACGAAGCTGCAGAGTGATCCAAGCGGAGATGTATCTTGAGGGGCCACTTCGTGCTGAACGAATAGAAGCTCTTGCGACACGGAGAAGTGAAACGACAAGGCCGAAAAGTGAACGGAAACCAAAAGCTCAGTAGAGTTACTATTCCAAGGTCGTATAATTTTATAGTCAGTTTATGCCTGCAAGGGGCAACTATAGTCAGTCGTGACTGATAGGGGCTACTACAGCAAGTCATGACTGAAAGAGCCTACTATAGTCAGCCCTGACTGAAAGGGGTTGCTGCTATTATTACTACATTCCCAAGGGACAGACGGAGCAACGTTCGATTTAGCTGATAAGATAATGGCCCTTCTCCAACGATAATCAATCACGTTATTTTGTTGACCTTGGGGCGTAGTTTCCCGCTTGTTATCCGTTCACTAAGAGCGAACCCTGATAACATCGATAAGGGCACAGATCAATGTGTGGACAGCTAAAGGGAAAAGGTACCAAATATTGGTTGAGATAAACTTATAGCAGATACTGTTATCAAGGACAAGGTGCTAGTGACTGCTCTGTACCCATCTCATTTGAGCGTTGTATGAAGAGTACAGCCGCTACTGCAGCTGACCCACTTCAATCAATCAATCAGTCAATCAAAACATGTCCAGTTCCACGTGGAGCGTAGGTCTTCACAAGCCATCAAATGTCGACCTGTCTATATATGTTGAAGTTTTAGTGGCTTAAAGTTTCTACAGGATGAAGTAGCCAGTCTCATGCACAACCCTCCCGAGTAGCCTTTTGCCTAGTACGTTACAGTGTTGTTATTATCATGAGCGCCTCTGTCAGGCCCTGCCAACAATTGCTCGTGACCCTATTACAGAAGGCATGTTCCGAAGTATTTACATGCGTTTTTACACGATAAGGTTGTTAGACCCACGCCCAACTCTCTTTAGTCGACGATTTCTATGTGTTCCAAATGTTGTTGATGTTGTTACAAAGGCTTCTTACATCCCGTAGCGTTCTTGAGAAGTTGGACTCGGGTACGTCAGGCTGTAGTGCAATATCAGATTCTTCAGTAAGCTCACCACTATGGGGATTGCAGTGTGGATCCCCACATCCCTGACCCGACTGATGTAACACAACCTGTTTTTAGTATGACGATCATGATAATGCTGAAAATCAATATTTTGAGCGATAAACTGGAGTTGATTCAACCTTTAAATAGAGAGTCTGGACACATCCTACTGGTGTGTAGGAAGGATGGAAGCAGTTACTGTATATTTCGTTATCTAAAGGCAAGCCGGATTAATGCGCTTGTTATTATTTTCCTGCGACATTTGATATAAACATAGCGATCGTGTGGATTTGACGACTGCCTGCTGTAAAGCTGATTACATTGTCTGTGATATTTGCCAACCTAATACTGTGTGACATTGCATAGTCAGGATGGCGCAAATGGCTGACCTGCGACTGTCGACTAGTTATTCGGTTGTCATTGATGACATTATTGTGACTTGTATATTTGGTTCGCGCGCATCATCACAATTTGGTTGGATTACCTCCGCTGCCTGGTGTGAGTTTCAGGAAGGCTGGATTAATCATAGTGCGTCTGTCACTATGCGGGTGGCTTTGACTTTCACTCGGTGACAACACTTTGTGAATATCTGGAACATTATTTGGTGCTTAAAGTTTTCTGTAACATTTGTTATGAATATAGAGATTTAGTCCTGGCCATCCTACATTCCCAACCTATTGGATGTCACATCACCGAGGCCTTGCGGGATACCTGTTTACGGGAAAGGCTTCGTGAATAAACCCTGAGAACAAATCTGTATCCCGAGCTATCCCCAGCCGTCACAATAATATCGCCCCACCGGTCAACGGTAGCTCAGGGTGAGAGAGTGAGGTTGACATATTGCGCAAATCTTGCTCACGTTAATCCGCATCACCACGCAAGTCCCCCATTTCAGCGGACAGAGCAAAAGGAAAAGATTGTCCACACGGCTGAATAGATAATAATCTTCGTCGCACGTGATGGACGAACATCGGCATGACGAACGAGGACGCGAGATAGGATTTTTATCAGTATGTTTCACCTGACCCTGATTACTCTTCTCTCTCACCTTGGTCGGTATGTTTCACCTGACCCTGATTACTCTTCTCTCTCACCCTGGTTGGTATGTTTCACCTGACCCTGATTACTCTTCTCTCTCACCTTGGTCGGTATGTTTCACCTGACCCTGATTACTCTTCTCTCTCACCTTGGTCGGTATGTTTCACCTGATCATTATTACTCTTCTCTCTCACCTTGGTCGGTATGTTTCACCTGACCCTGATTACTCTTCTCTCTCACCTTGGTCGGTATGTTTCACCTGACCCTGATTACTCTTCTCTCTCACCTTGGTCGGTATGTTTCACCTGACCCTGATTACTCTTCTCTCTCACCTTCGGTCGGTATGTTTCACCTGGCCCTGATTACTCTTCTCTCTCACCTTGGTCGGTATGTTTCACCTGGCCCTGATTACTCTTCTCTCTCACCTTGGTCGGTATGTTTCACCTGACCCTGATTACTCTTCTCTCTCACCTTCGGTCGGTATGTTTCACCTGGCCCTGATTACTCTTCTCTCTCACCTTGGTCGGTATGTTTCACCTGATCATGATTACTCTTTGCTCACTGCGTGGAAGGTTACATTATTTACATCTTTGCTTCCTGGTACTACCCGTGTTCAAATGAAATCAGACCAAACTGCAACAAGTGAACGTACGTACCATGCGCATGGTGACGTCACTTCTGGTGTAAACAGCACATACAGGGCCGTGTCGTGCTATGATACAGAGGCGGCCGCATCAGGCGGCACCGTGAAGGGTGCGGCATAAGCAGCAAAATCAAAATACAATTTGAACCATTCAATAATTAAAAATCATTACGCAACGCTTTTCTATATTGGTCTATGTTATTCCGATATTGATGGATGCGATTTATGATGTATCGCACGCCTCTGCCTAAGCGCTTTCGGTACCCTTTGATTTCGGTTTCTGGTGCGGGTGCATCGTTAGCGAGCGCTCGCCGAAAGACTTTTGATCTGACAGCGCGAAGCTATTTTTTTTTTTTTTAATACACCGCGCGGCCGCTCCTACAAGCTGAGGCGGCAGTTATCACAAAAGACAATTGTACGTGTTACGTGTTGATAGTTCTGCTTTGAACTTACAATTATTGACAATATTACATTTTTAACTCAGTACCGCCCCAATCACTTCCAGAAAAAGAAGTTGAAGAGAGCCAAAAAATAACACAATCAGAAGTTCATAGAGAGCCGGGTATCAGTAGCAGCCAGCAAATATTAAACGAAATTTCTTCTGATCCTGCATTATGGAATGCTTTCTGCATGTCATCTGAAACTCCTCAATTACTGGTTGAGAGGGGCCCACATCAAATTAGAGAATTCGAGTTTTGCTATTAATAAAGGAAGGCGTTGATTTTCGCACTCGCATTATTTGAAAGTGTTGAGCAATGGTGAAGTCGTTGAGAGAAGTTGGTTGATTTACTCTGTTACAAAAGACGCCGTTTTTTGCTTTTGTTATATATTATTAGATAATTCGTCTGCTATTAGTGACTGACCCGAAAAAAGACTATTCTGACTGGGAAAATCTTATAAGAGACCGCACAAAGCACGAAAAGTCTGTAAATCACAGAAATGCTCTTAGAGCACGAAAGGAATTGGACATTCGATTAAAGTGGGAATAAACTATTGAAGGGTAAAACTGTAGTAGATTGTTACAGTTGATATCATTATTTTAAAGTAGTTAATATTTTCGAAATAAAAATAGTATTCGTACATTTTGTGCAGTTTAAAAAAAATCACAATTTAAGGTTATTTTAAAGAAAAATATTTAAGAGCAGCATTTCGAAGACTTGCATTATACTAAGAAAATCTACCCGACGACCTTGCCTACTGTCAAGTTTGCAAAATTTCATTATCCTCCGACTCAGGCAGTGTATGGTGACAAAAGTGTGTCGAAGACAACAGTGAAGAACTGGACAGCGATGTTTAAAGAAGGACGTGAGTTAACAAAAGATCTGCCGAGACCAGGTCAAGCCCATATTGTTGCGTCAGAAGATGCCATCGCCAAATTTGATGCAGCAATTCGGGTGGACCGTCGCCGGAGCTTACGTTCGTCACCAATACACTGCCTGCATACTGCGATGAATGTCAACTGATCCACATCCTACAGCTGTTAGATACAGAATCGTCTCTTGCTGATCAACTCTGGACGGATTCCGTATCACACCCGCCATGTTTTCAACGGCCTGCTGAGGAAACTATGAGTTGGAGGACAATGACATTTTGCAAACTTGACGGTTGGTATGTGCTGTTTACACCAGAAGTGACGTCATCATGCGCACCGTACGTATGTTCACTTGTTGCAGTTTTGTCCGGTTTCATTTGAACACGCCTTGTACTTAGTCTAAGATTTCTTTTGAAGTAAGGTGGCCATTTTCTCAACTACTGTTGTTTGTTGCACACAATGGGTTAATCATTGTGCGAACTGAAAATTGCGTCAAGTGGCGGGCTGTAGCAGTTTTCCTCACATCTATGATGGTGGACCGTAATCCTCTATGCGGATGAGGTATGCCTTGCCTCATCTGCGTGTCGCTCACCACTATGGGGATCACGCGGATCCACATCTCGCCAGCCATACTGTCTTGAAAACAGCAAGTTTCCAGAGAACGCTTCATGGAAGAAAGATAGTGGTATTTGTCATTATATTGTGCCTGACCCTAACGTGACGTCCTGGTCAGTTTGTTGTGCCTGGCCGAACTAGCGTCTCGGCTCTCCTTCCCTAACTGTAAGCCTCGTACCCATTTACAGCTGGGTAGAAAATAGCGTTTCGAGATTGGGTATGAACCCAGGCCTTTTGCCGCGAGAAACTAGTTTGCCTAGTCAAAGGTTCAATCCGACACACACAAATATATATATATATATATATATATATATATATATATATATATATATATATATATATATATATTTTATATCGAAACTGCATTCAGGCCGGTGAATCAGCAAACAGCCGACAGCACGAGACAGCTTGCGCGCGCACACGTAATCGGGCGTAACACAGCCTTCGGCCGCCTGACATTCCCGAGCCAGATGTGAGGTTCGGATTTGACTCCTCCATCTCTCGATCCATCCCAGGCATACGCTCCCACGATCCGCAACTTCGTCCCGAATGTTCTTGATCACACCACTTCACATCGTGACACCAGCCGGTGGAAGCCGTGCACAGGAAATTAAATACAACAGGAACAACAGGAAAACAGAATACTTACCCACAATGACTTCAATATTGTTTTTAAAAAAAAAGGTTTGTCCCATAGCAGCTACACTACTGTTGGGGAATGAAGTTGCTAGAGATGTCAGTATCCTATGCCACAGCTTGTATGCAGTAGGGTGGTAAGTCCCTCTGCTCGCTGAATTTTACTTCCCTAGTTGTACGTTACATACCCATTTACAACTGGGTCGACTGGAGCGTACCGATATCGAACTTCGAACCACGTATCTTTGACATGAAAAGCTCTACCACTACGCTAATTGTGCGCTCTTAAATGTGAGCTTAAATATAAAGGTTTAAATGAAGTTTCGCTTGTGAACAAAATCGGACAATGTACCGACGTTTCAACCTAATTAAGTCTTTACCAGAACCGGCAAAAAGGAAAACAGGGTGCTTAAATCTTAATTCACCCCAAACAGAGTTCCCTGGGTTGCCGCCGTACGTATTTGACAGCTGTTGGCTGTAACGGGTTAAGGGGAAGTAAAGGTCGATATAATTGGTACCCAGAAGGCTTTGACCATTGAATCCAAAACCGTTGACTTTGATGCGTCGACGCCACATGAACTCGCACATGTACGAATCAAGCATTTGCATGTGTGTGCCACTTTTGCGCGTTTCTCCCTGTTTCCGTTTTCCAAGAACGTTCGATGCATTGAGTACGTGCACCTGTGGCAGGTCCACACAGTTGACTGAGTCATTTAGTGTTTGGTGATTACATATCTAGGTGTATTGATAATCCCGTTATAGAGGCGCCATTTGAAACCCCCTAAAGTTAAAAAGTGGACTCTTCTGTGATGTTACTACCACAAGTCCGTGTAACAGTTCCCGCCGGAGCAAGGGGAGTTTAGGATGCCTGAACATGTTAAAGCTTAAAGCTACCTGAATGCATGTCAAGGTCACTCACCGTCTCAGCAAAGGAGAACAGAGTTGGGTTAAGGAATGTGGACAGATAGAAACTGACCACTGGCCTTCCGATTTTGGTAGGGGGAGATTGATTGACAGACGAAATTGGCAGCGGGGCTTGCTGCGAGAGAAATGGAGTGACAGGTGTGCAAAGTGTTTCGGTCCAATTGGATTGAAGATGACCATTACCTGAGATCGATTGGTCAAGCTCTGGCTTGAGGGGATTTCAGTAAGGAAGAGAATTTGAAAAGGTGTGTTGAAGACGCAGTTAAGGCGATGTGTGTGTGATGTAATTGCAGGGGCAATAGAACTGGGTTTTTTAGATAGTTGGGAATTCCATCAATAGCTAATGCTTACAATTCCCGTTTTAGTAGAATGTTTAGTTAAGATGATATGTATTATATTGTGTTTGTAATTTCTCTACTCATTCTATGATATGAGTATGATTTAATAAATATGCCACCTGCTGTGTGATATGTCATTTACTGAGTATGGTCATGATGATGTGGATGAGTGTGAGAATGTTCTAAGTTAGATCACGGCCAGGGCAAGCAGAGGGTCTGTTACATCCGGTGCAAGCAATAGAAATCCAGTGCTAAAATATATTTTTTTGTTTGGGGTGAATTAAGACGCAAGTGCCGAAAACAGAACAAACGAACACAGTGGATTTACTTACATGCCTATCAGTCGGGCAAAATATCCTGGCCAAGACCCCTACCACGACTTCATCGCAGCTCTCCCTGAAAACGGGCTGTTTTCATGGCGACCTTTCTAATGAGGTTGGGGGAATCGACGTGATCCCCGTAGTAGTGAGCGACACACAGAAGCCACGCATAGCGCAACCGTCTGGAGGACGCCGGTCCACCTTTATCAGCACGCTCTGGGCGTGTGTGAAAAGCTACTGCAACCTGCCACTTAACACCCTTTTCAGGGGGCACACAAGAGTAATGCTACTCAGTGTAGGCATTCAACATTAGTTCATTCACGCATTGGCGCCCCAGTCTCTGTAGACCTATCGCTTGGCGCCCTATGAGTTTTGTACAGCTTTGATAGACAAAACAAATGGGATCAAGATGCTGAGCAGCGCATGAGCTGCAGTAGTCAGCGACCCATAGCCGACTGCTAGCGTCAGAGCCAGCGAATCATAGCTGCCAAGACCCTTCTACACCATCCACGCGGTGATCCTGGATAATAGGCTGCAGCAGGGCAGACTGGCTAAGGAGAAGGGATCGAAGAGGGAATGTTAACCCGGTACTCAAAAAATGCTTGCTGAGGTCAGATGTGTTGGACCGAAAGGTGCAAATATCGCAGCCAATCTGTAAACTTCGACACAACGCATTCCGTTCTCTGGACTACATTCTGCTACTTACCCTTTCAGGGTTTGGTAGTGGGAGCTTGAGAACGAACGAAGAAGAAGATAGACAAAACACCAGGGAAAGAGCCCCTAAAGTATGAATTCAAGAAGTCCTTTTTAATCCATAGCGAAACATGAAAGAACGAACCCGCCATTACATCAGAGGTCACAGACATGTTACAAGAGACAATGACATAGTTAATAATTATATTATGTTGTCAGGAAGAGAAATACTAGGCGTGTTCAGATGAAACCAGACATAACTGCACCAAACAAAGATACGCACGATGACGTCACTTCTGATGTAAACAGCACATACCAACCATCAAGTTTGCAAAATTTCATTATCTTCCAACTCATAGTTTCCTCAGCAGACCGTTGAAAACATGGTGGCTGTGATACGGAATCTGTCCAGAGTTGATTCGGTTTCTAACAGCTAAAGGATGTCGACCAGTTTTCATTCATCGCAGAATTCTGGAGGGTGTATAGTGACAAAAGTGTGGCGAACGTAAGCTCCGGCGACGGTCCACCCGAATTGTTGCATCAATTTTGCATCTTCTGACGCAACAATATGCACCTAACCTGGTTTAGGAAGATCTTTCGTTAACTCACATCCTTCTTTAAACATCGTTGTCTAGTTCTTCACTGTTGTCTTCGACACAATTTTGTTACCATACACTGCCTGCATTCTGCGATGAATGTCAACTGGTCGACATCATTCAGCTGCTAGAAACCGAATCACCGCTTGCTGGTCAACTCTGGGCGGATTCTGTATCACACCCGCCATGTTTTCAACGGTGTGCTGAGAAAACTATGAGTAGGGGGATAATGGATTTTTGCAAACTTGACGGTTGGTATGTGCCGTTTGCAGAAGAAGTGACGTCATCGTGCGCATGGTACGTATGGTTACGCGTTGTAGTTAGGTCCGGTTTCATTTGAACACGCTTCGTAAATCAGAATTCACCAAGAGATTGCGAGCCAGATGAACGATTACATCAGAGAGACCATCTTGCTAAGAGATTCTATGGGTTGTGCATTGTTATATCCTAGTATTATATTTGTGTAATCGTTTCAAGTGTGTAATGTAATCCAGTGATTGTTTTATCATTCTTATTTAATTGTAGGTGTTTTGCATTATTATGATATGGGATATAATTAAGCGTAACTATTTAGTCAAAGGGAGATAACCTGCTACTTCTGTGATTACAATAAAAATTGAAATGGTATAAGTTTCACTAATGTGGAACTGCTGAAACAAACCATGCAGACATCGGTAGATAATGACGCCAGGAGAGAGTGCTGGATAGGCCACGCAGTAAGAAAACCAGCTGATAACATTGCAAGACAGTCTCTGTTCTGCAATCTCTAGGGCAAGAAACCTAAATGAAAAACCAAAAAAGGCACGCCAAAAAAAAAGCGCGAGACACCCAAATTACGTGGGGAAATCTGCGATGGATGACCTAGATCAGAAGACCTATGTTCCACATGGATGCCAACATATTTTTTTTAATGATAGTGTCCAGTTCAGTTTAAGTGTCATGTCCGTCCGCATCGAAGGTCGACTGCAATGGATCTCCAGTGTCCTCTATCTTTTGCCGTAATGGTGCAATCTGACATACTTTTTGCAGCTTATCTCCTGATGTTTCATCCACTTATAACGTTGTCTGTCTCTTGGACGACTACTGTCCACCCTACCCTCTTGTATAGTCTTCGACAAAGAGGCATGCCTTGTTAGGTGACCAAAATAACGTAACTGTCAAACCCTGGTTACGGTCATTAAAAAAGTATCTTTTCACCCCCAACTTTTTCAATACCTCCACATTTTTCTTCTCTTCCAAGAAATGCGACACGGTTTTCTTTATAAACACCCACATTTCGAAGGCTTCAATACTCTTTTTTTTTAAATTTGTTATTCAGTGACGACCAGGAGCATTAATCAGACTGAGGAATACACAGCCACTTGCCGTTGCAGTCGTCGCAAAGTGTAGAGGCTAGATTTTTTTAAATCCCCCCCCCCCTTTTTCACTAGAAAGAAAAGGATGCCGTACACGGTTCTGAACCAGTGTGTCTCACTTGGCCAGGAAACCTGCGTCAAACACGCTCACAGAGATTACCAGTATGCAGGACAAAGAAAACTCAACAAAATCGAATCAATGATGTGAGCAAGGACGTCAGTCATTGGCAGTCGATGAAAGACGAAGACGATCCAACTTGCTACCTCCCACGCCATTCCCTGCAACGACAGGCGCTTAGTACCGCTGCAGACACGCATTTTTGGATCGTATTTTAGGATATGCGTTATCCTTAATACTAATATTCGTTTCTTATTTGCCGTTTTCGCTAGTCAGATCCTGAATAGACACTATTTAGATAGAAGTGTTGCTGAAGACGGATGTGTCGGACTGAAAGGTGCAAATATCGCAGTCAAACTGTAAACTAGCGACACAACGCATTCCGTTCTCCGGACTACATCCTGCTGCTTGCAAAGCCATGTTCAGGACTTGGTAGCGGGAAATTGAGAACGAACGCAGAAGAAGGTAGAAGGGACGGTACAGATATGCTAAAGTTTAATTGTAATACTGCATTTTAACTTTCCCTATATATCAGTCATTGATCAAGAGAAACAAAATCCCGTTGTGTTACAATCTGCAGAACAGACATCCCTGCCAATCAGGAAAGATGCATAGATAAAGTAATTATAATCGGGAAAACTCCGTAACAGGATTTTAAAAGCCGAGGACACGTAGTGCGCTGGTTATATTTGCTTATTTCACCCTCAACAGAAAAACAGCACATGCCTTACCGGGATTCGATCCGCTGCCATTCTTGTCAGCAGGCAGGCATCGAAACCATTCTGGCACGCCCTCCTCAAGAAAACCCCCATAATGGGGGTCGAACGCGAGGTAGGTGGATAGATGACATTAGAGTGATTGTGCAGCGACAAGGGCTCACATTGACCGACGCAACGCACTTGGCGCAGTATAGACGGCTTAAGCTCCCCGCGTTAATATTTCAGCAGCCTGCCATACAATATCACTTCTGTATTTTATCTCACGCATCTGTTGTCTGCAGTTAAAGTTGTGTTTGTTTATTTCGTTCGGCACAAGTATGCTCATTTTCTTCTTCTTACCGGCTCATCCTCAAATCAAGGTCCCGATTTCTCTTACAAAGGTCATCGTTGTTTGTATAGATACTTTATCTCCATGCAGCTTTTGTCCCATATCTGTCTCGCCAGGCCAGTATTGTTAAAGCTTTTTCTGCATGAGCATGCGGCTTTGTACGATGTGTTCCGTGGTCACGGTATGCTCCCCACGTGGACACTTGTCATCTCTCATTTTGTTGTAAAGATGACCCTTGCCCTTGAGTCTGGTATGCCCAGCTCTCAATCTGAAGATGATGACTTGCTCTTCTCTAGCTAAGTTAAAGTAGCTCTCTTATTTTCGGAAGTCGGGGTGTCGATCAGCCCATTATCTCCTGAAGTTGGCTTTAATTGTGGTCTTGGCCTCATTACTTGTGATGCTCGGGTCTGTTTGAGGTCAGCTCATTTCAGGCAGTTTTTTTGCTTATATCAGTACCTTTAGCTCTTATAGCGACTCGGAGTTCAACTCTTTTCAGCGCGGCTCAATAATTCAAATTCGAACTGTGACTATATTTTTGCAACCCATAAGAGAACTGGTTATATCAATTCCATTTTGGATAGAAAATGCAAATACTTTGGTCACATCAAGAGACACAACGGTCTCGAGAGAACAGTGGCGGAAGGTATGGTGCCAGACAAAAGAGGAAGGGGTAGACCTTCTTCTTCTTCTTCATCGTACGCAGTCAGACATCAACCTTTATTTTTTCGAAAAAAGGAAGCGGTCATCCTGAGGCTGTCGACACTGCCATAGAGCTTGTCTAGTGTTGCCACTGCTGATGGCCACATCTGCTCTCTCTGATCCTCGTATGTCGGGCAGTTTTGCAGCAAATGCTCAGCGGTCATTTTCCCGGTACCACACGGGCATTCGTCAGTGCCACCTATCTTCAATTTGTTGAATAGGTGGTACCTCAGTCTATTGTGGCCAGTGCGAAGTCTGAAGACCACGACCTACTCTCTTCTGTTCAACTGGTAATAAGCATCGTTTTTTGTGTAGCCAGTATGTTCGGTTTCCCATTTGGTCATGTATCTAGCTCTAATAAGCCGTTTTGACTCTTCGTATGTCATACTAGTATCTGGTTGTGGTAGTCTTGCACGGAAAGGGTAGACCAAGAAGAAGATGGCACCAAGATATCCAGGAATGCCTGAGTATGACTGTGGCTGGAGATCTAGCACGGGAACCAGTTTCTTTCAAACATACTGTGATGGGAGCGACATTCTATAAAGGACATGCTACGTGATCATAAGAGTAAGATTCAGAGCTGTGAGGTGCGATGTGTGAGAAGTGCAGCCGGGAAGACAATCTGTGACCGAATCTGCAACACCACGCTGAGACAGACAGTGGGGACGAACCCAGTTAGTGCCTACGTTGACTGTCAACAAATCAAGTGATTTGGTCATTTAGTCAGAACGCATTATGACCAGCCTGCAACAAGAGCATAACATATGCATGTCTCCGGTCCACGAACGAGGGTGTCTCTTACAGTCTCAGAAAGTTACACCTAACGACAGCACAAGCCTTCCACTTGGCGATAACAAGACATCTACGCATCTTACCTCCCCGCGACGCTGTATGGCAAGAGCAGTAGGACAAAGGAAGAAGAAGATATATACATGGACGATTACAAAAGCCTTTCAAACAAACCCCAAAATAAGTCTTAACGGCAAATATCTTCGGCCAAACGACAACCCAAACTACCTAGCAGTCACTTTGATCGGCGCATGACATGGAAAAGTCAGATCGAGAGAAACCGAATGAGAGCCAGACAAAGAATGGCAATCATGAGGAAACTTGCTGGCACAAGCTGGGGAGCAGACGAAAGTATACTAAAGAAACTGTACACTGCAAGTGTGAGACCAGTTCTCGAGTATGGCATTGCGGCATGGACAACAGCAGCAAAGGCAAACTTTGACAAAATTAGCAAACTCCAAAACCAAGCCATGAGAGTTATAACAGGAGGCATGAAGTCAACGGCAATTGTAGAACTGGAAAAGATTACAAATCTGCAATCCATGACAGAAGAGACTGCAAAGACCAGTAGCAAGCAGAAAAACTCAGAAGACTGACTGACCACCCAATGCATAAGAGACTAAATAATTTTGGAAATGGGGAAACTAAAGCGGAGAAACTTTGCAGAAATAGCCAAATCAAAGATGAACGAAGTCCCTATGAACGCATTAACAACACCAAAGCCCATCCCTACTGTACGCAAACCTACCTGGAGGCAGCATATATTTCCAGAGGTGGTAGAAAATATACCAGGTATTGGAAAAAAGAACAGCCAGACTGAAAAAGAAAGAAGAGACATAACCCTGAGGTACATAACGAAAAACTACCCAAGCATGGACTGGGCCCATGCATACACCGACGGCTCTGTAACAAACACAACACAGAACGAAGGGGCAGGGGCATTCCTGAGCCTACCAAATGGTAGAAAAACAACACTATCAGTGGCAACTGGAAAATACTCAAGCAATTTCAGAGCGGAGGCAGAGGAACTGAGGGCTGCAGAAGAAGAAATGTAGACATGCAAAAGAAATGAAAGCCATATAGTCCTGCTTACAGATGCCATGGCCGTAGTCACAGCACTAAAAAGCCAGAAAAATACTGAACTTAATGATTTAAGGGCAGTACTCTGTCAACTATGACAGCAGTCCGCACCAAAAAGAGTAGTGGTACAGTGGGTTCCATCCCACTGTAACATCCAAGGCAACGAGGAGGCAGACAGACTGGCAAAAGAAGGTGCAAGACTACCACAACCAGATACTAGTGTGACATACGAAGAGTCAAAAAGGCTTATTAGAGCTAGACACATGACCAAATGGGAAACCGAACATGCTGGCTACACAAAAAAACGATGCCTATTACCAGTTGAACAGCAGAGAACAGGTCGTGGTCTTCAGACTTCGCACTGGCCACAATAGACCGTGGTACCACCTATTCAATAAATTGAAGATAGGTGGCACTGACGAATGCATGTGCGGTACTGGGAAAATGACCGCTGAACATCTGCTGCAAAACTGCCCGACATACGAGGATCAGAGAAAGCAGATGTGGCCATCACCAGTGGCAACACTAGACAAGCTCTATGGCATCGTTGACAGCCTCAGGATGACCGCTGCTTTTTTCGAAAAAATAAAGATTGACGTCTGACAGCGTACGAAGAAGAAGATTACAAAAGCAATAAGAGCGAAGATCGGTTCTTTTTGAAACACGGTGCTACAGAAGAGTCCTGAAAATCTCGTGGACAAAGAAAGAAACAAACCCATCCGGCAAGACCTGAATGTAGAGGAGAATTGGCTCATAAATGACCCGAAAACTGGGATTTTTTGGACACGTCAAACGACACAACGGAATGGAGAGATTGGTTATGGAAGACATGATCGCTGGGAAGAGAAGAAGGGGCCGACCGAGAAGACGATGGAACCAGGACAACAAGGAGACGCTGAATTTGACCCTAGAGCAGGTCGGAAGACTGGTGAAAGATAGAGCTCCCTACAGTCGAGAGCGACGTTCCGCAAAGGACATGCAACATGATGATGATGACTATGAAATATATATATATATGAAGTTGAGTTTCCGTTAACCCGCCGGTGAAATATGGTGTTCGGCCCATATTTTTCTTGACCACAGTTGGGGGTGATATGGTCAGCATCAAGCTGGCCACCTGTACTCCCCATATTGTTTTGGTACCCACATTTTTATGATGGGTCAACTCTGGAAGCCGTTTATCTCTGATCCAGTGCGATATTTATCATGATTACTGGGAAAGAATCGTCACCATTCGCACAGACTGGCGAAGCACTATTGTGTAGGGTGTTCAGAGACATGAAGTATCAAGAATAGTTAGTTTTCTTTCCACGTGTGCCGTTTAGCGTCACGAGGAGCTTAAGCCGTCTATCCTGCGCCAAGTGCGTTGCGTCAGTCAATGTGAGCCCTTGTCGCTGCACAATCACTCTAATGTCATCTATCCACCTACCTCGCGTTCGAACCCTTGCCCTGTAGCCAGATATACCAGCATTGTAAGATCAGTGGAAGATGACGAGGGTGCATTCTCATGAGATGACCAAACCAACTTATTTTCTGCCTGGAAATGTTTTCGACACAAGACGTAGTGCCGACCATACAAGAATCAAGAATAAATGAGGCTATCGAGAGACGACCGCTTCGTAAGTTAGCCCACTTTTTCCACCTCGGTGGAATATGGTGGCGTATTTCCACGTACTAAGTGCAACAGACAAATCAGGGCTCAGGTCGGCTTATTTATCAATCTGCGAACTCATGCGAAGAGTAAATGTTGACAAAGTGGTTCTCATCGATTACGATGGACGAACAACAACATGTTTACGATCGGGGGAAAAACACCCCACCACCAACTGTGGACCAAACTCGGAACGCTCGGCTAGAAAACACGTGCACTAAGAGTAATAATATATGCGTACTGTATTATACCACTGCAGGTACAGAGATGTCTGATTTTCCTGGAGAATGTTAATCTATGTTTTGAAAAATGACAGGGATCAAGATGCCGAGCAGCGTATGAGCTGCAGCCGTGTGGTCAGCGACTCATATCTGACTGCTAGAATCAGGACCAGCGAACCAGAGCTGCCAAGACCTTTCTACACGCGGTGATCCCGGACAACAGGTTGCAACTGAGCAGAATGGCTAAGTAGAAGTGTTCGATTAGGGAAGGCAACCCGGTACTGAAAAATATCTGCTGAAGACGGATGTGCCAGACCGAAAGGTGCAAATATCGCAGTCAAGCTGTAAACTACGACACAACTCATTCCATTCTCCGGACTACATTCTGCAACTTGCAAATCCCTTTTCATGACTTGGTAGAGGGAGAATGAGAAAGAACGAAGAGGAAGAAGGAAGAGGTTAGTAACCAACTGATGTTTATCACAGAATTGAGACAGTTCATAACGTTAAGGCATGTGATAAGGAACAAGTTTGAAAATACTGTCCCTAGTTCAAAATAGCCGTGATACAGTGAGTCTCAAATCGTCATGATATTCGAGGAGATAAGTGGGTTGCCAGACTGTCAAATGAAAGTGCAACGCTACCTGGACCTGTTATAAGTACAACAGATCATGAGACCAAGAGGTTTACAAGCCAAGATATGTAAAGAACAAAGAAAACACTCTTATCTGTCCCTCTAGATGTTGGAGTTTAGGTCCAATGTTGAATTTGTTTAACGCTGGTCAGATTTTAGGGAAGACTGGATCCAGTAATTTGCAGTGCGGTTTAACAGCAATGGTTTTTACATGGGGAGGTTGCCATCCACGTGTGTAAACTTCTTTAGTCGCCCCTTACGACATGAATGGAAGTAAATGGTGGTTCTGATCTGTTTACCACGGAGACTTCTATGGTGGGTTACAGGACCATGAACCCTGATAAATATATAACGAATGAAGAGACCAGTGGCGAGGCATCCATATAAGCATTGCTTACGTATCCAAGTTCGATTGAATATCTTACAAAATGCCGTTTAAAATGATTATGCTTTTAGATATCTTACAATCACATCAATGTTGTATCTTGTCAATTGTTTTGCAGTTGAAGCACATGCTAATATAGTGTTATTATTAATTAAAAACCGGTTGCCAAAAAAAAATAATAAAAAGAAACCTGCTAGCGAGCAAGGTATTGCATTTTGTAAGCGACACATTAGACGTTTACAAATTCCCCTTTATAACAATTAAAAGGACTTTAGATTTCTCCAAAAGAAGAGAGCTGACACGCTAATCTCATTAGAGCATGTAAGCACTTTAATAAGTGTTTACTGCGGGCAGGTAACTATTATATTTTCATTTGAATTTCCAAACATTTATTTACTCAAGCAAAATGTCGTCTCTATCCGTATCGTTATAGAGAGAATGTAATTGTGTTGTGGAAGATTTGTTATTCGTTACATTCGTGATGGATTTCAACTGCTAAAATTGAAACCCCCGAACGTTGTGTAGGTAAAAAAAAGAGAACAAATGTTTTTAAGTCCATCAGTTTAAATGCCTGCTACGCTACTGCTAGCTCTGACAACATCAGCTAAGACATTATTTAAATTCTTGATGAGTCAGCTCAAAGAAATAAGTTGTGCTTCCCCAATCACCATTGAGGTAAACCATAACCATTTTAATAATTACTTTTGTTAAAACAATTATTATTTTGAATTATGATATAAATATTATTGATAAATTGGTAACATTTGTCTTTAGAATGTGTGTTACCTAGATATTATAAATAACAACAAACAACCGTACGGTAAAATCTATATGGGTGTTGTGTTCCCTAAGATTGCTTAGTTCTGAGAAGGTCACCCCTCGCCACTGGAAGAGACCGAGAGGTTTATCCCATTAAGGGACGGAAACATTTGCTATAATACAGGAAGAATACGGGGGTCATACGCACTTCTCTTCACTATCGCCTTAATCTTCTGACATATACACCAGCCGCACTACGTAATATTTGGAGCGTCGTTCGAGGTCATCTTGGGCAACTGACTCATAGCAGATTACACATAACATAGTAGATTACACGTAGACTAATTACATTTTAACGACACTATAGCAGTCATAATTCTATTTATAGTATCACAACATTGTAGATGTCATGACCAGATTGTGTTTGGGGGCACACCACTAAAAGACATGGAGTCATTCGTGGATCTTGGTAGCAATATAACTAAACATGGGAGGTACAGATACACATGCCAACTCGAGAATACGAAAGGCGAGAAGTGCTTTTACTACACCGGGGAACTTATGGAAGTTTAAATGAGGGAGGGGCTTTCATTACACTGGGGAACTTATGGAAGTTTGAAGAAGTGAGAAGGGGCTTTCATTACATTGGGGAACGTGGACGTTTGAAGAAGTGAGAGGGGCTTTCTTCTTCTTCATCGTACGCAGTCAGACAGTAACGATTATTTTTTTCGAAAAAGGCAGCGGGTCCTGAGGCTGTCGACACTGCCATAGAGGGGCTTTCATTACACTGGGGAACTTATGGAAGTTTGAAGAAGTGAGAGTTGCTTTCATTACACTGGGGAACCTATGGAAGTCAGAGGTGAGAGGGGCTTTCATTACACTGGGGAACTTATGGAAGTTTGAAGGAGAGGGGCTTTCATTACACTGGGGAACGTGGAAGAGAGGGACTTTCATTACACTGGGGAACTTATGGAAGTTTGAAGAAGTGAGAGTTGCTTTCATTACAATGGGGAACCTATGGAAGTCAGAGGTGAGAGGGGCTTTCATTACACTGGGGAACGTGGAAGAGAGGGGCTTTCATTACACTAATGAACTTGTGGAAGTTTGAAGAAGTGAGGGGCTTTCATTACACTGGGGAACTTATGGAAGTTTGAAGGAGAGGGGCTTTCATTACACTGGGGAACGTGGAAAAGAGGGACTTTCATTACACTGGGGAACTTATGGAAGTTTGAAGAAGTGAGAGTTGCTTTCATTACACTGGGGAACCTATGGAAGTCAGAGGTGAGAGGGGCTTTCATTACACTGGGGAACTTATGGAAGTCTAAAGAGGCGAGAAAAGTTTCAATAACACTTGGAAATGTATGGGAGACTACAGAAATGAGAGGGCCCGACCACAAAAATAAAGATCGTCAACTCCAATGTAAAGTCGTTCTAGTATATGGTTCAGTAACGTCGGGAAAAACGAAAACTCAAACAAGATAGGATCAGGTTTTCATCAATGGGTGCCTGCACCGAAAAGATGGATTACAATGGCCCCAATTGTTAAATTTTGGGAAAGTACCCGACATATATGGTACTTGGCGTTTAAAAAAAATGTGCCGCCGCTGGATAGAACGCACGTTAAGGTGACAGGTGTATAGCATTAACACAAATATGTTTGTGTTTAAAAAAAAAAATTAGGATCACATCATCTTCTTCGTCGTTAGTTCCCAATCCCCCGCTACCAAGCACTGAAAAGGGATTTGCAAATAGCAGGATATAGTCCAGAGAACGGAATACGTTGGGTTTCACGGCACTGAAAGTCATAATTCTATTTATGGTTTCACGACGCATTAAAACACTCATAATTCTATTTATGGTTTCACGACACTAAATGGCAAACCAATACCGATAGTGGTAGTTCCATAGCAGATAGTGTAGTCGGGGATGAAGTGATATAGCGGTAAATAATTTCTTAAGTATACCTCGAAATGCCGAGACTTTTAAATGCAACAATATTTTTTTAAACAGAGCAGTACTTTTTAGTATTAGTCAATGTGGATTAAAAAAAAAAAACGATTACAAAGACCAGCACTCTGTCTTCGAGCAACACACATAAAGAACAAAATAAATGAGAAAATTATCAAATTAAACAATAGGCAAACACACCCCCCCCCCCCCCCCCCCCACCAAAAGGAGGGTCCCGTTTGTCCGATCATTTCACAAATTCAACGCTTGCCCTGCTGAAGTCGGACGTGTCGTACCGAAAAGTGCAATTATCGCAGTCAAGCTATAAACTACGACACATTCCGTTCTCTTGACTAGATTCTGCTACTTAAGCCCTTTCTAGGACTTGATAGCGGGAGATTGAGAACGATTGCAGTCAAGTCATTCAACACTTGTGGCAATGTAATATAATCCGAGTTCGATCCATACATAGTTATAAGACTCCATTACATCCTTAACGTTTCTATAATCAAGCATAGACCATAACAAGCCTTAAAGCGTGTGTCGTAGGCAGACAAACAATTAACAGTGGTAGTTTCAAAACAAGGAACACGGTAAGAGGCCTCGAAATTGTCCCCATCAATGTGAAATATAGTTATGTTCGGACATTACAACACCAATCAGGTGTTGTGAGGCACAATTATTATCTTCTTCAACCAAATGTGACATTAAGTTGGAAAAGTTGGGAATCCCTGTTAGAAAACCTCCTTGTACGAGGTCTGGACAATATGTGATATGCGGTGAGCCATTTCCCATTTTTTAGTAGTATTGCGTTGTCTAACTGTACATCTGGCTTCCATTCGCAACTGGACCTTTGTAGTCGATCCAATCTCCCACTCTCATACACCTCTCACTTTTATTTATAGTTTCGCGACACTAAACAGGTCACCACCATCAATCTGTCTGGTTCATTTCCCTTTGTACCATAGAGCTGCAGCAGATAATCTGCATCTGTTCATATTACGTTCCGTCCGTGAGACCTCGACTGAATCAGCTGTGGTTCTCGTCCCCTTGGACCATGTGGCTGCAGCAGATGATCTCGATCTATTTATATTAATTTCTGTCCATGAGACCTCGGCTGAACCAGCATTATTTGCCCCCATTATTCGCTGTGCGTGTCTCTTTTCCGGTGGGTTCCAATCCACTGCATGTCTGGCTATACTGTCCAGCTCTTTATGAGAGCGTCTTATCCCTCTCCAACTTCTCTTATAAATTGCCTGCTGCACTGTTCGTTCCCATGGAATGCCCACTTTAATATTTATTGTGATGACTGACATGGCAAGAGGGCCCGGAGCTGAGACACCACAGACTAGATGAAAACTACAGACCTCATCATGGCGAGTAGCCTGCATATGTAGCATGACTAAAGGATCCTGAACGTAATAAAGCAGAAGTGTTTGCCAGTATCTCTGGCCATGTAATGCGTATTAAACAGCTAGGACATATGTTGAAGAAGGTCTGCAGACTGGATGTGATACTCCCAAGTCTCATACCATGTTTTCGAGCCATACAGGCTACGTTTGTTGAATAGACAAGACTACGCATCCGTGCTAGACAGCCCCATTTTACTTTTCAATGAGAATACTGCCGAGGCGAGTTGACAGCAAATCTGACATTGTTTATTCTGGTGTCATTATTGTTTGTTCTTGTTTTTGTTAAGATGACTTTACATGTAGGTAAAGATACTCCAACTGTCTGATCATTCATTTTTATTGCGTTGCTTTGTTTTGTTATTTTCACCTAAGAAACTCATAAGTTTGGATTCGCGGCACTAAACATGCTACATATATGACCACGGTGACCACCTGCTCACTTTTTCTGAACTGGTAATATGCGTTAATTGGCTGTTGGCGTGTGTGTTCTACTTCCCACTTTATCATGCACCAATACCTGGTAAATCTCTTGACCTCTTCATAATATATTACCTATATCAGGCTGATGTAGCCTTCTCCCTGATAGCATGCCAGCCTCTTCATTGCCAAGAATGTTGCAATGAGATGGAATCCACAACTCAAAGGAAGCCGAATCTCGTTCAATGAAGTATATAACACTTCATCCACTACGATATTGAATGTTATTGGAGAACACTAAAATGTTTTTTATATGATATCAGTAGAATGGGCCACATCGTGTAGAAAGAGAAGCAAACAAATAAAGGAAGTTCCAACGAAACTCGGAATGGGATGAACAAATACTAAAAGATGTAATCAAATTTAAAGGGATCAATATGCTGAGCAGTGCATAAGCTGTAGTGGCCAGTGACCCAAAGCTGACTGCTAGCGTAAGGGCCAGCGACCCAGAGTTGTCCAGACCCTTCTACACCTTCACGTGGTGATTCTGGCAGGCTGCAACAGGGCAGACTGGCTAAGGAGAAAGCTAACTCGGTACGCAAAGAAACCCCAAGCGGAAGTTGGGTGTGTCTAACTGAAAGGTGCAAATATCGCAGTCAAGCTGTAAAGTACGACACAACGCATTTCGTTCTCAGGACTATATACTGCTACTTGCAAAGCCCGTTTCGGGTCCTGGTAATGAAAGTTTGAGGATGAAGAAAAAGAAATAGTTGGACACAAGTCACTGTGCACACAAAACCAAACAGAACTTAGATTCGGAACACATATACAAAACCATGTTTGTCAAGTGCAAAACAATACACGTTGCTATGATTGATGTTGATGCAGAAATTACAACATTCATCAGAAAGGGAGTGAGGGAAAGGGAAGGGGGGGGGGGGGGTTGGAAGAATGTTGAAATGAGCTGCAACTGAATTATCTTAATTAGGAATGAATGTGTACTCAACCAAGGTCACACTGGATGTGTTTGCTTTCCCGCTTCAAGAATTTCATACAATCTCCTTAGGCTCTGCTTGTTTGTTAATATTTCATGGCAATTTTTACTTGTAACTTGCGTTAGTTATATCCTTTACGACGTTTTTTACCCCTTAATCTCTGACGTCTGCACAATGTCATGTGCCATTCTTACTCGCTCTTTTATTCTCAATTGTGGCTTATAGCCTCGGCATGATGGGGGTAACCGGTACTGAGCCCAATACCCTCTTACAACACACTAGACAGACTACACCCATATTGTTCCGTGATCCTCTTTCATGCCCCTGTAACACACAGGTGTAACGCAGCATGGTACGCGTTTAAGTTACCAAATTTCGGATGTTATCGTCGCCTCCTTCGTTCATGATATAATAAAGGTTGCCGGTTTATCATACAAAGACCCCCATTGTTTGCCGGGATGTTATCACCGCAAAGTTTTTGTATCCCATCCGTTTCGCAAGGACAGCATTAAAGCGATCTATTCCTGTGTGAGCGTGCAGCTTTGTAGCATGCTTGGCGGTCATAGTATGCTCACTGCATGGACATAAGTCCCGATCCTTATGACGTCCTAATCTAGTATATGATACTAGTTACCATGAGTAGGCACACAGTATTATAGACCAATCAACCAGGGGACGGCGTGGGCTAGTGATTAAGTGACACGGCTCACAACCAAAAGGTGCTGGGTTCGATCCCCATCACAGCATCTGCCGTTACCCCGGGGAAGCAAACCCTTAGAAAATGCAGGAGGAAGCAGGCCCTTACATAAAATACATGCTGAAGTCGGATGCACTGGGCCGAAAGGCGCAAATAAAAACCACAGTGCAACGCACACCGCCTTGGGGATTAGAGAAATAAGGCAAACGCAAAAAAACAACAAAAACAACCAACCAAAACCCGTCATTCCTATCGGTGCATAGGCCAGTAACCACATCTTGCCAGCATTCACGGTCCTGTGCTATTCTCCTCGTCTCTCTCTCTATGCATAATCATTTAATCACAGTCCCTCTCCACTTCTCCGTGTATTTTTAGATCTACCTCTTTTTCTCTTCCCCTGCACATTCCATCCATGTGAGAGGATGTTGGTCGGTATCTTCCTCATCGTATGTCCTACTCACCATAATGTTATTCTCTTAATGTATTGGTCCAGTGGCTGTCGTTGGCTTCTTTCCCCCACATATCTTTACTTCCTACCACTTTACGCTCATTACCCTTTGCGAGGCATCTGTTTACAAATGACTGTAGTCTTTGCTGTGTCCTCTTGATCGTTCTCATTATTTCTGCTCCATACAACAGCGCTGAATTGACACTAGCGTTGAACTTTGGTTTGAATCTTAATTTCTCTGGATGTCCATACGCTGTTTAGTATCGGAGACGCCACTCTTGTAATTCCACTTCTGGTCTTTACATCTGTAAATTGTGTTGCCCAAATAAGTAAAGGGACCCACTTCTTCTAACAACTCTTCCACCAGCATGATTGGTTCTTTGTTGATGCAATGGAGTTGATTTTAAGAAGCTGTCTTTTCTTTATGGACTATACAGAGAATTAAAAAGAACAGATCAAATGACACTATTCTGCCATTGCAGACTCTAGCACCACCCGTGGACAGAATAGACAAACATGACAACATGGTCTACAAACCTGTCGACTAAAAGAGAGAAGCAGAGTGGAGGTCGACACGCAGTAAACGAGAAGACAACCGTGAAGTAGAAGACAGCAGTGGACCTGACCTTTTGCCGTTACCTTTTCAGTCAAAGAAGTTGATATTATACGAAAGAGCGCTTTAAGCGTTATGATTTCTGAAATATTGGCTAGAGTAGTATTTCCCAAACTTATAGTGTGGACCAGTGTTCGATTTATCGATTAATGATATATTTCTATCAAATGTGTATACACATATGGTTAAACGCATGTTGAGCTAATTTTATTTAATGATAACCAAACGACGCCTGTCCAAATCATGGGAACCAAAGGACGCCTGTCCAAATCATGGGAACCAAAGGACGCCTGTCCAAATCATGGGAACCAAACGACGCCTGTCCAAATCATGGGAACCAAACGACGCCTGTCCAAATCATGGGTCATTCCAATCCTTCTGTGTGGCTCAGAAACTTGGACGAACTTGTAAAGAGATCAGAAGACGCCTTGAAGGCTTCCATTTGCGCATCATTGGAATCCACTGGTATAAAATGGTTAACAAATACTGAAGTTGTCCGACAAACACATCTCGAGAGTATTGTTTCTATGATGGACCGTCACTGGTATAAAATGGTTAACAAATACTGAAGTTGTCCGACAAACACATCTCGAGAGTATTGTTTCTATGATGGACCGTCACTGGTATAAAATGGTTAACAAATACTGAAGTTGTCCGACTAACACATCTCGAGAGTATTGTTTCTATGATGGACCGTCACTGGTATAAAATGGTTAACAAATACTGAAGTTGTCCGACAAACGCGTCTCTAGAGTATTGTTTCAATGATGGACCGTCACAGCATGTCTATTTTATATTATAAGGCCCGCCTCCATTAATTTGTTCCGGCCCGCCAGATTCTGCAACTGGCTGTCGAAATGAAGGGTGGGAAAAGGCTTTGCCCCACACGGAGGCGGTCACCGGAGTCGCCAGCGCAACACCTGGATGCGACAAATCGTCCACACATCACCGAAACTATACGCATCATGTACCTTGGCCATCAATCGTGGTCACAGACGATCGACATGACGGGCCTTGGTCTCTTAAACGGATTATTATTAGTTGTTCCGATTGTTTTTAACAATGTCAGCTGTTATTTATCTTGACGGCCATTACCCCCTTTGTGGATCAGCAACTTAGTGCTCGCGTGCCATCGCTTTGGAAAGCATTGTCATAAACTACTATAGTTCCCATTTTTCTGGGAAGGAAGACTAACGTCTGGTCGTGTAAAATATACTGATCAGACATGTTAGTCAGACTCAGGCACAATATACTGGACAAGACTTTCACCGTGGCTTTCTCGTAGCCCTTCCTGAAAATGGGCCGTTTCTGTGGCAGCCTTGCTAACAAGATGAGGGATCGATGTGATCCCCATAGTAGCGAGAGACACGAAGATGAAGTTAAGCATAGCAAAACCGCCTGGAGGACCCGGCTCACCTTCATCGGCACCCTCAGGATATGAGGAAAGCTACGACAACCCGCAACAACGTTCTTTTTAGGGCGCACAAAAGAGTAATCCTACTCATTATGTGCATACGTGATAAAGACGCTGAGCAGCGCATGAGCTGCAGTGGTCTGCTACCCATAGCTGACTGCTAGCGTCAGGGCCAGCAAACCAGAGCTGCCAAGACCCTTCTACACCTCCACGCGGTGATCCTGGATAACAGGCTGCAACCGGACAGACTGGCTAAGGAGAAGGGATCGAAGAGGGAATGCTAACCCGGTACTCAAATAATGCTTGCTGAGGTTGGATGTTGGACCGAAAGGTGTAAATATCGCAGTCAAGCTGTAAACTACGACACAACGCATTCCGTTCTCTGGACTACAAGTTACTTAAGCCCTTTCAGGGTTTGGTAGCGGGAAATTGCGAACGAACGAAGCGAAGCCAAGCCATTATGTGCATTCAACAACAACCCTTATTCTGTTCTCTAAAGGTAATATTAGACATTGCACATTCGAGTAAATTGATATTGTTTTGAATCCAGCGAGTACTGGAACTAGGGCATTGTATTCATGACAGGGGCGACTACTCGTTTCCCGTCACCAACTGTCTGCAGGTTATGGCGAGCCGCACTAGGCCCTGGCCAAGGCATGCAACCAATAATCGAGTCGCTGTGCTACACTTGCCGATGATTGTTCTACATCCTCGTGCCTGCTCGTTGCATGCTGTGCTTGTGTTTTATTTTTTCAGGAAAAGCTTGGTGAGGCGAGGCGTTCGGTGCTACTGCACTGGGAATAATGTCGAATAGTGTTCTTTTCTTCCAGGTCCGGTATTTTAGCAATACGGCGTTTTAATTGCTGGCATATATAATTTTTTTTAATGTCTGCCTCTCTGTATTCTACTGGCGGAGGCACGCTCTTTTCCACTTAGACCGAAGTCTTTTAGGCGATTTCAGAACGTATTAACCAGTGCTTGGATGCGTCTGTATGTACAGATTATAGTTTTGGCGATCTCGGTGGGTCAAACGCATCAAATTGCAATGGAAGGGACTGACCCCGAGGGCGCGTGTTAGTGTGTATGAAAGGTTATAAACCGAGTTTCTTACCAGATATAAAAGAGTGATCTCCAACTGTTATTGCAGTGACCTAATGTGGTCCGATTGAATAACAAATATTGACAAATGATGTTCTTCAATCCTAGGTCAATGGCCGACCAAGTAATCAGTGATCTTCACGCCCAATGACGTTGTATGACTTGACCCACTTTCACAGAGATGAAACACTTACTGATTGTAATGACATAATGTGAAGCTGTGACCTTCTGATCGGATGTTCAGGTTTGACATAAAGGATGTTTTTAATGGTTGGATTCTGAGAATGGGGAGCCATTTAATCTTTTGCAGCTCTTGGCAAAATAAGAGATGATGTTCTACTGTTTCAGACGGATGTTGACAGTGTCTATAGTTTTTATTGTAATTGGTCTATTTATTTATGAGTTGAGTAATCAGTGCCCTGCTAGTCAGAAATGTGTTTTCGCGCTTACGTCCAAGATAATGTATAGCACACACACGCATATATATATATATACACACACACATACAGGGCATGAAAATGTTTAGGATGACTCACCAGTAAGTCAAATATTTCACCAGTCAGTATGGTCGGACAACAGTTATGCAATTTATGTTAACCAAACTAGGCACTAATTCCCTTTTATTTCTACATAACAATGGGCACCAAACCAAAATATATTGTATTACTTAGGCAGTATTAGTCTATTTCTGCTTAAGAAAAAATGCACTTGCAAAGGCAAGGCGTGTGTGTCTTTGGTCATGCTTCACTTAGTACCATTTATCGATGGCTTTAGTAAGTTTAAATTGTGACAGTAGATGTACATTTATATTCACCATATTAAACTAGCTTATGTACAATCTATTCAAACCGTAATATAATTAATAATCGTGCGAGAGTCGTTATGTGGTAAAGATTAAAAACGCAATTAACTATTAAAAACGATTTTTATCTTTGTACTCATCGAGTAAAAATGTGTATTTGTCACAGACGAGCGTTTTTGTCAAGCCCATTATTTAAATACATACACACACACACACATACTTGTTATGCCTCTATGCTCTATGGTCATTTTCTCTCCCACAAGTTATTGTTTGTAACCATGTCGAACCACTGCAGGACTATACTAGTTAGTAGCCTTTTTCGGCAGGATTGGAGGAGTACAGTTGTCCTATTCTGTTCATACCTTGTTTTAACTCGGATGGTTTTTGTGTATTTAAATACATTTTGTTCCTCGGAAATTGCAAATGATTAGTTTATGTCAGCCTTGAGGACTGTCTTTAGATAGACCGTTTTCACTGTTACGATTCGCCCATTCTGTTATAAAGAAAATATTTCCACAAGGAGGATTTTTTGGTATTTAAACTGATTCACTTCGTAGAGCCGATATATTGGCATGAAAATTTTCACATCCCATGAAGTCTTATACAATGGATCCCTGGTCATTAAAATACACCGGGCAATGACAAGGCAGACAGACTAGCTAAGAAGGGATCAAGTCAAAAACAACAATACACACCAACAACCATATAGATAGTCAAATAACTACTGGGGATCAAAATGCTGAGCAGCGCATGAGCTGCAGTGGTCAGCGACCCATAGCTGACTGCTAGCGTCAGGGCCAGCGAACTAGAGCTGCCAAGACCCTTCTACGCCTCCACGTGGTGATCCTGGATAACAGACTGCAACAGAGCAGACTGACTAAGGAGAAGGGATCAAAGAGGGAATGCTAACCCGGTACTAAAATATGCTTGCTGAAGTCGGATGTGTTGGACCGAAAGGTGCAAATATCGCAGTAAGTCTGTAAATTACGACACAACGCATTCCGTTCTCTGGACTGCATTCTGCTACTTAGGCCCGTGTCAGGGTTTGGTAGCGGAAGATTGAGAAGGAACGAAGCCAAGCAACTACTGAAGACTGCGAACAAAGAGACCTGTCTGAATAAATGGGCAATGGAAAATACTTGGAGAGAAATCTACGAACACATGGCCATTCCAAAGATAACATCAACCTCTTGAAAATGAGAGACCAGAGCATCATTTTCGGACTTCGCACACAACTTAACAGTCACTTGAACAGAATCCAACCAGAACACACTCCAGAGTGCCGGCTGTGCACACATCCTTATGAAACTGTTGAACATCATCTTTTTGAATGTCCGGCACTTGCCAGTGTTAGGAAAGACCTTCTTCCTCCAAGGCCAGACAATTGGAACACTTTGTACGGAACTAAACAACAGCTTACAAACACTTGCAGGTACCACTATATAACATTGGACCAAAGGGATGTAGCGTATAGGCCGCTGGATCAATAACCAACCAACCCAAAATGCTACAGAGCCGATCTATTGGCGTGCAAACGTTCTAACAATGCTATTAATGCCATACTTAGATTTTTGAGTGTTAATAATAACGTTTCCAGAATTAATTAATGTGCCAATACATCCTTCCGGGAGGGGGGCGGCGGTGTCCAAGATATTCCGGAGCAAATGAAATGAGTTCAATTAATTTAGTCTCTAGAAAACTTTATGTGATTAGTTCATGAACGTTCTGAGGCATCACGAGTAGTCTGCCGGAGTCTTTATGTATGATGAGGACAAGAATAGCACCACTGACTCGTACAGAGCGTGTCGCAAGAGTCGACTAGCTGTGTGACATGACATAACACCGGTCATGGTTAGGTGGTTTGTTTAGAGCTGTATAAATGGCGCCTAACAGGCTGCAGGTCTACTTTGCTCTAGTGTTTTGAGTCTATTAATATACTCGCACATCGGTAAACCACCCTCCGCAAGCGCTTGTCCCAACGCAGCGGAGTATTAAGCTGCTCGAGCTTAACCCGCTAAGCAGGAAACCCTTTTCCCGGCTACACCAAGCCCCTGCCAGAGCTGGGACCTGCACAGGGGCGTCTGCCCCTATAGAAGTACAGGTCGACTTAAAAACTAAGACGTTTTGAGGACCAGGAAGCTGATCACACTCTTTAAATATTACATTTATCCCCGGATAGGCACCTTTTATGTTATAAATAAAACAGCGGTAGATATGATTCTCGCTCATTTACTACAGTAAAAGCCTGCCAAAAGATATTACCATTCAAAAACATCAATACGTGACGCCAATTGTACTTGAGTAAAAGCCTGCCAAAAGATATTACCATTCAAAAACATCAATACATGACACCAATTGTACTTGAGTAAAAGCCTGCCAAAAGATATTACTATTCAAAAACTTGACGTCAAGTGTAGTTATTTAAGTACTTGTGAACAACACAATAAAGCTACGCCCGACTACGATATAACGTGCGTGTCGATGGAGGAAATGAATTAGAAACTGCAACTTATGTATACATTAATTAAGTATGCGTATTTATACAACTATGAATTTCGGTCCGAAAATAGTACCGGACCAAAAACACAGCTTTTGAGAGTCAATGCAATTACCGATGATCAGATTGTGTTGGGTGACGTCATTTAGTGAGATGTGCGGTAACAATACACACAAATCGGAAGGCACGCGAGTACAGTGATCAGAATACGGATACAAAAGGGGATGGTTGTTTTCATTGTATCGGGGAACTTCAAAATCACAAAAGAAATTAAAACTAACACGGAAATTACAAATGTTCTCAACTCCGATGTACAGTCGGTTCTATTGTATGGCTCTGAACCGTAGAACACCATACAGAAGATAACCATCGTAGTGCAGATTGTGCGTTTCAAGTCTTCAACAATCCCCTACAGCTTTTCGAGCAAGGTTTTTTTCCCGCGATAGACCGTCTCTCTTTTGTATACATAGGTGGGGCAGTCCAGCAGGACATGTTCTGCTGTTTGATCGGGTGCTCCTCAATCGCATGTGGCGGTGTCTCGAAGACCTAATTTGTGGAGATGGGCCTTCAGTCTGCAATGTCCCGTTCTGAGTCTGAAGATCTTTGTCTACGCATTTCTCTGCCAAGTTTGTCTATGCTGCCATTTTCTTGCTTGTATCCTATGTGCCGATCTCTCCATTCCGTCATTATGGATCGCTTTATGAGTGTCTATGATGCCTTATAGCTTTGTGGATTGTGCGTATGAGCGCCACCACTTCCGGCTTGTGCGAGCTTTGGTGTTTAATGCCCATCAATCTGTATATACGAGAAGTGGTCTGAACATGGGCAGGTGGACTATGACATAAGGACGCGGCGTAGGTTCTCATTGATTAACTAATGCAACCCCAAAGACGTATATGTGAAAATAGTTCATTGCTTCTGGGCGCCCCCATATGTGTAAATAGTTCATTGCTTCTGGGCGCCCCCATACGTGTAAATAATTCATTGCTTCTGGGTGCCCCCATATATGAAAATAGTTCATTGCTTCTGGGCGCCCTCATATATGCCCCCTTACCTAGTCAGGTAGGCATTTAAATCTGGCTGGATCGACTCGAAGAGGCGGTCATTCCATGAAAAGACTAACTTAGCACGACGTGTTTCAAATCAGGAACGTTGGGACTGCAAACCAAACTCATAACCCATAGGCCGCTGAATCTCCCCGTGGAGGAGAAAATACGAGAACTGAGAGTCCGGTCAGGCATAACATACTGACCAGAATTCGCATCAGGTACATATACTGACTGACCAAGACCAAGAATCTCTGTTCTATGTAGCGCTCCCTGGAAAAATGTTTTCAAAGGCAGTCTGGTTGATGAGATGTTGATCAACGTGATCCTCGCAGTAGTGACCGTCACGCAGGTGAAGTCAAACATAGTACAACAGACTGGAGGACCACGGTCCGCGTTGATCAGCACACTCGGAATGTGAGGAAAGCTACTACAACCCGCTACTCAATTCCCCTTTCAGGGCGCACGAAAAAGTAAACGTACTCACTGTGGGCATTCAACAACATCGTGTGAAAACGCACATATCAGAAATTCTGTTTCTCTTATACAACTCACTTAGGCAGCGACGGTGAGAAATGTTATCGATGTCTTCATTTTTGGTTGTAATAAAAAAAAATATCCAAGATATTTGTTTTACATCCGGCGGTAAACAACACCTGAATATGCAAGTCATTCACAGAGCTGAGCATGCACACAAAATCTGAACACGCAAGCCAGAGTTGAGCATGCACACAGTACATTGCTCGTTGCTCTGTAGGTGAGTGTTAACATTTTTTGCAGTTAGGATACTATAGAATGCCCATTTGTATGGAAGAATCCCCTTGTTTGTGGACTCCACCTATGCTTAAAACCCATATTTTGCTGTCGCTGTTTTTAGACAAGGCTTATGTGCAATATACAACCATCTATTTGTTAGGATGGCACATTTGAGTGACAAACAGCAACGTTGTTTAAGGGATGTTATTCTGCGCGCACGGAGATGAAGATGAAACAGATGTAGGTTTTATCTTTACCGTATCTGTTCCCTTCTTTAATTTAACCATTACCGAAACGTATTCCATTTAACGTTAAACATTTATTTCAGAACCGACGACGTTTGTGCAATTACATTTGTCAGATAGAGACAATATTTTAACTAACATAATTTCGTTTTAGCAATGACACTTATCAGATAATGAAAACATTTTAACTACTACAATTGTACATTGTCGGTTTATTTTGGGCGGCTTTTTTTCTTACGTCCATCCATACGGTTCCCCTTGTTGCGGTGTGAACACTTCCTCATGTTCACCTTCTACTCAATGAAGTCTACTTATATTAACCTATCCTTTAGGTTTCACTAGAAACACTTGACAGTCCTTTTTATGAGATCCCCCAATTACTATGTTAGGTAGTCTTCGTTAGTTCTGTCCGAGACGAGGCGGAGGAAGACATGTTCTTTTTAAAAGTGAGTTACGCCATAAGGCCTGGTTCTTATCATTGGTATGCATATTGAAGCATAGAGCCATCACTGTATATGGCTTACTAAATAAAGCCTGCACCAAAGTGCTCTTTATGTGGCGGTCCCCATAACAATTTGTTTTATGTAATAAGGTGAACATATTTTCTCGCCAGTAACGGGACATTCAATACACACGAAGAAAGTCCCGATACGATCATTATTATTGAGCTGCTCCACCTCACACAATCTGCGGCTTAGTACAATGAAGTCTCTAACACGTATCGTCCTCGACGGCAGTTTCTGCTATGGGACTTTCAGGCGTTGTGTGTCAAGCCGTCCTATCTTTGTTATCCCGACTCATTTCACGTCTACTATGTCCATATTACTTCTGTCTCCCGCAGTGGTAGAACACTCGCTTTTCAGGGCAAAGGTACTGGGTTCAACTTCCGCTACCGGCAGCTTCCGTCGACCCCGCTGACAGTTAGTGAAGGAAAAAGGCAGCGAGGAAGAGAACTAGTCACCCTATTTAACAAAGCTGAGGCTTAGTACAATAAAGGCTCTTATACTTCATCCCCGACGACAGTGTTTGCTTTGGGACTACCTTTACTCTTCTATGCGATTTTTTTTCTTCACCTGTCTCTCTTTTTTGTGTGTGTTCCCATAACAATGATTCCCTCAGCATTCTAGATAGTGTGTATTGCTATCCTTATTCACCAGAACAAATTAATCTTGTTACTCGCCGGCTTGTATTCATCGATCTCAACTTGCTTAGCTTGTTTCATTATTGCTGTTTAGTCTTGTTATCTGTAAACAGTTCAGAAAGCTTGTATTTTAAAGTGGTTACGACTTGGTATGATTGCAGGTGTGGTCAGAGCATGCACGTGTCTGTATTAGCAGCAGGGGTGGGGGTTACTGACCCGAAAACCTCGAGATCAATCATCTGAATAAATGCGCGTGTGTCTCTACTCTGGGTCAGGGAAACCATGACATTGATGAAAGGAAGCGGGGTTCCCCCATCTTGTACAGCTGAAACCAAAGCAAAGTGAACCATCGAATACTTTATACCATAAGGATAAAGAAGCTGCCAATTGGCCTCGAATATTCCTAAACAGAGGGACATTGGAATCAATGGTACTTGTCGCTTAATCTCTTTCCCCCCCCCCCCAAAAAAAAATATTCATATATATTGTTAGCACCGGATCTTGGGTAGTGACGTCAAAGAACAGTCCACTTTTTAACCGTGGGGGCGTCAAACATCGCGCCTATTACCGGGTTGCCAATAAACCTAGATTTAATCGTCAAACTGTAAAAGACAAGCGCCAAAATGGCACTGGCATATGCTCGAATCATACACGTGGCGTCGACGTATCAAAGTGAGTGGTTTTGACGTTTTTCTGCGTCATTATTGCCTACATTGCTCTATTCTGGCCACCTCAATAATAACTATTTTGGTTTTTGGTCTTCCTTTTGTTTCAATCTGGAAGGCAGCCAGGAAATTCCCTTCCGCTCATTTTTTATGGCACCATATTCTTCCAGAAGATATGTAACAAAACTGAATATGACCATCTTTTCTACATATCTATCTTTATCTAAGTTTTTACTTATTTATTTTAAATAAAATTATATCGACCTGTCCTCCTCGTAACCCGGAATGGAATGTCCCTCTGCAGTTATCCGCTGTCAAATACGTATGATGTGAACCCATGGAACTCTGTCTAAGGTGAATTAAGGGACAAGTACCGAATAAATGAACATATCTATCCACAGATAGCCGAGTTTGAAACTAAATGTGGTGCGAGCAAGTATGTGCTCTTGAGAGAAGGTGAAGGATAGAGTACAACCAGCGAACTACAGGAACCATCAGTGACTCTACCAGTCACATTTTGTTAAAAAATATTTGAGTACCCATCGGTTTGCCCGGAAAGCAATGATGCCGAATCTGCATAAAATAACCAGCATAATACTGTTTTAGGCACATCATTCGTTTGGAACAGCTGTGCTCTGTCGTGGTATTGCTGGTCAACCCACTTGTTCTATTCCATCTAGGGCCGCAATCTTCAGTCTTGTTTAATTAAAAAGATCCTACAAGATCAATACGGCTAATGTTGAACAAGAAACCAGTGTTTCAGATGTCACTTTCTGTGAAACGATACATCGGTAATGCAATGTGAGCGGCAATAGTAAACCAACTAGAACGATAATCCGTCATCCTTGTAAAACACAGTGCTATTTTTAGCTGACGAGAGCCCACTTAATGCCAGTATTTGCATCAGGCAGATGAGGTATAGCCCAGTGGTTCCCAAACTGTGTGCTACGGCAGCCTGGTGTGCAACGAACCATTCCAATATTTTCATCAACTGCGCACTGCAACTGTTAAGTGGGTTTATTGTTACTTGTCCCTTAATTTACCCCAAATAAAAGCTCCCAAGATTCCCATTAAACGTATCTGACAGCTGGTTATGGGGAGGACAGGTCGATATATTTTATTTTAAATAAGTAAAAAACTTAGATAAAGATAGGTGTGTAGAAAAGATGGTTATATTCAGTTGCAAAAATGGATGCTTGTCAGCTCTTGAGACCAGCAGTATACAAATAAAATGATCTGCCTGTAGGCCATGTGCGAGCCTTGCTTCACAGGGATGTCCTGTTGACATTGTGTCTATTGACATCTCCATCTATCCTGTCGTTTAGTCAAGGACAACACCATAACATGGTTCTTATTGTATTGTCTGACAACATGGATAATGAATGCCATGCTGCTGTAGAAACCGGATGTTACTCTCCATATCATGGACCTGCGTTGACAGAATCAAGAAATGCATTGCTGATTTCACAAGATGACAGGAACAAGCAGAAAAAGAATGTTTGACAACCATAACCGTTAAAAAAGTGGACTATTCTGTTACTTCAATACTCCCAAATCCAGCGCTAAACATAGATTATGTATTATTTGAGGCGAATTAAGGGACAAGTACCGGCTTATTTTCTGACATGGGGTGGTGTGGAAAAATGACGACACACTAAGGGCGCAATTTACCTAAAATGTTTGAGAACTACTGGTACAGCCCATACATGGGCTAGTGGACTTGCTCAAAAACGCAGAGATGCATCTAATGTTTAAGGATTTTTGTAAACCAACTACAAAGCTATGTCCATTTTATATATATAAATTTACTTCTTATCGATATATATATATATATATATATATATATATATATATATATATATATATATATATCTATATTTGTGTTGCTACATTTCACTGCACGGTACTGGAAATAAACGGACCCCGAGTAAGTGTAAAAAAGTTAAACATGGGGAAAACATTTAATAAAGTCCCAAAATATTATGGAGTGAAAGAGTCAAAATACTAAAGCACGGGTTCCCAACCCCATAAGGTTTTCTGTGGGGTCACCGGCTGAAACAGCAAGGCAAGAAATATTATTTATTTTAAAGCAATTTTCATTTTTAATCGCGGTCTAAAAGTTTGAATAATATCATAATTTTTAAATATTGAATATAACCCACAAAGAGTAGTTTTACATGTTGTGTTTCTAGCGGATACACTGAAGCGACCTATAGTCACATACATCAACGTTCGGACCCCAGAGTATTTATATAAGCAGTTTAAAAAAAAAAAAAAATCATGTCCTGCACAGATTTGTTTACGTGTTACGTAGGAGTCACAAAATTTAATAATAAATCCTACGTTTCTGCCACAAATCAGACATGGCCATATAGAGTCTAAATTACAGATGGCCATGAATCAAATGAGCCGACTGTGTAACCCAGAAATATGTCGTAAGTTAAAATGATATTGAATTATACTGAAAATTATATTTTCGATGTGTTTTATTATACACTATTAAAAGTCTTCTTTTAATTGTATCCGGGTCACTTTGCTTCTATAAAGTGGGGTCGTGGCTAAAAAAAAAGGTCGGGAACATGTGGACTAAAGGCTAGGGAAACGAAAGACCCGATTACTTATGAACATTTGGATAACACGCACCCTCAGACAGAAACATCACAACATAATCAGATTAGCACCAATAGCAAGGTGCAAATATCGCAGTCAAGCTGTAAGCTAGTGACACAACGCATTTCATCCCCCAGACTACATCCTGCAACTTGCGAAACCCTGTTCAGGGCTTGGTAGCGGAAGATTGAGAACGAACGCAGAAGAAGAAGCACCAATAGAAGAAGATTATAGTTGGGAGGTTTATCAGCTGTAGGTATGAGTGTAGACATTGTTTTATTTTCCAAGAGGTGGCAACAGAAGTACAGCGAGCAAAACCACTTAAATAATTGCATCGTTCTCTCACTCAGTTAAACTGTTTTACACTTCCTACCATGCATTTTTAATGGCTTATTTCACATGTTCTAGTTCTAGTTTAGTAAAAGACAGTGCCTGGATATAAGTGTAATTATATTTTACATTATAACTGAGTATATAAACTTCTTCCTTGTTACTCATACATATGATTCATTACCAGCAGATGGTTTTGTACATCCGTCAGAATCTTCCTGGTATATGGCATTTTCACGAACACGGTTAAGATGTTTTACATGTGAACTGTTTTTGTTTTTTTTTGCGTTCGCCTTATTTCTCTATTCCCCAAGGCGGTGTGTGTTGCATTGTGGTTTTTATTTTGCACCTGTCGGCCCAGTGCATTCGACTTCAGCACGCATTTTATGTAAGGGTCTGCTTCCTCCTGCATTTTCTAAGGGTTTGCTTCCCCAGGGTTACGGCCGGTGCTGTGATGGGGATCAACCCAGCACCTTCGGATCGTGAGCCGTGCCACTTAACCACGCCGTCCCCCATGTGAACTGTTTGATAATTGAGGGGGCTATTATAATGGACTAAATAAACAAGAACATAAGCTAATCATTGAATAAAATTGTAACTAAACCAATCCTGAGAACCATGTTAAAAAATAGGCAACAGAAATATGCAGGAGAATGCAATCACACTGGTGATATGTATAAGTATGGGATCAACATGGTTAGCAGTGCATGAGCTGTAGTGGCCAGTGACCCAAAGCTGACTGCTGGCATCAGAGCCAGCAACCCAGAACTACCAAGACCCTTCTCCACCTCCACACAGTGATCCTGGATAATAGGCTGCAACAGGGCAGACTGGCTATAGAGAAGCGATGGAAAAGGGAAGGCCAACACTGTACCCAAAAATGCCATACTGAAGACGAATGCGTTGGATCGAAAGGTACAAATAGTGTGGACAAACTGTAAACTAGTGACAATGCATTCAAGTTCTCTGGACTACATCTTGCTACTTGCAACGCCCTATTCAGGGCTTGGTAGTGGGAGATTGAGAACGAATGCAGAAGAAGGGCTTTGTAGCAGGAGTTTGAGAACAAATGATGAAGAAGGAGTATAAGTATGTATATATCACTTACCTTTGCCAGTCTTGCTCTCTTAATTAGGTCATTCAGTTTTCTCAAGGCAGCATTTCTTGGTAACATCTGAAGGTCTCTGAATAAGTCTTGTTCTTCTAATTCAAAGAGGCGTCGATTCATGTCAAACTGTAAAGGCTGATCCCAAAAAGATCCAATGTAAACTCTGGCAACTTCAGGTGTATTCAACACTTTCCCCAGGGACCACATGAGGGCTCCATAGACTCTCATCAATTGTTGGTGATCCACCATGTCAGCTTTGTTCAGGACAATTCTAATTTTATCATCATGGCCTTTGATAGCTTCTATAGCCCTTCTGAATTCGTCAGAAATGTCTAGTTTGTGTGCGTCAAACAACAAAATAATTCTGTCCACATGTTCTGCAAACCACTCCAGTACACCAGCAAATTCATAACCTCTATCCACTCTCTGCTTCTCACCAGATAAAATACCGGGTGTGTCGACAATGGTTATGCTGTCTAGAACTGGGTTTTTCATTTGTGAACATTGAAACCTGTTCAGAAAAGCATTCCCAAACTTTGTTAATGGTTTGAATTGCTTCTTTGGGTCGACAACAAGCGCATTTCCTGGTATAACACCCTCAGACTCTGCTCCCATAACCACTATGAACCGATCTGTTGTTGGTTCTGGGCCAATGCGAATTCCTGGGAAATCTTGCTCCAGCAGATAACGAATAAAGGTGGTCTTACCTGTAGAATACTGCCCGATCAAAAGGATCATAGGTTTGGCATCAAAATCGGTATCATCTAAGGCAGGCGAGTGAAAATCATGATATTTATATGTTTCTTCCAACGGCAGAAGCTTATTTTTATAAATTTTTTTCAGCCCTTCCACGACATTATTGAATACCTCTGGCTCCTTTTTCCGTCTGTTGTCGTCGGACATCCACCGCAACATGGTGGCACTATTAGAGACCACGAAGAGACAAACAACAAATAAAGAATAAAGTGTTTGTAGATGAAGTCGAATAAAGCCAGCAACAACTGAACAAGATAATCCTTCTCTTTTGGTGTTTCGTGTGTTAATCACTGCTGACGACTTTACCGGAAGTGCATTTCTATACCCCAAAGTACGCATGCCTGTAGCCCCGCCTTTTCCTCTGACCTTTCGCATTGAACTTTCAAGGCCATGTTGCTGACGACAAGGTAATGTTTTGATCTTGTTGACATATTTTGACAGAAGTAGTAGCCATTTCAGACAATCTTTTATTTTGTAAACTTAAGTTATAGAATTTTCCTGCAGTTGTATTTGCATCAACGTTGTAATAAGATACCACTGCTGCGAACGAGATATTGACTTCATTAAAACAATTAAATATGAAGAAGCAATTTAAGAAATTTGTAAATTTTGTGACAACTTGATAACGCAAACGAGTCAAACTGATTCTTGAAACTTACACACACAGTACAGTACAGACACTCAGTAACATACATTGATTGAGCTGAATGATACACTGACACACAGGGATTGAGCTCAAGCGTAAAGCTGGTAGTTATTTTAAGTAAATGTTTAGTTTGGGATGCATTTAGTTTCAAAGTTTGTTAACTTTGTTGAACGTTTGAAGAAACGATTTGCCCGAGTTGTTTCTGAGTCATACTCATAGTCATACTTTAACTTTGACTATGTGATAGATTTACCACTGGTCCACATTGAAAGTAGAAAGTACCAAATAATGGAAAGCATGTTGTAATTATGGCAATATACTAATAGGGTAACTACTAAATAGCAATGAGTGACTGACTGACACAGTATGAGTACAGTAAGTAACTTCAGTCTGAGTAGCAACACTGTGTTATTTTATTACCGATAATAGCAGAATTACAATGAATATGATCTCACCCAAAAATATTCTTTAACTCATACTGAGTCATATCTAAGACTTTTAAGTTCTAAAGAGTCGTAGTCAAAGCACTGTGCTGTGTTAAGTGTACTCAATGGTGGGTATGAAAGAAAGCACAAGAAACATTTATTACTCTATATGAGATACACTTATAAGAACATAATGATGATTGAATTGATTGATCTATTTTGACTGGGAATAAAATAATAATAAGCGATTATACACATATTTTCTCTATAAACGAATGTCTAATGTTGGGAGAATAAGCATCCATATTATTCACTTCTCACACAAAACTAATTTATCATCAAATTAGTTAGAAATCAATTAAGTACAAGGATGTTCTCTGTCAATATGAGCCACTATAATGTATATGCTCTCTGCGACCATCTGTTGTTTGAGAATTTTTTTTCTATCCTTCTTGTTGTGATGTACTAAGCTCTTGTCTTCTCTAATTTTCATATTTTGTTAGCTGTCAATGGAATGCATAGAGTTTCTGTTACTTGTCTTTTAGGTATGTAGAACTGCCTTTCAATATCCATGATTTTCTTATTAATTGCTTAGATTACTTAGTTATTCTTTTGTGTATTGTTCTGGTCCCTGGTGAATACCTTTAATTCATTATGTAGGTTTTTTATTTTGTATTTATATAGAATAGCAGCTGGGATCAGTGACAAACAAGATACTAATGTTAATGTAAGCAAGAAGTTAGTACCAAAGATCACGCTTTCAAAAACCAGAAATGCTGCACAAACTGCTCTACTAAACAAATTTATAGGGCCTGAAGAAATTCCTGTTGTGTTAATTAAAGCAGTCAATGAGATAGGGATATTAGGGGATGGCATGGACTAGTGGTTAAGTGACACGGCTCACAATCCAAAGGTGCTGGGTTATCCCCATCACAGCACCGGCTGTTACCCAGAGGAAGCAAACCCTTAGAAAATGCAGAAGGAAGCAGACCCTTACATAAAATGCATGCTAAAGTCGGATGCACTGGGCCGACAGGCGCAAAAATAAAAACCACAGTGCAACACACACCGCATTGGAGAATAGAGAAATAAGGTGAATGCAGAAACAAAAAAAAAGATAGGGATATTTTGGCTACAAAGATTGTATAACCTGGTATGGACCACACAGGAAATGTCAGAAGATTGGAGAAATGCAATAATAATTTCAATATGGAAAAAGAAAGGCAACAAAAGAAACTGCACAAAATACAGAGGCATATCTCTTTTGAGCCACACTGGCAAACTATTTGGTAAAATCTTAGAAAATAGATTACGCTACATCATCGAACCTCAGCTCAACAATACTCAGATGAGCTTTAGAAAGAATAGAAGCTGTACAGATGCAATTTTTACTCTCAGACAATTGGTGGAAAAATAACAATTGAATACGATCAGGGACCATATGTTGTATTTGTAGATCAAGAAAAAGCTTTTGACAGGGTAGATAGACACCATCTATGAAAAATAATGCCACATTATGGAATAAACAATCACTTACTTAACCTATGCAAAAGTTTTTACATTGATGGCCAGTGCTCTGTTCGAACAATAACCAGACTCTCAGGAAAATTCATATCAAATCTGGAGTACGACAAGGATGTGTGCTATCCCCTTTGTTGTTCATTACATATGTATGTAGACCATATTTGTAAAACAGTCAACCCAAAAGAAGGTAACTACATTGGTGAACTCTTAAATGAACTTCTTTTCGCTGACGATCAAGCAGTCATACCTTCAGAAATGCAATTGTAACAACATATTTATAAACTAAATACAACATGTAATACAGCATGAAAATCAAAGTAGAAAATAAATGAGGCCATGAAAATATCTAGAATAGCCAGACACATCAATATCATCCTTGAAAAACAGCAAATTAAATGGGTGAAATATTTCACATACTTACAGAGCACGTTATCAGCAGGCAGAAGAATTACAGCAGAAATCCAACAAAGATGCAATAAGGCAAATCAGATTATTGGACAATTAACTCCAATACTTAATTGTAAGCACGTGACATTAACTGCCAAAAGAATTTCATACAACATGATTTTCGTCCCGACACTATGCTATCAATGTCAAAACTGGACACTAACATCAAATGAAAAACGACATTGCGCAACATTAGAAATAAAATGCCTGCGAAAAATATTGGGTCTAACAAGGAGAAAATGATCAGAAATGATGGCATCAGGAAACTGGAGGCAACAACACCAGTATTAGACTACATCAAAAGACAGCAACTAAAATAGTTTGGCCATGTAACAAGACTACCACCACACAGCACCTCCAACAAGCAATGCTATTTACAAGGCGTGTTCAAATGAAACTGGACCTAACTGCACCAAGTGAACATACATATGATGCACATGACAAATATATATATATATATATATATATATATATATATATATATATATATATATATATATATATATATATATATATATATATATATAAAAATAAAAAATATAGTTTTGTAATCGTTCGTTCTCCTATAATTAATGTTCCATTATGGTCATATAGAGCCTTTGAAATGTGAGATCGTTAACACCTCATGAGTGGAGTGTTAGAGTGCTCGCTTCTCATTGCAACAGTACTGACTTTAAATTCGGGAAAAAAACATGAAAAAAAAAACTAGTAAAAGTTGATTAAGGTTGAGCTTAATCAAAATTTTAAAATGGGTATGGTCAGATACCGCACCGAGACCACAAACAAAACCTACGTTACGACCATCAGGGACAACAACACTGAACTAACAAATCAACATATAAGAAAAAATGGTCAACTCATCTCTTTCAGGTAGTAGACGCTTTCTGTCCTTTAAATTCCCATTATCAACCCAGTCATCCCTGCAATACTGTTATAAAAGTAATCTTTTCTGTAGTCACTTCACTTAGTCACTCCTTCTACCCCTGTTGGGGTGAAGAGGACTTTTATATTTTTTGGGTCTTTGCATGATATAGTAGCCACCTCCATTTGGTCTTCATACCGGCCACTATTGGGTAGACATTTTTCTACTTTTAGAATGTTTGCCTGGACAGCAGCTAACAGTATGCTGTTTTTAATTATCAACTGCCAAGGCTTTTTTATGTTCACAGCATGTACATGGGACCTCAGAGTTTATCGTCCGTCTCAGATATGACTAGACATGGATCTCCTATCCCTTGAGACCAAGTGATGCTTTGAAGCTTGTGGAATTCAAGCCAACAAGTGTTTCACGCTTACGTTCATTTCTTAAGAGGTCATACCTCTCAGCTATAACAATTCTCTCCTTTCTGTAATTAATTATAAAAATCCTGTATATCCATTTATTTGCAGTTCTTTCTTTATGTTTTATTTTTATTTTTAAAAAAAATATTTTTTTTTAGGAACAGCAATGGGTCGCATTTTTCTACAGCATATTGGAGGATCTCGTCTCTTTACATGTGGCAACTGTAATATAGCATTGACGAATAGAGCAGAACTGATTTCTACACGATTTACAGGTTTGTAGTTGCTATTTATATCCATGAGATCTGTAGCATTCACACCTTTCACAATTTATTTGTTATTACAGCAACTCACAGCTTGCCAGAGTTTTAAATCAAAGGTGGGTCTATGAGAGAAGGTCGGGCACCTGAGAAAGTGAATCAGGATGTCTGCAATCAGAGAATAAGGTCACTATCAGTATTCACATCGTTCATTATTTATTGAAATAGACTGAGCATCTATAAGCCTGACTGGAGTGCAATGATGTCCATTCTGTGTAACATATTATTCTACATATTTTTTGTTTGCTCATAATTACCATCTTTATCATTCTGATTCCCAGTTTACAAAATTATGTCTACTTCCTGTATCTGCACAATTTTTCAGCACGTCATGCCCCGACATTTTTTTTGTCAGGTGTGTCAAGAGATATATATAAATAAAGAACTTGTTGGTGTCATTGTGTTGTATATTAGTTTCTGAGATACAAGAAGATGAAGGTGATAGTGGTGAAAAATAACACAAACATATAGACTCACACGGTAGCGGCGTCCCTTGGTTACGAATATTTTTAAAAAATTCACAGAAAAACATGCTAATACTACTATTACTATCGATGTTTACCGTAGTGACTACGTCTGTCACTTTGACTATAAACGTAATTATTGTATCTACATAAACAAACTAAATAGATGTACCTCAGAAAAAATCAGTTGCAGAAACTTCCCCCATTCTCAATAATGGGTGAATCTTCAAATCCAAGCGAAAAACAGAAGAAATCCTTTCCAAAATCTAAAACAAATTTCACAATCACCATTTTCTTCATCTAACCATATATGCGTGCGCGCACACACACACACACATACATCACATAGCTACCAAGATGGCCGTGCCTTTTTGTGTACTCTGCAAAAGGCAATTGAAAATCAATATTTTGGTTTTTCTTAGTTATAAACTGGATTTGATTCAACCTTTAAATAGAGAGTCTGGACACATCCTACTGGTGTGTAGGAAGGCTGGAAGGGTGTTATTACCAGTTACTGTATATTTCACCATCTAGAGGCAAGCCGGATTAATGCGTTTGTCATTATTTTCCTGTGACATTTGAAATAAACATAGTGATCCTGTGAATTTGACTGTCATCTACTGTAACGCTGATTACCTTGTCTGTGATACTTGTCATCCTTATATCGTGTGACATTTCATAATCAAGATGATTAATAGCGCAAATAGATTACCTGCAATGGTCAATTAGTCATTCAGCTGTTATTGTCATTGATGACATTTTTGTGACTTGTATCTTTGGTTCGCACATCATCACAATTTGGCTGGATTACCTCCGCTGCCTGCTGTGAGTTCCAGGCAAGCCGGATTAATCATAGTGCATCTGTCACTTTGTGGGTGGTCTTCACCTCACAAACAGCAACAGACTGAAGTACCATCTATTCAATAAACTGAAGATAATTGCTACTGATGAATGCTTCTGTGGATATGGGAAAATGACCCCTGAACATCTGCTGCAGAATTTACCGACATACGAGGACCAGAGAAAGGAATTGTTGTCATCACCAGTGCCAATACTAGACAATTTCTATGACAGTGGCGACAGCCTTGGGATGTGGGGAGTCTTTTGTCTCAAGTAATGGCAGTAACATTTCAACATAATTTAATACACAGACCACAACAGACTGAGGTACCATCTATTCTTCTTCTTCTTCGTTCGTTCTCAATCTCCCACTACCAAACCCTGAAAGGGCTTAAGTAGCCGAATGTAGTCCAGAGAACGGAATGCGTTGTGTCGTAGTTTACAGCTTGGCTGTGATATTTGCACCTTTCGGTCCAACACATCTGACTTCAGCAAGCATTTTTTTAGTACTGGGTTAGCATTCCCTCTTCGATCCCTTCTCCTTAGCCAGTATGCCCTGATGCAGCCTGTTATCCAGGATCACCGCATGGAGGTGTAGAAGGGCCTTGGCAGCTATGGTTCACTGGTCCTGACGCTAGCAGTCAGCTATGGGTCCCTGACCACTGCAGCTCTTGTGCTGCTCAGCATCTTGATCTTCCATCTATTCAATAAACTGAAGATAGGTGCTACTGACGAATTCTTCTGTGATACTGGGAAAATTACCTCTGGAAGACAGTGGCGACAGCCTTGGAATGTGGGGAGTCTTTTGTCTCAAGTAATGGCAGTAACATTTCAACATAATTTAATAATGGATCAAGATCCAGCACAATGATGCTAGTGTGTATAATATAAATGTGTGTTTGTATGTTTTGAATATTGCAAGCATATTCATTCTCTTTGGGTCTACTTAAACTGTATTGACTGGTGTTGATTAGGGATTTTATTTTTTAGCATTTTTCAATCTTATGTTATCATTTAGTAGCATGTCCTTTAAAGAACGTCGCTCCCATCGCAGTCTGTCTGAGAGAAACTCTTTCCCTTGCCAAAACTCCAGCCTTCACCACAGTCATATTTAGGCATTCCTGGATATCTTGGTGCCATCGTCTTCTTGGTCTACCCCTGCCTTTTTTGCCTGGAACCATACCTTCCATCTCTGTTCTCTCAAGACCGTTGTATCTATTGATGTGACCAAAGTATTTATATTTTCTGGCCATAATGGAATTGATAAACCAGTTCTCCTCTATACTCAACTCTTGCCAAATGTCTACATTTGTCTTTTTCTCTGTCCAGAGTATTCTGAGGATCTTTCTGTAACATTTTGACTCAAAGGATTCGATTCTTTGTCTTGAAGGTTTGGTAATCGTCCATGATTCGCTGCCACAGGAAAAACACAGGCTTTTACTTTTGTCGTTTTGTTGGTGCTCTGCCATAATTTTTCAGGCTGTTCAGTCTCTGTATTGCCATGGCTATTCTTCTTCTGATTTCTTTCGAGCAGTCGTAATTTTTATCAATTCTGGAGCCCAAATATTCAAAATATGTGACCTGATCTATTTCCTCACCACCTACTGTAAATTTATTTTGACATTGTGTTTTGTCGGTGGTCATTATCTTTGTTTTGTTTATGTTTACAATCTGACATACTTGTGGATAAAGTTAAAACTGCTGCAACAAATTAGGTGAAATTTTTATAATAAATGAGTTAAAACAAATCTTTATTTTCATGGAATACAAATTTTCAGGGAATATAAATTTTAATACAGATCTTTATTTTTATGGAATATAAATTTTAATAGGTATCTTTATTTTATTGGAATAAATATTTCATACAAATCTTTATTTTCATGGAATACAAATTTTTATTTCATTTCAGGTGCAACAGGACGAGCATTTCTTTTTAACCGTGTGGTTAACCTTCGGTACAGTGAGGTTCAAGACCGTGTGATGCTGACAGGACGTCACATTGTGCGAGATGTATCATGCTCATTCTGTAACTCCAAATTGGGATGGATCTATGAATTTGCAACAGAAGAAAACCAAAGATACAAGGAGGGTAGAGTCATCCTTGAGAGGGCTTTAGTACATGAAGTGGATGGTTTGGATGAGCCTCTTGTGAATGACAGTTGATATTTTGGCATTGTTGTTGTTGTTAGTCATATTTTGTTCATTCTACTATTTTGTAAATATTACCATTATTTTAATGTATAATTTATGTATTACTAGCTTTAGTATCTGCCTTTTCTCATGAAATTACATCATTTTTTAGTACACACAATTTGGTTGTTGTTTCACAATGAGTAGGTTTACTCTTTTGTGCGCCATGAAAAGGACGTTAAGTGGCGGATTGCATTAGCTTTCCTCACGTCCCGAGCATGCTGATGAAGGTGGATCTGGGTCCTCCAGGAGTATGTGCTGTGTTTGGCGTCATCTGCGTGTCGCTCACTACTACGGGAATCACGTCAATCCCTCACCCCGTCAGCCAGGCTGCCATGAAAACAGCCTATTTCCAGTGAGGGCTACAAGGAAGCCGATGTGAAGGTTTTGGCCAGTATATTTTGCATGACCCTGACTAATGTCTGTTCAGTATATTTTGCCTGACCAGACGTTAGTCTTCCTGCCCTCAGACAGCCATGAAATAACCTGTTTCCAGGGAGAGCTGTTTGGAAGTGAGGTGGGGGTCTTGATCAGTATGTTTTGCCTGACCAGACAGTAGTCTCCTCTCTCTAATAAAGAAGGTAAATCTGTTATAAACAAAGTCTATATTTGATCTGATTTTCTTGAACTAATGGCCATATCAAGATAATAAATTGTTTTGAACAAATACTATACCTTGTTTGTATAAAGCTGAGTAGGAATGTCTTGATATTAAACAGCCTTATGTTTTCCAAGGCAACGAGGAGGCAGACAGACTGGCAAAAGAAGGTGCAAGACTACCACAACCACATACTAGTATGACATACGAAGAGTCAAAACGGCTTATTAGAGCTAGATACATGACCAAATGGGAAACCGAACATACTGGCTACACAAAAAACGATGCCTATTACCAGTTAAACAGAAGAGAACAGGTCGTGGTCTTCAGACTTCGCACTGGCCACAATAGACTGAGGTACCACCTATTCAACAAATTGAAGATAGGTGGCACTGACGAATGCCCGTGTGGTACCGGGAAAATGACTGCTTAGCATTTGCTGCAAAACTGCCCGACATACGAGGATCATAGAGAGCAGATGTGGCCATCACCAGTGCAAACACTAGACAAGCTCTATGGCAGTGTCGACAGCCTCAGGATGACCGCTGCTTTTTTCGAAAAAATTAAGGTTGATGTCTGACTGCGTACAATGAAGAAGAAGAAGAAGAAACAGCCTTATGTTTCAAAAGTCTATATTTTATTTGATTTGCTTGAAACAAGACCATATCAAGATAATACACTGTTTTGAAAAAAATGTATGATACCTTGTTTATATAAAGCTTGGTAGCAATGTTTTGTGTTGCTTCTGGTTATTGTAGTGGTAGAGCACTTGTTTTTCAAGGCAAAGGAGCAGGGTTCAACTCCCACTACCGGCACACTTCAGCTAAATCAACTGTATAAGGGGCTCATTTGTAAATGAAGGGGACAGCGTGGACTAGTGGTTAAATGACACAGCTAACAACCCAAAGGTGCTGGGTTCGCTCCCTAATCATAGCACCGGCCGTTACCCTGAGGAAGCAAACCCTTAGAAAATGCAGGAAGAAGCAGACCCTTGCAAAAAATGCATGCCAAAGTCGGATGCACTGAGCCGACAGGCACAAAATAAAAACATAGTGCAACACACACCGTTTTGGGTAATAGAGAAATAAGGCGAACGCAAAAAAAAATTATTTTAATGGGAACCTGACCCATGATAGTGTACGGACGGCAGCGAGAAAGGGAACTGGCCACCCCACCTCACTCAAGCTGTGGTTTAGTACAATGAAGTTTCTAACACTTCATCCTCGACATCATTTCTGCTAGGGACTTATTAAGCAATGTCTTGATATTGATTCTACAAAATATGTATTTCTTGTTGTGTTCTATCCTATGATTGTTTCATATAGTCTTACTGTCCTGGTATAGTATGCTCATGTTGCTAGTTTGCCTGGACCATTCTCTTCTTTTTATCTAATGTTCAATTTAAATGGATATAATGTCACCACTGCAGCTGACTCCCTTACTAAAAGCTATGAAAGTGCTTATGTGCATTCTTGCAGTAGCTCTTCTTCATCTTCTACGTTCGTTCTCAATCTCCCGCTACCAAGCCCTAAACAGGAATTTGCAAGTAGCAGGATGAAGTCTGTGTCACTAGTTTACAGCTTGACTGTGATATTTGCACCTTTTAATTTTACACTGCCTAATAAATATCTGGAGGCAGCTTGGCATAATTGTGAAATGTCCATTTCTCAATCCCAGCGAACCAATACGAAACAAATCCTGTTGTGTCCAGTTTGTCAGACACCTGCTTTTGGTATGATCACTCTTCCACATACAGAAAGCAATGTCTACCTACTATACTACACACCTGCCAAGAAACTTATAACAGTCAAATAGGTTGACGGTTGTAAAAAGCGATGTTCTGCAAAGGACATGCTACTTACTTTAATAAGTATCTGGTGCTACAATAATGAGAAGGATAAGAAATATAGAAGGCTACTTACATCATATACAAAATATATGGAGAAAGAAAACATCAACACACAATATAGATAACAACAGAAACCATCATAAATGAAGATAAAAGAGTGAAAAGTCAAGATGGTAGGTTTTAACAGAAACAAAATCAGAACTCATCACTTTACATTACATTTGTGGACTATGAAAAGGCATTCACCAATTTAGACAGAGAATTACTCTAAAATTAACTAACCAATTAAAGAAAGCATTTGAAGATAGGTTATGCAGTTGTACATGAAGGGGAGCTTACCTAGCCTATTGAGATAAGAACTGGAGTGCTATATGAATGTTTCTTATCACAATTTTTCTTTCTGCTGGCTATTGACTGGATAATGGAAATAACATAAACCAACAAAAAAGGAATTCAATGAACGCTTGCAAAGCATCTTGATGATATTGATGACTTTACTGATGACTTGGCTCCAATTTCCAATAATTGCAACCAGATTAAAGATAAAATACGTATACTTATGAGATGTCACATAAATTTGGGCTGAAATGATCAAGATTATGAGAGTAAATGTAACTAATGACAATCAGATTAAGAAAAAAAAATTATATTTTAAATAGATACCGCACAGAGACGAAAACACAAATGAAACCTATGTCGATCAATAGACCTTCATCAGGGACAACAAACAACAACAATAATGAACCAGCGAATCATAGAAGAAGGGAAGAATACATAAATGGGGGATGTCAACGTATAAGAAGAAAACAGTGTGCTTATCTGAGATACATCACATCACATTCTCAGGTCGAATGCTGGATACCAAGTGACGGACAAAGGCCAGAGGGTTTAAAAAGTGAGAAACGGCCGAATAGGCCAGTAGCGGCCAAATATGGAAAAGACCAAATGGTGATAAGGGTGGAGAGAAAAGAGGAGGGCAAACGAATAGGAGCTGGTATGAGATGAGAATTTATGAAAAGGTATGGAAGATAGTAATGCCATGTGGTTGGAGACAATCAGATTGCACTGGTAGGCACATTCCTTCAAGATGTGGAATCATCTATATATAAATATATATATATATTATCAGCAATATCAACAGTGTAGGAGAAACATATAAATACATAAAATTAGAATTAAAAAAAGCTATAGCAGCTTTCGTGACATTGGGAAACGTATGAAAATCTAAAGAAATTAAGTCCAACACAAAAATAAAAAAACATGTAAAGTCAAGACCATTGTATGGCGCTGGTGAGAAACAAAAACAACAACATAAACTTTCGTAAATGGAATAATTTTCACAAAATAGAAGGATATGAATGGTACTATAAGATCACTGATGTGGAACAGTTAAATAATCATTCAAACATAGATATTTGTGGGCAGTGAAGAAGTTAGTGACTAGACTAAGTTGACAACACAGTCATTTATACTTTTGAATTTAGCAAGGTAGTGCCTCTTTGGGAAAAACCAATTTTTAAAAAGGATGCTGAAGTCAGATATATTGGGCGGTAAGGTGCAAAACAGTACAACGCACACATGCCTTAAAAAACAAGGTGAAACAAAAATTATAAACACACAATAGTGCAATGGGAGATGAGGAAATGTTTATGTTGGATAGGATACATCTTTAGGAAAATCAGCTGATAGTATTATAAGGCAGTCACTTTTCTGGCATGCCCTGGGTTTGTGAAATAGGGAGAAAGAGCGCAAGACAGATAAGAAAGTTCTGAAGAGAGATAGAACAGATGGCTCATGACAGAAGAACTTGTTATGTATGTCATGTATTTGTTATTGATCTGTACTCAATATCAAGTTAAAAGGTTTGGATTAATTGGATGTACAGAGCATTGTGAAATTTTCCCTTGTTATGTAAGAGTATTTTGTTTGCATATTTATTATTCTCTTGATCTGATGAATTGATCTGTTTTGAGGCAGCTAATTTGTAATAGCTTAATCTGTAATACTGGCAGACAATTGATATAAGATAGACTTCAAGTATGAATTATCTTATTTATTTGTTAAATGTTCTGTTTATTGTCCGTAATGAAGTATGGATTACTTATCATGTGACCTTTGTCTCACCAATATTTTATTGAAATTATTATCATTTCTTTTAAATTTAACTCATTTACTCCAGGATATTATAGTCCTCTTGATTCCGTTTTTTTTTTTTTTCCTATGTGAAACTCACGCACACCCTCTTTTAGTTGTGACATATTATCTATCTTCAGTGAAAGTTCACTGAAATACCAAACTGTTCAGAATTGAATGCAGAATACGGGGACGGCGTGGCCTAGTGGATAAGTGGCACGGCTCACAATCCGAAGGTGCTGGGTTCGATCCCCATCACAGCACCGGACGTTACCCCGGGGAAGCAAACCCTTAGAAAATGCAGGAGGAAGCAGACCCTTACATAAAATGCATGCTGAAGTCGGATGCATTGGGCCGACAGGCGCAAAATAAAAACCACAGTGCAACGCACACCGCCTTGGGAATTAGAGAAATAAGGCGAACGCAAAAAAAAAAAACAAAAAAAAAATGCAGAATACAACGGAATACAGACATTTAAGATGTGGGGATGAACATTTTTGTGTCTTCTTTTTCTCGTTTGCCATATTTTAAAATTATGTCTACACGTGAAGTCCTGATCTCTGGATAAAGGTTGTCGTGGTGGAGAGTGATTCAAGGATCCCAAATAGCTTTGTGCGGAGGTTTGTCTCTGCGGATCAGTGCTCAGTACGCAGTTGCCTAAGCATTTAGCAGTCTTGTAGGATATATTATGCTGTCTGCGCTGCTTGTCTGCACATACTCATGAATGATGGGGCCAGTTTTAGTCTGTGTAAGTGGCTATTCAATCTATTATGGCTTGTTCTCTTGCTCCACTCAATAAAAACATTGATAGTTGTCTCGTTTGGTCGACTTTCCTTATGGCTTGGGTAAAGGTCTTCATTTCCTAGAAATTTATTGTTTGTTCTTTCTGCTCTTATGTTTTTCTCCATCTTTTGCTAACTTTGCTCTCTCGTTTTCTGGTATGCCACAGCATGATGGTATCCACTGTAATATCTACCCTGCTTTTGACTTTTAGGCGACCTCAGAATTTCTCAAGCTCTGGCAGTTATCACTCTTGAGGGCTTGCAGAACTGACATTGCATCTGTAAAGAATACAACCAGCTAACATTTGCTTGCTGTGTTGTTTATTATTTCTGCAGCAATTAGTGCCTGTACTTTTTGACCTGGGTAGACAACATAGATTCTTGTGCCTCCATTTTTCACTGTTCTGGTTGCTGATTCATCAGTATATAGCTGGATCTATGCTACTCTGGGTTATAGTTCTTTGATCATATCATATACTGTCATTTTCCCATGGAGGTGGTAGTTATGAATGTTTTTATGCAGAGATTTTAGTGTTGCTCTCATGTGATTGGAAGAAGTATTGGATTTATCCTTGTATGTTTTGATTGTTTTTTTGGACCGATGTATAAAGCTACTTCTCTTCAATCTTCCACTGATTAGATCTCGGAATCTTGTCTTCCTTGGATGCCCTGTCATGTTCTAAAACTGTTCTGCTTGTACCATGTCCCCCGTGTCCCATCTATAGGAAAAAAGTATGATGCCTGTGGTATTTTTCTATCTATCTATTTTGGCTCCTGGTCTTTCGGTGTGTGGACTCCATGTCTAATGTAATGCCCAGATATACCAACTCATCATCTATTTTGGACCTATACATTTCATCATTTGTGTGAAAGGGATTAAAGTTGCATAAGTTTTAGTTATTTAAAAAGATTGGAATCATTTGTGTTGTAGTCACCAGTCAATTATTCAAATTTATACCAATACGTAAATAAAGGAATGACTTTCTACATGATAGTCCATATGGGAAAATGTTATAAAACTTTATTCTAATTCGGTGCAGTAGTTTTCAAAATATCTATAATCTACGGAACGCATGCAAAGTTAGTTTTCCAAAAATAGAAGCCCCAATCAACACCAATAGATACAGTTTTTGTACATCTCTCAAGAATATTCATGCTGATTTCAAAGTCTATTTATCAGCTTCACGTAGTGAATAAGATAAGTCTATATGTTTACCCTATAATTAAAGTTGAAATTGTTTACCTTAAAATGTAGGTTTAACTGAAATATTCATGTCATTAAAAAGTATAGATAACTCCGGAGGTCGCTGTAGTCAAGAGGTTGAGGCACTTACCTCTCACATCGATGAACGGAAACGGTGGGCTATTAAATCAAGCAAGTTTCAAGCGACCCATTGTCTCACGTGAGGTAAGACCAGAATGTCTGTATCCTGAGTTACCTCCAGTTGTTTTGACCAATAGTCTCACTGATCCAAGGTAACTCAGGATAAGATAGAGATTGATGACCAGCACATTCTCTCCCTCACTATAATCCAAATACAGCGCACATCACATTAAGACACAACCGTCTGGTGTTGTGGCCATCATCATTTGTGATGGACAATAACTATAGATAACTTATCTTGTGACCTTGCTTTGACAAATTACAAATCTAATTTACATTTATAATAATATTATTTCCCTATAATTTAAGTTTAAATATATGTTTGCGGTTTGTTTTTCTTTTTTCACAAGGATGAAATCTGAGAATTCATTACTCGAGGTGGAGTAGTATGTAAATCAGTGGTAATTGAGAAACTCAAAAGTTTGAAATTCAGCTTAGCAAACAAACAATAACATATGGCGGATGATGTTTCAAGTAATTAAAACCTGTATCAAGAACCAAGTAAAATGAAAACACAGAAGAAAACACAATTAATTAATTAAACTAAATGCATTAATGTCAATTGGTGTTATGTATGGGTCACTACAATATACCATAAATAGATGTCTAATCCTGATAAAAATAACTCCTTGAAATAGTCACTGAAAGCTTTCTGCTTTTTCAGAAGTTTCCTCTTGGTTCCTTTCTACGTGGCAACATCAGGAAAAAGAGCTAGAGGTAGACTGAGGAAAAGATAGACTGACAGTGTAAACAAGACTGCCATAACATGGGAAAAACCGTCACTCAGGACATGGGGGAGTTGAAAGACAAATACATACCACGACACTAGGCTACAACCTGGTAGAAAATGAGACAACAAAAAAAGAAAAGAAAAAGCAGTAGGAAATTATATGGAGAGCATCTCCCTTTATCTTTTCTCTACTCTTTCAGTCAAGGTCAATTAATGAAATGGAGACAAAATGTGAAGTAGTACATTGTTGGCAGCAAGTGGCTAACAGCATATGTAAAATGTTTCCATTGGCTGATGAAATGTTTATTGTAATAGTGGTCACTCTTAAAAAAGTTTCAGTCATTTATCAAATTCTCTAGGGCCAGATACATGACCAAATGGGAAACCGAACATACTGGTTACACCAAAAACGATGCCTATTACCAGTTGAACCGAAGAGAGCAGGTCGTTGTCTTCAGACTTCGCACTGGCCACAATAGACTGAGGCACCACCTATTCAACAAATTGAAGATAGGTGGCACCGACGAATGCCCGTGCGGTACTGGTAAAATGACCGCTGAACATCTGCTGCAGAACTGCCCGACATACGAGGATCAGAGAGAGCAGATGTGGCCATCACCAGTGGAACTGCAAGACAAGCTCTATGGCAGCGGCGACAGCCTCAGGATGACCGCCGCTTTTTTCGAAAAAATAATGGTTACTGTCTGACTGCGTACGAAGAAGAAGAAGAAATTCTCTAGGATTGAAGACTTCAACTTCCAACATTGCAAACTCAGCCATTCATGTACACCAAAATAAATCAAAGCTGCAGAAGTACTGAAGATCAAAAGTAGATAACAACATACATAGGCGTTGCTCAGTTATCGCACCGGAACAGAAACATAATCAACGTTACAGCCATAAGATCTTCATCAGAGATAAAGAACAAGCAAAAACACATAACAATGAATACAATACATACACCCGGCTTCAAGAGGGCACAGCTTCAAAATGTTGGAAGGCAGGTCTAGATTAGATATTAGGAAATGGTTTTTTTAGTCAGAGAGTGGTGAATGCTTGGAATGTGTTGCCACAGTATGTGGTGGAAGCAAGGTCAGTTGATGTATTTAAAAATAGATTGGATGCTCAGTTATTTTTAGTATCGGTGAAGTGGAATAAACTTGTTGTATACAGACTCTGTAGAGCCTTCTAGACCAGTATAATGAAGTTATGTAAGGTGGCAGCTATTATCCAGAGAGTGGGCATATCTTCTTCGTTCGTTCTTAATCTCCCACTACCAAGTCCTGAACAGGGCTTTACAAGATGGAGTCCAGAGAACGGAATATGTTGTCTTACTAGTTTACAGTTTGGCTGCGATATTTGCACGTTTTAGTTCAACAAATCTGTCTTCGGCAGCAAGCATTTTTTTAGTACCAGGTTAGCCTTCCCTCGTTGATCCCTTCTCCTTACACAGCCTGCTCTGTTGTGGCCTCTTATCCAGGATCACAGCGTGGAGCTGTAGAAGGGCCTTTGTAACTCTAGTTCACAAGCCCTGATGCAAGCAGTCAGCTATGGGTAGCTGACCACTGCAGCTCATGCGCTGCTCAGCATCTTGATCTCTCTATGGGTAACATTAAGCTGAGTCTTCTTGTGCCTGTCTAATAGTCATTATTCTGTATAGGTAACTCTTTTTGTGATCTTGGCTTCACAAATAAGTATATGTTTAGGTTAAATATCTTTCCTTATCATTTCAGTTTAAATGTGCTCTTTCATATACATTTTTATTAGCTACTGTGCAAGCTCTAAAAAGACAATCAAATAATGGTGGTGTTTTTTAACATTGTTTTTGTGTTATCATCATTATTCACCTGTCACTCCAGATGGCAGAGTATAGGTCCAACACTGCATTTTGTTTACTCTAACCAGCTTTTAGGACACCTGAACTCATTTGTTTGCAGTGTGGTTCCAGTACCAATGGATTTTTTCCATGGCAAGGTTGCCAGCTCCATGCATAACCTTCTCCTGTGACCACATGCCTGGATGGAAACTAGTCTTATTATGTATAACCCAAGAAACACTCAGCTATCGAAGCAATTTCACTGAGGGATGATCAGTGAACACATTTCACAGTCCAGGCTGAGCCTCTATAGCTTGTTTTATGATGAAGTACTTTGTACTACTAAGATCCGCAACCAGATATTGAAGTTTTCAACACTCTCATTTCGTCGCAATGCTCTGTTTCACTTAGACTGTCATCATGTAGCATGTCCTTTGTAGAACGTCGCTCCAATCACAGCCCGTCTGAAAGAAACTCATTCCCTAGCCAAATCTCTAGCCTCCGCCAAAGTCATACCCAGACACTCCTTGATATCTTGGTGTCATCGTCTTGTCGGTCTACCCCTGCCTCTTTTGCCCAGTACCATACTTTTCCTCACTGTCCTTCCCAGACCTTTGTGTCTCTTGATGTGGCCAACGTATTTCAATTTTTCAGGCCATGATGGATTTGATAAACCAGTTCTCTTCTATGTTCAACTCTTGCCGAATGTCTATATTTGTTTTTCTCTCAGTTCACACTGTACATTACTAATTATATGAAGTGGCATTTGACTACATTAAGAGTCATAGTTGCTCCTGCCGTTGACCCGCGCTTGGTTGAATTTCTTCACTTTGACATTCATAACGTTGGGGAGAAGTCACATTACATCAACACACGGTGATGATCTTTGCAATGAATTCTTTGAATTAGACGATCAGATTCCTTTGGTCTGTCCAAGTTCTGAGTAATCTGTTTAATGCCAGCCAATGCAAGAGGCACCACCGCATTGGAGAGATCATCAACAGAAGGTTAAATCCAAATTCTGACCTTTGGTCGGCCTACCAATTAGTGGCAGCAGCATGGGTCCATCATAGGGCTGCTTCTTACCCAGGTCTGACTAACCCAGCCCTCAGAGTCAATCATTTTACGGATCTTAGGGTATTATAACTGCATTATTTTCAATGTTTTAATTATCATGTGCATAATAAGTTCATGTTTTTAGCACACTATTGATATATATGTATTATACTTTAATGTATTGATATGTATTATAAATATAAAATTATTTCTTACAAATTTGTGTGCATTCTGTTTGTTTTTCATCATACTTTCTTATTCTTGAACATAATTACGAAATGGGCGAGAACAATATTAGAATGATAAAAAAGGAAAGGGACCTAGGAGTTATAATAGATCATACAGGTAAAGTGAGTGAGCAAGTCCAGGTAGCAGTGAAAAAGGCAAATGCAATGTTAGGTATGATAAAAAGAAATATTAAACATAGTAGCAAAGAAGTGATTGTCAAACTGTATACGGTAAAGCATAAGTTAGACCTAGATTGGAGTACTGTGTACAGGTGTGGAGTCGTTATCGTGAAGGAGGTATAAACAATGCTTGAAAGGATACAAAAAAGAGCAACAAAGCTGATAGTGGGATTACAGTTATGAGAAAAGACTCAGAAAAATCAGCCTACAGTGTCTAGAAAAGAGAAGAATTAGGTATTACTTAATACAGGTTTATAAGATGATCAGTGGAATGGATAAATTAGACTATAACAAGTTTTTCAAAATACAACCACCTACAAGAACAAGAGGGCATAGCTACAAATTAACTAAAGAAAGGTTCAGATTAGATATTAGGACATTTTTTAGTCAGAGAGTGGTGAATGCTTGAAGTGCATTGCCACGGGAAGTAGTGGAGACAGGGATAGTTAATGCATTTATGAATAGATTGAATGCGCATAGCTTTTAGAACAAAGAAATGTAAAAGAAACTGCTTGTATACAGACTCTGCAGAGTCTTCTAAACCAGTATAAGGACGTTAAGTTAAGTTAATGCAAGTGAATTCCATAATTATAGTTTCATTTTGTTATAATCTAAAATTTGTTTAACGGTAGAGACAACACAGGAATGATAAAAAAGTATATGTATGTAATTTGTAATAACAAAACTCTTTATTGACATTACCCGTTCAAAAACAATGTGTACACTGGTGGAAACACAAACAAAGGTACAGGTTGATAGGTATTTCCTCTCAACCATATTGACATACAGAAAACTTAAATAATTACATTTAAATGTGCGAACTGGAAATGCCCTGTGTGCTTAAGGTTGTAGCTGTGAAATGAATGATTTAGTTCCAAATGTTGTATAGCCAGGAGTGGAATTGAGAACATGTTCTCAATTCTAAGATCTGGTAATCAATGAATGCCTGTCAGCCCTTTCGTGCATAGGCAACCCTATTCCAGCATGTTGGATCTTGAGCTGTTTTTCTGCCTCGCTCCAATTGAGGTCCAGGCACCAAAGTTCATTTTCAGTCTCTTATCCAAGTGTTTCTTGAACTACCTCTCATTCTCTTCTCCTGTGGATTCCATGTCACGACATGTCTGGTCATATTTGATGGTACTTTCTGTAGCGTATGTCCTATCAAATCCCATTTCCTATATTTGATCTGCTGTTCCACTGGTTTTTATTGGCTTCTTTCCCATAATTCTTCGTTCCTCACCATGTCTTGCCAACCTATACCTATTATCCTCCATAAACATTTATTGCTGGAGAATGACTTGAGTTTCCTTTGTATTGCCTTTGTCGTTCTCCAAGTTTCTGCTTTATATAGGATTGATAACTTGACATTGAAATTAAACAATCTTAACTTGGTCTTTATCTTTATTTCCCTGAACTTCAATATATTATTCTAAGGGTTCCTAAGATATATATATATATATATATATATATATATATGCAATACATAAACTCAGACAAAAAATGCATATCTCCTTGTTTTCTCATAGCAGGACTGTTCTCATTATTTGAAGAACAGGTGTGGTACAAAACTGTTGTCCTAAAACCAGAATGCCTTGGTTAGATGAACCCCATAAGCTATAGGTAATAATCTACCATGGAGTAGAAAACTGTCCTCAAACTACCTGCTGGCATAACTCAAAACCCAAACAAGCATATGTTCAGATTCCCTATAGGAAGTGAATGTATTTTTTCAAATGTGTGCTGAAGTTGGATGCACTGGGTCATAAGACACAAAACACAGTAGAGTGCGCTCTGTCTTAGGAAACAAAGAGAACGAGAAAGGAAATAAATGCCACCTGCTGCCTTGCAGGTGATCAGATGAAAATTAGGGGTCAAAGATGCAGCACAATTAATGAGCTGACAGCAGCCAACAACTTTTAGCTGGCTGCTTACATCAGGGCCAGCGAACCAGAGCTCACCAAGACCCTACTAGTGTAGTTTGGCTAAGACAATAGGGATGGCAGTGGGAAGGTGAACCCGGCACCCCAAAAAAGTCAGCTGAAATTGGATGTGTAGGGCCGGAATGGGCAGATATCGCAGCCTCACTGCAAACTACAATCCTTTGCAGGATGAAAACGCCAAAGACTAGGGAGAGTAATCATAAATAAAGACTTGCCTAAAGCAGATGTGCAGGACTGAAATGTGCAGATACAGCAATCCAAACTGTAAAATGCAGTGCAACTTTCCTTACACTTTAAAACAATAAAATAGAGAATACAGAAGAAATGAATAAACTAACAGCCTATCAATTTAACAAGAATAGATAGCTGTTAAATCATGTGAATAATTTGAATCAATGTTTCTCAATCTTTTTGTGTTCACAGCATATATGAAAATTTGTTTTACACTTGTGGCACACTTATTTGACCACATGTCCAAAAATACGTCTCACAATTATACAAGGCGTGTTCAAATGGAAACCGGACCAAACTGCAACATGTGAACATATTTTCGATGCGCATTATGACGCCACTTCTGGTGTAAACAGCACATACCAACCGTCAAGTTTGCAAAATGTCATTATCTTCCGACTCATAGTTTCCTCCGCAGACGGTTGAAAACATGGTGGGTGTGATTAGGAATCCGTCCAGAGTTGATCAGCGAACAGTGATTCGGTTTCTAACAGCTGAAGGATGTCGATCAGTTGACATTCATCGCATAATGCAGGCAGTTTATGGTGACGAAAGTGTGTCAAAGACAACAGTGAAGAACTGGACAACGATGTTTAAAGGACGTGAGTTGACAAAAGATCTTCCGAGACCAGGTCATGCACATATTGTTGAGTTAACTCACGTCCTTCTTTAAACATTGTTGTCTAGTTCTTCACTGTTGTCTTCGACACTTTTGTCACCATACACTACCTGCATTCTGCGATGAATGTCAACTGGTCGACATCCTTCAGCTGTTAGAAATCGAATCACCGTTCGCTGATCAACTCTGTGCGGATTCTGTATCACACCCGCCATGTTTTTTAACCGCCTGCTGAGGAAACTATGAGTCGGAGGATAATGAAATTTTGCAAACTTGACGGTTGGTATGTGCTGTTTACACCAGAAGTGACATTATGCGCATCGTACGTATGTTCACTTGTTGCAGTTTGGTCCAGTTTCATTTGAACACGCCTCGTATTTTATTTATTTCAATTTGTAATTAAATTTAACTTGACTATATCATAAATAATCTATTTCAAATTGTAAATTTAAATTAAGTGTTATATCATACTTGATTGGGAGAGGTGGCTCAATAATATTCCACTGCACACCATTTGAGAAACATTGATGTTGATAATGCTGATCATGAAAACTCAAACAATATTCAAACGCTTTCGTTTCTGTTCTAAAATTTGGCGAATATTTTGTCTGTACTCTTCAGTCTGATCCTTTATGTTCATTTCTGCTCTGTTCCCAGACATGCTAAGTAGATCTCGCACCATAAGCTTATTCACTTTATCAGCAGGTACAGTAATAAAGCGACCTCTTTTGCCCACCTTCATATATTTTGTTTCCTTATTGGTTAATATCTTTATTGCACCAAGTGGTTCGTTTGTCTGAATATCTGAAATAGTCGTGCTGGTTTTTCTAACTGCATTGGGTGTGTTAGGATTTATGATACCAATACATCCTGACTCTCTGCTTGTTGTATTAAGTAATGGTATAGGTATAATAGTTTTCAGATCAGAACAGTCACTGTTTGATCTTTGTAAATCAGTATTGATGTCTGAAGAATATTGTAGCTCCAACTGATGTGACGTGGCAACCAATGAACATGATGTAGTTTCTCTGAAAGATGGTTCTGCTTGTCTTCTTTGGTCAACTGGATGAACACTCTTCTTTAGCAGATGTATATTGAAAACTGATTTTGAACCTGACTGTGGCCCAGATAACTCTTCAACGTTCTTGTATTGTTTAGTATGTCCACTTCTGCTACTATCAGGAGCAGTTATGTAGAGACTAGAAGTGTTTATCGGTTGAATTGTTTTATCTATTGCTGAAGATCTAGCAACAGTCGCACTGGTTGTAGATTTAGATGCACTATAAAACTGCCCTATAAGTACATCTTTTTCCTCTTGCTGGGCTTTTAATGACCTGTCTGTCCAACTTGCTCCATTGTATGCAAAATATGTTTTATCAGCAGTTTCTTGATTGTCCACAGTTCCTAAAGTATCTAAAGCATTATTCTGTGCTGCTAAACAAGGTATCAGTTCTAATCGTGTGTCATCTGTTGACCAGTTGTAAGAATAACTTCCTTGGTGACTGGAGCAAAGTCCTCTTTCAACACACTGTTCAGTATTGTTTCCCACACAACTAGGACATTTATTCCTTGAAAATAATGTATCATTCTCCCAGCAGCTGTTATAATATGTGGTAGACTTACTTGTCATATTAAATGATGCCTCAGCATCTTCAAGGTAATCCAGCACATCCACTGCACTTGTATTCATAGCCAAGGCATGAAAATCATTGGGAATCTCATAGGATGGTACAACTCTGTCTCTGTAATTACTTTCTTCTGGCAATGAATCAGCGGTCAAACTCTTAAAAAAATTTCCATCTGAGATATCATCCACTTTTTCATCTAGGGTGCATATATATTCTGTTGACTGTGATGCCTCAAATTTGGGATTGCTCCAAGGGTATGTCTCTGTTTTGAAAGGTAGGTCAAGGGAGTATAAATTCTCAGACTGCATTTCTTGAGAACAGTGAGGAAAGTCCAGGAAATCACTGAGAATGCAATCACCTGTATTATGAAGTCGTTCAAATGTACTCAAAAAGTCAGTAGGATCTTTTTCTGATTCTTTTACAGGAAAGAATGCCATTTTAGTTCTGTCTTTAAAAATACAACAAAACTGTGAATTATATTCACTTGGTAGTATGAATAATGACTGCTCGATGGATTACTAAAGAGCTTTTGATTTTTATTGCCAAGCTAAAATTGCTTCATGGTAGTCTTTGAGCATGATCTGTAATATGAACAGACAAAACAGTACAAATTAATGTTGGTTTGTATACTGGAATGATGATTTTCAATGGAAATGTAAAAGCAAGCCTAGTATTTCAAACATGGAAACATAGTATGCAACTAAGACTATGGGCAGTCACCAACTGGTGCTTTCTCCCATTCATCTTATGAGATTTGTTAAATGTTATGGACCAACTTACAGCAGAGATCACAAGAACAGATAATACAGACTAAAAAGAGATAGTAGAGATAGAGTAGCCAGCTGGGGTCTTTGTATATGATAAGGACAAGAATAGCACCACTGCCCCACAAAGAGCATGTCATAAGAGGTGACTGTGTGACATGCCATAACACCAGCCACAGTTAGGTGGTTTGGCAGCATAAATGCTGCGGGTCTACTTTGCTCTAGTGTTTGGATCTATTAAGATGGACTCGCACATCAGTTGACCACACTCTGCAGCAGAGTAATAAGCTACTTCAGTCTGGCCAGCAAAGCAGGAAATCCTCCTCCGGGCTACATCCAGCTTACGATATAGATGGGATCTGCACATGGACATCTGCCCCTGTAGAAGTACAGGTCGATTAAGACTAAGACAAGGATAGTATACTCTGGAAAAACTCAAAAATATCTAACACGTGCTTGATTCAAATTCATGAGGAATGATAAGGTTGTAGAACCAAGAAATCTAATTGGCAGAGCTCAAGAAGATTGTTCAAAATATGAAATTGTGGAGATTGACTGTTGTAGTCCTTCTATTTCTTCTTCTTCTGCATTCATTCTCAATCTCCAGATACGAAGCACTGAACAGGACTTTGCAAGTAGCAGGATGTAGTCCGGAGAACGGAATGCAGTTTGTCGATAGTTTACAGTTTGACTGCGATATTTGCAACTTTCAGTCTGACACATCTGTTTTCGACAGGGTTACAGTCCTATTTTCCTACATATCAAATTGGGGGGAGAGAAAATGTGTATATTTGTTCTCACACATACATGTCATGCCATAGCTAATAATCATTTCTATGAAATTGTGTCTCAAAAAATGAAGGAATATTATACAACTTTATAAGGATGGAAAATTAATTCTACTTGATATTAGATGCAAACAGTATGTAACAATGCACTGGCAGTGGTACAGATGAAATTGACAGATGTTTCGACATATCTTTCCAAAAAAAATGCACTTACAGATTGATGAAATGTTTCTTGAAAATGAGAATGTTTATTTTCACCTTTCCTTGGAGTCCACTTGTTCACTTCTGTTGAGCTCAATTAAATTTTAATCCTTTAACACTCTACAGAGCATAGATCAACAAATACTAGCCAAGTCTTCCTGTCATATGCCACAATTTCCAGCTCTACCCACCTTTTTCCTGCCGTTTTTAGGTTGGTCTCGACTTCCCTTTTCCATTGGTGTTTAGGTCTGCCTCTACTTCTCATGTCATGAGGATTCCAGAATAGCGACTGCCTTGTAATGCTATCAGCTGGTTTCCGTAATGTGTGTCCTATCCATTGACAGCACCTTCTTCTCATGTATAGTCCCACTGGCATCAACGGTTCTTACCCAGTTTTATATTAGTGACTTTATCATACCGTTTTATTACCTCAATTCAGCGCAAGCTTCCACTGATGAAAGCTTGGGCCTTTTAAGTTGTACTTTTCTTCGTTCCCCATGTCACAGGACAGACTTAACATTGGAGTTGAAGATCTTTATGTGGTGGACTTAATTTCTTTTGATTTCCAGAAATACCCTAATGCAATAAAAGCCCCTCTCACCTTTTGTATTCTTAATCTGATAACCCTATCAGTACCGCTGAACTTGTCTATATTGTTACCTATTTAGACAAATAAATCTACCTCTTGTTGTACCAGAGGCAGTGTGGCCTAGGGATGAAATGTCAGTTTCACAATCCCAATGAACTAGGTACGAATTCCGTCGTGTTCAGTTTGGCAGACATTGGGTTTTTTCTTGGTACGGAAATTAATGACAACCTACGGTAAACCACACCTGCCAAGAAACTTATAACAGCCAAATAGTTTGGGAGTTGTAAGGGCGACATTCTTCATAGGACATGCTACTTCCTTTGCTTGTAATATCGTGTCTCCCAGTACAATCTGATTGTTGTTATGTGCATTTATTTTTATAATCTGTGTTTTTTCACAATGTGCCCTCAGACTTAATTTCCGTGATCATTCAGTATATATATTTATTTTATTTTACATTCGGTTATGGTTGTGAGACAGATGAGCCAAGTCATTAGTAAAGTCCAGATCATCGCTGAGCTCATAATACACATTATTTCTTTGTTAGTTTGGTCACTGACTCCTTCTCGTTCCTATCTCATGCAAGTCTCTTCATAGGTTAAATCGACCTTATTGAAACAATCTGTCTGCATCTTTGCTGCCAGGGATGTAGTAATGAGATGGCACTGTATCATACTATTTTTAACTAGTGACATAGTTAATAGATAATCTATTCATGCTGTCAGTTGGTATTTTTCCCCTCAATATTTGTTCTGAAAATGACATTGTGTTGTAGTATACAGCCAGGCCGCGATATCTAATAATTTTGGTCCAACACAAACAGGTTTCAGTTGGCTTTTTTTGAGTACAGGGTTGCCTTCCCATTGTGATCCTTATTCTCTTAGCCAGACTACACCAGTGCAGCCTATTTTCAGCCTGTTTGAGACGGAATAGGGTCCTGGTCAGCTCTGGTTTACTGATCTTGATGCAAGCAGCATTGCTGGCTGCTGTCAGCTCATTCTTCTTCTTCTACTTCTTCTGCGTTCATTCTCAATCTCCCGCTATCAAGTCCTGAACAGGGCTTTGTAAGTAGCAAGATGTAGTCTGGAGAATGGAATGTGTTGTGTCACTAGCTTACAGCTTGACTGTGATATTTACACCTTTCGGTCCGACACATCCGTCTTCGGCAGGGCACCATACTGTCAGTTCTTATCACATGTCTTTCAAAATAAGGACTGCTTCTCTCTGATATCTTCTTTACTGTGTTTCTTAATTTTTCATCCCGAAAATAATGTTTTGATACATTATTTTGTAGTTTGCAGCAATGCTGTGATATCTGCACCTTTCAGCCCGACACATCCGGCTTTATCACTACACTTTTTAGGGCTGGGTTTTTCTTCCCTCTTCGATCTCTGTTCTTTCAGCCAGGCTGCACTGATGTTGCTGCAAGGATGTCACTTGAAGGTGGAATAAGATCTTAGATAGCACTTTGAGGCCGACCCTCACGCAGTCAGCTATCAGTCACTAATTACTGTCACCTCGTTCACTGCATCTTTGGCCCCTCTAAAATAATAAGAATATTTCAGCACAAACCTATTTCAATACATATCCATTGAACTCTAACATACTTCTCTACAAATCACATCTCTGTACCTACAGCATCTATACATTTATGTATATCTCCATGCTTTATTTTAGTGAACAGAATCAGTCCTATGTAACAAAGATTTCATCTTACAAAGAATGAGAATGAGGACATTAGAATTGTGGTAGGAACTTCCCCTTGTGCTGAAAACCTGACTAAATAGAAGATAGAATAGTTAGGCCATTTGATGAGAATGCAACTTGATCAACTCCTGCTGCTAGCTTACATACAAGAATATCTGGCTACAGGACATAAGGGAGATTGCATAGTAGATGGATGGATGACAGAGAGTAATCTACAATGACACAGGCTTACAACAACCGACACGACACACTTGACCAAAGCCAGTCGACTTAATCTCCCTATGACTTTCAAAGGCATAAGTGGATGCAAACTGTTACTGTACTTCCAAGCGAGTGAAATTTTATAGACGCAATATCTTCTTCAGTGCACATAAGTCTGTCATTGTTACACTTTTATATTGAATGGTTTACCAAATGGAACCAAAGAATAGTAACACTGTAACCCGCCAGGCATATCATTAGAGGTGACTAAGGATGGTCGGGTATGGGGCTGTGGCTACCCCTTGCTGTAGAAACTTTAAGCAACAAAAAACTTCAACAGATAGGGGCAGGTCAGCATTTGTTGACGACCTATGCTCCACAAGAAACTGAACAGGTTTTGATTGATTATGCATAAATTACATCTAAGCTTACCGTCGTCACCTGAGCAGTAAACGAGTTGAAATAATAGGGCCACTGTAACCATCCAATCATGTCGTAAAAGACAACTAAAGAATAGTGTGCATAGGATAGGGATGGCAGCCTTATTACGTATAACCATTGCTATTAAAACGGCGATTGCTGATGCTCAAATACAGACTTCCTATAAAGTGACCAGCTGTAGTGGTGGCCCTATACTTCATTTGGAGTGAAAAGGTGAATCGTCTTCATCAAACCCCACCTACATGATAGCAAAACAGATGAGGCAGAATGAAAATAGAGAGAAAGATGTCGATGACCTGGTTGGAATGTGTTTTCGGTGTCTTGGCCTAATGAAAGCACCCTCGTACTTGTGCTGATGCTGCTTACGCCTAACTGAGCATGATATATTTTAAGAAATTATAAAGAAATCAAACGCAGGCCCCGCCAGTAAAGCTTGGAAACTTTTTTAATGAACAACCACTCGTATACGCACGCAGGAGTTGTAATTCTAGTGTACTGTTGCATTTACAAGTGAATGAGAAAAGTATTTCTATTTGGCCTGCAATTATTTTGTAATAGTTAATAATACAACCTGAAAGACTGTGGAGAGTAGTCTATGGTTGAACGGTGCGTACCTCACCAACAAAAAGCTGGAAAAGAAATAGCCTTCAATAACAGCGATCTGGATCAAAATGGTGAGTGATTGAAAAGTCAAGCTTAAGAAGCTAACCTCTGATGTTGCACGATATTATCGGATATTTGTGTGTGTGTGCATGAGATTTTTTACCTTTTAGTCCCAAAACCATTTAGAAAGTGGTATCTTTCATGTGGCCCTAAAAAGGGCCGTGAAACAAAAATTATGCTCAGATTAGAATGCGACAAGTTTGAGAAATTAATGGATTTCACTTCTTTCTGGCACAGAAGACAACTAGCTCCTTTCTATCTGCACGTATTCCGCAGGCCTTCATAACACGACGGCCCACTCTACCACCAAATGTGTTACAAAGTCTTCTTCTCTGTCTGGCAGTTGTTACACGTCTCCTTCGCGTTCTTCTTCTCCGTCGTCTCCTTCTGCTCCTATGCCTTCTCCTTCTGCTCCTGCTCCTACACCTTCTCCTGTAGCGACGACGACTTCGACTTCGTCTATGTCTGCTTCGCTGTTTTCTAGGTATCGTTTTAGGATTACTAGCGCCTCCCCAGAATAAAGAGAGACCTAGAGTTTTACACGGGTTGATGAGCTCCTCAGTCTCAAGTGCAGCCATGATAGCAGGTCGTATATCGTCAGTAGGACTGAATTTCCCCTGAGATATCAAGTATTTCTTGACTTCTCCGACGGTTGATCCGCGTCGGCTTTTCAGAGCAATGACAGCGTCCACCACATCTCGTGCAACATGTTTGATAGACATGATGGGGTCAGGTGACCCGTTCCAACAAAACCCACCAACATGGAGACAAGGGGTCGGGGACGTGCAAAGTGGCTGTAATATTGTGTAAAAACGCGGACCTGATAGAAACAGTAGTATTCGCACCCAGTTCATGACGCAGTGTGTCATTATGGTGATATGATTGCGGCGATAGTGAACGAGAGTACAGTGAGTTTTTTGCTTAAAAGGTTTACCTATGGTCATCTCTAGTCCCTTTCAACCAGTCCTCACGGTTATATGACACTTTTTGTTGTTGTTTTGAATGCTCACAATGAGTAGGCGTACTCTTTTGTGCGCCCTGAAAAAGACGTAAAGTGGCGGGTTGCAGTAGCTTTGATCACATCCCGAGTGGGCTGATGAAGATGGAGTGGGGTCCTCCAGGCGGTTGTGCTATGCCTGGCTTCATCTGCATGTCGCTCACTACTACGGGGATCACGTCGATCCCTCACCTTGTTAGCCAGGCTCCAATGAAAACAACCAGTTTCCAGGGAGGGCTACGAGGAAGGCAAGGTGAAGGTCTTGGCCAGTATATTTTGACTGACCCTGACTAACATGTCTCATCTATATATTTTGTCTGACCCGACGTTGGTCTTCCTTCTCGTGACGACAGTTAAGGTGATTCGCAATTGTGTGTGTGCCTGTTTATTATCTGTTAATGGTCCAGCTTATTTTATTTTACTTTTTACGGGGGTTAAGGTAGATCATAAAAACAAAAAAATATAGAGGATTAAAAAAAAGTATACTGCTAGAACTTGTACCAAACTTAAACAACGTTTTTTATGTCATTAAAAAAATATATTTATATGGTTTATAAGTTATTTCATTTCATTCATTGTGGCCGACGAAGGCCTTGTGACCGGAACGTATGTTCACTGATGACGGTAGCGTGGACAGAGAGATTGCATAGAATTCAGAAGGCGAACGTGTTCACTATAAAATTGCACCGATTTGGAAACACCCTAGAGTGCTTCTTTCATCAAAGGGGATGCTGATAAATGCACTATTTATTCTTACATTGTGTTACCAATGTCAATCTTGGTCCTTACTAGCAATCTATAAGAGTAAGATCCAGAGATGTTATATGCGCCGTGCGAGAAGGGCAGCCGGAAAGACAATCTGTGGGCGGCACTGTGGCCGAATTGGTAACACTGAGGCAGACAGTGGGGACAAACCCAGTTAGTAACTACATTCATTCTCAACAAATCAAGTGGTTTGGTCATATAGTCCGAATGCATTATGACCAGCTTGCACCAAAAACATTTCATATGCAGGTCTCCGGCCAACGAGCAAGAGGCAGACTATGACGTCGATGGATCGAGGATGTCTCTGACACTTTCTGAAAGTTACACCTAACGACAACACAAGCCTCCCACTTGGCGATAACAAGAAATCTACGCATCCCACCTCTCTCATCTAGATTTTGCAAAGGCATTTGATAGAGTATCTCATCAAAGATTATTTCGAAAGTTAAAATCACTGGGGATTGATGTTGAGATTGCCATATTGATTGACAATTGGTTAACGGGAAGAAAGCAACAAGTAGGCATAAATAAGGAGTACTCTGAGTGGTGTGAGATAACAAGTGTAGTGTCACAGTACTCGGTTTTTTAAAATCAATTTTGTTCTTGATATATATATAAACGATTTGGACATTGATATCGGGTCCTTGATTGCAAAATTCGCTGATTAAACAACACTATGTAGGAGTGTCTCATCTAAAGAAGAAGTGGGAATATTTAGGTCGGATTTAGATAAAATTCGAGAATGGTTTGCGAACTGGCAAATGGAGTTTAATGTAGATAAATGTACAGTCATCCACATGGGTAGATCCAATATAGAACATAATTACAGAATGGGTAAGAACAATATTAGGAGGACAGATAAGGAAAGGGATCTAAGGATTATAATAAATCTTATATGTAAAGTGAGTGAGCAAGTCCAGGTAGAAGGGACAAAGGCAAATGCAATGTTAGGTATGATTAAACAAAATATTAAACATAGGAGCAAGGAAGTAATAGTCAAACTGTATAAAGCATTAGTTAGACCTAGATTGGAGTAATGTGTACAGGTGTAGGGTAGGGCGGATATACACATGCTGGAAAGGATACACAAAAAGAGACACAAAGCTGATAGTGGGATTCCAGAATTACAGTAATGAGGAAAGAGAAAAACAGGCCTACAGTGTCTAGAAAAGAGAAGAATTCGAGGTGACAATACAGGTTTATAAGATAATCAAAGGAACGGATAAATTAGACTATTATAAGTTGTTTTGTTTCAAAATACAACCACCTACAAGAACAAGAAGGCATAGCTTCAAATTAACTAAAGAAAGGTCCAGATTAGATATTAGGGAATGCATTGCCACAGGAAGTAGTGGAAGCAGGGACAATTAATACATTTAAGAGCAGATTGAATGCAAATAACTTTTAGGGCAAAGAAATGTAAATGAAACTGGTTGTATACAGACTTAGCAGAGTTTTCTAAACCAGTATAAAGACGTTAAGTTAAAAGAAGAAGATAAGAATGGCCTCGTGCTTGTACTGAGCTCAATGTACATCAGCTGATTTGTGAGGTATTTTTCGGACATGCAAACAACATGCCCAGTCCCATCTGATTTTGGCTCTCGGCAACAGCGTATGGATGCTCGAGAGTCTTGCACTGTTGAGGACTTCGTTGTTGATTTACTAACAGCTGAAATGGAAGTGGTTCAGTTTCCTGTATTAAAATAGTTGTATCCACTTTTGATTCTATTTTTGAGTGGTGGTTCTTGAGATTGCATCAACTGTTTATATATAATTTGGGTCTCCTGTTTAAGTAGGTGTTCATACCTTGTTAATGCCTAATGCATTGTTTGTAAAAATATGTGGCATATTGTTATTTAATTTACACCATTTACTAAGTCTGAGTCCCACGTAGTAGTTTGCTAGTGGGTACTCGTTTTGATTTGTAATTATTTCACTTATAAATTTAATTCTTAGGCCGTTGGTTATTGTTTCGATATGTTGTAAAGAAGTTCCGCCTCTCTTTTTATCTTGTATTTATGTTAGAGTTTTGATACCATACATGGTATATTTAAAGATGAAGCGTCTAAGGAGCTTGTTAATTTCCTTGGTTGCCTTTGATGAGGTTAAAGATCTTGGGTACGTATATTAATTTGGGGATGACAAAGGCATTTATTATGACACTTCTTCCGAATATTGTCGTGGCTTTAAATGTTATATTTATCTAATCTATCCTTTATTTGCTCAGCTATATTTTGCAACATATTTCTGTTTTCATCTGTAGGGTTTGCTGAGTAGTCTATACCGTAAATTGTTAATTTGTTTACCTGTATTAACTGAAAGGGGAAATTAGTTTTAGACATCCACTTACCTATTTCTATCATTTGTGATTTGAAGATATTTAATTTAGTACCACTTTGTTTGTCAAAGGTTGTGAAGGTATTGAGAATGTTTTGTATAGATGTTTGGGTTGAAGGAAAAAATATTGTGCCGTCTGCATTGGCTATTAGCTTTTTTTTCACCTGTCCCTGGTATATTAGTTCCTTTAATTGTTTTATCTTGCCTAATTTTTCTAAAGTTGGTTCTAATACTAAAACGTATAACATTGGAGACAGAGGACAACCTTGTCTCACTGATCTAGTTAAATGTATGATTTATGTAAGTGTATGGTTAATTAGTAAATTGCTCCATATTTATTGTATAAAATGTTTACCCAATAAGTAAAGTATTCTCCTATGTTATTTCTCTGTAATGTTCTGTGGTGGTATTTGTGTGAAACCCTATCAAAAGCTTGTTATTGATCTATGAATAACATTGCTGTCTATGTTTTTATCATGTGCATATTGAATTATGTCTCTCAAGAAATGTGCGTGTTTGTTAATGTTTTTATTTTATACGCAGCAGTGTTTGTCTTCGTGTATTGGGTGTTTTATGAATGGTTTGAGTTTTAGTGTTGGAGCTTTCGTTAAAATCTTATAGTCTGTGTTTAGGAATGAAATTGGTCTATAATTTTTTGTTTCAGTTTACATACATACAGATAAGCAGCAAAGATGGCGCCGTAGTCGGCTGCGGGTCTACTTTGCTCTTCAGTTTTAGTTCTTTATGGATGCCGCCATAAAGAACAGATGAAGAGAATACTTTATCGAGTTGCTAAACCCGAGAGAGTATGAACCAGCACCTTACCAGATGGAGAATGAAACACAGCTTAGAAATATTGAAATCAGAAGTGGAAGCGGCCCTATGAGACAGCAAGAAAAATAAGACAGCAGGCATAGATGGTATCATAACAGAAATGCTACTAGCCTGCAGGACAACTGCAGTTGACTGGCTGACCAGAATATTTAATGTGGCCTGGACGTCGATAAAGGTACCGACAGACTGGCAACATGCAATCATTGTTCTTATTTGGAAAAATAAAGGCGACAAGCGAGAGTGCGAAACGTATAGGGGAATCTCTCTTCTGAGCCACTTAGGCAAGATATATGCAAATATACTAGAAAGAAGAGCAAGACCGATACTGGAATCCCAACTAGGAAATAATCAGTTCGGGTTCAGGAAAGGAAAGAGCTGCACAGATGCAGTATTTACATTGAAACAAATATGCGAACAGTCTATAGAACACGATGGAAACAACAGCTTTATATTATATTATAAAAAGCAGATTATAAATAGTATCTTCATCCCAACCCTGTGCTACCAGTTCCAGACATGGACAGTGAATAAGGCTCAGGAACGAAAGTTAGCCACTTGCAAAATGCGGTTGTTACGACAGGTCATTAACCAGAAGAGACAGAATCACAAATAAGAGTATTCGGGAGAAGGTTGGAACAATTCCATCTACAGTACATAGAGCAACAGAGAATGAATTGGTTTGGTCACATTGGGAGAATGCAACCAGACCACATTGTTCATGCCAACTTCTACGGGAGAACATCAGGAAGAAGGGCTAGAGGTAGACCGAGGAATAGGTGGATAGACAGCGTAAAAGAGACCTGTCGTAAAATGGGGAAAAATGTTACTCGAGCCACGAGAGAGGTGAAAGACAAATACATACCACGACACTGGGCTACAACCCGGTATAAAGTGAGACGGCAAAAGAAGAAGGAGATGGATGCCGCCAGACCACGGATTTGCCTGAAATTTTCACTAGTTGACGATTTACACTTGTGTTCACGGAAACGTGTTGTTGTTTCCATTTGGGCTGATTAATTCCTTCATTTATTGTGTGATTTCTTCCGTTCGATTATTCTGGTCTAGACATCGGATATTTTAATAGCACTACGATTAAACAAGTGTTGTATTTCACGGTCTAGTTCAGGCGGCTGAATTTCACGATATTGGCGCCCTTTGATTTAGCTGCAAACGTCAGTTTTGGTGTGTGAAATTTAGACACGATTATAATCGACTTAACACAGCCGGGGAGTTGCCCAACTCACTCACACGCCGAGTGACGTCCCTACGACCTCTTGTGGTTACGGAAAATTCACGACACACAACGTTAAATGTCATTCCCCCCCCCCCCCCCCCGCTGCCTTGTGAGATACCTGTTTGCGGGAAAGGCTTCGTGAGTAAGCCCTGATGACAAATCTGCATCCTGTGTTATAACCAGTCGCCTCGATAAATATCTTGTCACTGGCTAAGGGTAGCCCATGGACAGAGAGTAGGGTTGCCAAAAGGCGCAGTTTCTTCCTCACTTTAATCAAAATCACCCATTTCAAGCGGACACAGAAAGAGAAACGACTGTCCACGTCGCTGAACAAAGTGAGTGGTCTTCATCACATGTGATGGACGAACATTATCATCATGTAACTGGACATCACTCAGAAATATCCTTCACTTCACATCGCTAAAGTATTTTGGTCCACCTAGATGTTCGACATGACACGGAAAGTTTCCTGAAAACTCTCCACGCTCCACAACTTTGTGGTGGACATCAACTCCGCAATACCAATGGGATACTGTTAATAGATAAGTCCCAAATACTTAATAGATGGACAGAACATTTCTGAACACTTCTCAATCACCCATCAGCGAGGAGGCCATCCAGTGGTTTCCACAAGTGCAAATAAACGCGATGATAGACAAGGTCATCACACAGGATGAGGTGGACAAGACCATCAATGCACTTTCGATGGGAAAAACCCGTTGGGCTGCTGAAATACCCGAGGAGATAGGCCAGCTGGACCGTGCCTAACTAGAAAGGTCATTGAACTATTCAGCGTCTTGTAGACAGAAGGAAAAATCCCGCAGAAATTTGGCTTAGCTTGGCTTCGTTCGTTCTCAATCTCCCGCTACCAAACCCTGACACGGGCCTAAGTAGCAAAATGTAGTCCAGAGAACGGATTGCGTTGTGTCGTAGTTTACAGCTTGACTGCGATATTTGCACCTTTCGGTCCAACACATCCGACTTCAGCAAGCATTTTTTGAGTACCGGGTTAGCATTCCCTCTTCGATCCCTTCTCCTTAGCCAGTCTGCCCTGCTGCAGCCTGTTATCCAGGATCACCACGTGGAGGTGTAGAAGAGTCTTGGCAGCTCTGGTTCGCTGGCCCTGACGCTAGCAGTCAGCTATGGGTCGCTGACCACTGTAGCTTATTTGCTGCTCAGCATCTTGATCCCGAAAGAAGACTCAATTTCTGCTGATCACTTTCTGCCCTTTGAGGAAACTGCGATTGGAAGATGAGCTCATCGAAAAAGTCAATGCGCATGTCTACCTAGGTCAGAAAATCAACAACAACCACAACGTTGATAAGGAGATCTCGCGCAGGAGAGCTTCCGGTTGGCTCTGCTTCAACCACATTAAACCGATACTCCAGCAGATGACGAACATCAAGAACAGGGCTCACACGTCCAATGGCATGGTTATTCTAACAATTGTATACATGTGTGTGGTTTGGAGTCTACGCAAATCAGACGAATAAAAGCTCAGAATTATCGAAAGAGCAATGTAGCGTAGAGTCCTAAATATCTCCATAAGAGTCCATTTCCGAAATACCGACATCCGCGACCAAACGCAGTTCTGGGATGTCGTCAACTCTGCGTCAATACGACTGTACAGATAGGCCTGCTATGTGGTCCGCAGGACTGACAACAGATGGAGAGATGACCTTCACCACACCTTTGGACCGTTATGATACTCCTTAACTTAACTTAACGTCTTTATATTGGTTTAGAAGACTGCAGAGTCTGTATACAACCAGTTTCATTTACACCACCATGCTCTAAAAGCTATGGGCATCCAATTTATTCTTAAATGCACTAACTGTCCCTGCCTCCACTACTTCCCGTGGCAATGCATTCCAAGCTCTCTGACTAAAAAAAATATTTCCAAATATCGAATCTGGACCTTTCTTTAATTAATTTGTAGCTGTGTCCTCTTTTTCTTGATGGTGGTTGAATTTTGAAGAAAAAAAACTTGCTATAGTCTAATTTAACCTTTTCTGTGATTATCTTATGAGCCTGTATTTAAATCACATCGAATTCTTCTCTCTTCTAGACACTGTAGGCTGGTTTTTCTGTCTTTCCTCATAACTGTAACTCTGGTATCCCACTATCAGCTTTGTCTTTCAAGCATATTTATATCTCCTCTACAATAAGGACTCCACACATATACACAGTACTCCAATTTAGGTATAACTAATGATTTATACAGTTTGACAATCACTTCCTTACTGATATGTTTAAATTTTTTTTTTTATCATACCTAACATTGCATTGTCTTTTTTACTGCTACCTGGACTTGCTCATTCACTTTACCTGTATGATCTATTAATCCTCAAGGTCCCTTTCCTTATCTATCATTCTAATATTGTTCTCGCCCATTCTGTAATATACATGTACATTTATCTATATTAAACTCCATTTGCCATCCCACAGACCAGTCTCGAATTTGATCTAAATCCGACATCAATATATCCACTTCTGCTATAGAGACACTCCTACATAGTTTTGTGTCATCCGCAAATGACAAATTTTTATTTTTATCCGCAAATTTTTATTCATGGACCCTAATGAGGCTCTTGTTGCATTTTAGGTTCTACAATCAGTTGTCTTTAAAAAAAAATCATTTTCTCACTTTCTCCAAGCTCCGGCTCTTACTTTTGAAAAAAATCGATGCTCTTTGAGCCATGTTCTTTGTTACGCAACGCGAATGCGGAGAAACTACGAGTTATCCAGAGAGCGATGTAAAGACGCGTTCTCTGGATCTCGATCAGAGATCTAATCCACAATGCTGAACGCAGAGAACGTACTCTATTTCGAGACGTTGTGGAGGCTTCGTTGTTTCGCAAATATTACTGGGCTGACCACGTAGTGCGCATGCCAGATAACATATGGACACTCAGAACAATGTTTTGGAGACCATATGATTATATACTCCCACCCGGCCGCCCACCGATGCGATGGCGAGATGCTCTGCTGAGTTATCTAGGTCGGAAATGGTACGACACGGCGAAAGATCGGACTACACACAGGACATTGTTGGCTACCTCACATATGGCAGGGTGTGCCAAATCTGAACTGAAGTCGATGATGTTGTATTGTGTTGTGTTGTATTGTATTGTATTGTATCGTATTGTATTGTATTGTAAAAGTAAAAAAATCTCATAGCATTACTGCCGTAGGGGTGTGAGGTGTTAGCGATCTCACATTTCAAAGGCTCGGCTATATGAGGGCGGTAGCCATCTCCTCGCCGCTTTTACTTCCCGGACTGAACCAGTACCCATTTAAGGCTGGGTCGACCCGGGGGCCAGCGCGCTAACCACTGCGCTACGCTGCTCGTATTGTATCTATGCAATTTTTACGGTTTCGTGGCTTTTTTGGACAACATGTTGTAACATATCACACACTGAGGCAGTTTGTTATCTTCTGGGTCTGTACAGGTGAAACCAATCGACATGTATTTCTTGCTATAACGGCGGCGCTTTTTAAGATGAATGGAAGAAACTTCAATTTGCATTGGACAGGATGCACTCCCATCATCATTATCAGTACGGCTATGTATCAAATTCAGCCAACGATCCATCCTGAGGCTCAGCCAAAATGTATTTTAGCGATGTTACTTATCCTATCTTTCCCATGATCGTCTCAGCCAATCGTCTTACCGAGTTTCCTTCTTCAAGCGATCTAGGACATGAACAGTCAAGCCGCTGGCTCCAATTTCTCCGACCAGGGGAAACTTGTTTCTGTCTTCTTGTCGTGCATTTTGACTCCTTTTGTTTCGCATCCTTTTGGTATTCGTCTTAGTGGCGATATTTTCAGAAGTCTGCGATTGCGAACGACAGTCCTAAATGTGATGTCAGCTAAAATTCTCACCGTGGCGTTTGTTTAATCGGCATTTATCTAATTGTGGGAACGTTGTCTAAATTAACTTCTGCTGTATTTGTTCTTGATTGTTGTTAAGAAAAAATATTTTTCTATTTATCTTTTTATTTTAAATGTAAAACCCATGACATTTCTTCAAGACTTCGTGGACCATTAGAGAGGACCTTATGAACCACCAGGTGTTCACGGATCATAGGTCAAAGGCCGCTGTACCAGATGACCCCAACATTTCATATTTTTCAGGCATTAGAAAATAGTTTGTACTGAAATTTGAGAGTGCAGGGAAAAGGGCATATTATTAAATTAGAGAGAAGGAGACGAGTGATAGATAGATAGATAGATAGACAGACAGACAGACAGACAGACAGATAGATAGACAGACAGACAGATAGACAGACAGACATACAGACAGACAGACATAGATAGATAGATAGATAGATAGATAGATAGATAGATAGATAGATAGATAGATAGATAGATAGATAGATAGATAGATAGATAGATAGATAGATAGATAGATAGATAGATAGATAGATAGATAGATAGATAGATAGATAGATAGATAGATAGATAGATAGATAGATAGATAGATAGATAGATAGATAGATAGATAGATAGATAGATAGATAGATAGATAGATAGATAGATAGATAGATAGATAGATAGATAGATAGATAGATAGATAGATAGATAGATAGATAGATAGATAGATAGATAGATAGATAGATAGATAGATAGATAAGTGGGTAGTTAGGTAAGTAGGTAGGTAAGTAGAGAGACAGAACGAATTACTGTGAGATGTGTACATTATTCTAATCGTTCACTAGGCGCATGGATTAAAGAAGAGTTAAGGTAAGTAATTATGAAGAGAAAAGTTCAATCTAACCCCATAGCACTCACTGCTGTCGAAGATGAAGTGTTAGAGACTTTTCGGAATTGGGCATCAGTATTTTTATGATGTGGAGTGGCCAGCTCCCTTACTCGCCGCCTTTCGTTCGCTGACAGTAAGCAAGGTAACAATTTACAGCTGGGTCGATTTGATAACAGGGAGAGTAGGAAGAAGGAGAACGCCTTGGGAAAACTATCTTGAACCTTACAGCGACAACACCACAGAGTGTAATAGTAATATGAAAAAACTGTTGAAACGGTGTGCAGAGTATGAACTTATAATCCCAAACAGCGTATTTCAACACCGTCCTAGTTAGATCAGAACATGGTACAGGTGGAATAATAACGACCAAGCATCGCAGATTGACTTCATGATAACCAGGCGGAGAACTAGACAACATGTCACAGACTCTAAAGCAATACCCAACATAGATATTGACACAGATCACAGGCCAGTGGTTATGTCACACTACCAACAACACGCACATAGGCGTAACAGAACAAAAGGCCCAGGAGTACTAAACATAAAGAGACAACACCTTGAACAAGTCAAGAAAGAGTTTTGCTGCAATATTAACAGTGCAAACCAAAACATGCCAGAAGAGGTACACGACATCGAAACTGAATGGGTATATTTCACAAATACAATTACTAATAGCCTAAAGAAGAACTGTGGTCTTCAAAACACAAGACAATGCAAAACAGACAACAGTGTAGTGGAATGAAGAGGTGAAAAATCTGTGAAAAATAAAAAATAACTCAATAAAGTATGGGTACAAGCAAAAACAGAAGACGATTATGCACAATACAAAACAGTAAGAATATATACAAACAGAATTCTAAAGAAGGCAAAACAGAGTTCGTGGCAACACTATGGCGAAACTCTAACAAACCTAAGCAAAGAGCTTTCAGTGCCTCGTAAAACCGTTTGGTGTCATGACGCTCTGCGAACATCTCAATTTCATCAGCTCTTTTGCTGAGCCAGGAGTCTTGCATCTCTCTAAGCCTGATCTGGACAGCTTTGTGAGCAGTATTGAAGGCAGCTTTTGCTGCCGGAGATGGTGTGTCCCTCTGGTATTCTCTGTGCGCTTCGTGTTTTGCATCGAGATGGCCCTATATTTCCAGATCGTTCTCATCAAACCAGTCCTTATGCTTGCGCGTGAGTGGGCCAATGTGTTTAACAGCTGTATCGTAGAGTGTGTTTCTCAATGATGCCCAGTTCTCTTCGATGTCGTTCTTTTCGAAACGAAGCTCCGATAGTCTGCCCTCAAGCTCTTCCTGGAAGCCTCCTCTCGTGGGTTCGTATTTCAGCTGAGAGACATTTAGCCTCCTCGGTGGTTTGACATAAAAAGTACATAGCTTTAAACAAGTCAGTGAATTTAAATACTTGGGCAGCGTGTTCACGCAAGATGGAAGACTAGATAGAGAAGTGAAATCAAGAAAACAGAAAGCTAATGCGGTTTCCTATCACCTCTAACCGTAACTAAAACACAAACACATTCCAATGAAGACAAATAGACAGCTGAGAAATAGTATTTTTATACCAACTCTCTGCTACCAGTGTCAGATATGGACTCTCACTGTGGCACTAGAAAGAAAAATCATGGTATGCGAAATGAGGTGTTTGAGAAAGGCTGTGGGGGTCACAAGGCTGGACAAATTAATAAACGAAGTAGTCAGACATATAGTGAGTGCAACACCGTGAATGGAGTACATAGAAAGCCAGAGAATAAAATGGTTCGGACACCTGACCAGAATGCAAAGTTACCAGCTGCTCGTATCTACAATACCAGACATCAGGGTTGCATAGAAAGAGGCAGACCACATAAAAGATGGATAGATGGTGTCAGTGAGACACTGAAGAAACATGAAATGACAATAACATCGGAGACAAAGATGGCACACGACAGAAAACTACACCTCCCCACGGCGTCAAACGACAAAAGTGGATAGAAGATGAATGAAAATGAAGAGTGGGGAAAACCAATAATAATAAAGTAGAGAGATAATTACTGGGCTTGTTTGCTGGAGGGTAAAGAAAAGCAATATTGATACATACGACTCAATACACTCCAGAATAGAATAATGTGTGTGCCACAGAGACGATGATAATAATAATTATTATTAAATAATAATGATAATAATAATAAACAGTTCGATCAAACTATTCTGTAATAGAAAATGATTGTTTGCTCTTATTATTCTCGTGTTGTTCCGTCTTTTAATAACGTGTCTACTCTCTTGTTACCTGGTTTGCTTTTGGCATTTAGTTTGTCTAAGGCTTTTCTCAAAGTTTAAGATCTATCAGTATATGCTTGAATCCATGCTTCTTTGTGGTATAGTTCTTCTGCTCTTTTATTTTGGAGAGTGTTTACTCTTCCAAGGGGCAGGTGATAATTGTGAATGTGTTTATGCTGAGACTTTGGCGTTGTTTCCATGGACTTAGAAGTATTGAATATTCTTAGTGGGGAGGAAGACTAACGTCTGGTCAGGCAAAATATACTGATCAGACATGTAAGTCAGGGTCAGGCAAAATATACTGACCAATACCCTCACCTTGACTTTCTAGTAGCCTTACCAGGCTGTTTTCATGGCAGCCTTGCTAACAAGATGAGGAATCGATGTGATCCCCATAGTAGTGAGCGACACGCTGATGAAGTCAAGCATAGCACAACCGCATAAAGGACTCCGTTCTACATTTATCAGTACGCATGGGATGTGAGGAAAGCTACTGCAACCTGTCACTAAACGTCCTTTTCAGGGCGCACATAAGAGTAGACCTACTCATTGTGGGAATTCGCAACAACAAAACAACAACCTTTTTAGTTGTGTCAGGTAATTCATCCTTATGTGCTCTTGTTCATTTTTATATCGATGGGTAAAGCTACTTCTCTTCAATCCTTCACTGGTTAGATCTCAAAATCTGGTCTTAATTGGATGTGCTTGTCATGGTCGTGTACTTTTGTTCAATGGTCTTGGTGTCTCGTCTATATGATAGAGACATGATCTCTATGGTTTTAAAACAATTGGTGACTCTAAGTTTTCCCTCATACATCTCATCAACCTCGCCTATATACAAAAGCCGTCTTTATCTGGCTTTCTGCCACTCTTTTGCTATAATCTCCTTTTCTTTCAATGTATGTTCTACTGTTTGATTCTACCGTGGAAGGGAAGAGGGGGGAAAGGGTGGGAGTAATATTAAAAGGGATCTAGTATTCCAACGCCGAATAGTCTGGTAAAGTATTTGTCAGGCATTGTCATGCGCATTGCAACTGAAAAACCATATTTAACACCTTTATTTTGGACACTTGATGGTAACATTCTCCTTATAGCTGGTCTCTTGGTTCATGAGGATGTAGAAGTCATAGACCAGTTTTTTTTAAATGGCTTCGCTTTGGATGGCGCTGCGGCAATTAAAATAGACAGTACGCTTTTTTAAAAACCATGCCTATCTGAATTCCTACGACTATTTCTCTTCCCATGCCTTCTCTCTCTCGTTCTCACGCTTTCTTTCTTTTTGTCTCCACTGCCTTTCCTTCTGCATCCACCTATCTTGATGACCCCATTTACTTGAGATATCGGCTTCGTCACGGAACATGGTTCGCAGCTCTTAAGATGACGGTTACTTGTCGTTTGTCATTGGAGTTGTTCTTCTCATAGAAGAGCTGTCAGCCAGACTAACGAGTTCTTGGGTACTTGGCTTGTCTTCGATTTTCAGCGCTAGCCTCGTGTCACATCAGAATAACAAAGTTAACAGACCACGCGTGTCTTTACTGTCAGGTGTATCGCGAAAGCACACACGTTTCCTGTTCTGTTCCTTTCACTGCATTCCTGGCATACTCATAGGTACCCAGTCTCTCTCTCTCTCTGTCTCTCAGTAAATGATGAATGGTGCGGATACCAATCGTGTCTGCGATTTGCTGGTTGTAAATACTTCTGCTCCGTCCTCCCAGCTCTGCAATCCGCTCGTACCTCGTTCGATTAAACGATATGCAACCTGTATATTGCCGATTTATGTGTTGCGGTATTTTGATCTAACAGGCGGTCATTGATAGATTTCCACATGTCATTTCTATCTATTTCTAGTGTACCCATAATTGGTGCCTAGGAAGTCAGCTCTTCCGTTACCCTAAATGTTCCTATGCGACTCTAATCGTCTTTATTGCAATATTTTTCGGTTCACATTATTATCGACGATAATAATAATATATTTATGTGTAAGGACAGTATAAGTATCATTTGACAATTTTTTCTCGTTTGTGTAACACTGAACAATCGAACACTCGTAGTTAGTCTTTTAAAAAAAACACCCCAAAAAAAAACATACAACCCTATTACTCTAGCGACTTTCAGTAAAAAAAAAAGAGCTCGATTTAGCGACTAAAAAAACAACAGTGATCACAAATTTTCCGAGCTCAGAAAACAGCGAACCACCGTGCAAGGAAGGATACATCATACATTTACATGTTTTGGTAAATATTCAAAATAATTGACAGCCACCGAAATCAAACGTAATGTAAAAACCTAATTAGTAATTTCTATTACAGATGCACACAAACTATTTGTGCAAATAATTTACTTAAGTATTATACAATATTCATTCCAAAACTGTTAACCGTTGGCGTTATACTTCAGGTTTTTTTAAAACATGTCGGATTTCCCCCCAAAGAAATGGAGTTTAAATCTTCAAATCACTAGGTAACAAATTCGATCCCATATAATTTGCATTGAAAATGGGATAATTAGCTCAATCTTTATAACTATCTTCTGTCAAGTTGTCCTTGAAACTTCCATGTAACGCTCTCGTTAAATCCCAACTTCTAAAGCTCTCTAAATTATGAAAATACAATTTCCATAACCATATTTTTTACAACCGTACACAACAGCATCAGAGCTTGAAGCTTGCTAAGCCAATGTTTAAATGGTTAAGTGGTACTAATATTGCCACAGGTTTCGGTTTGTTTAAGATCTTGCCATGAAATCAGACAGCTCGTATAATAGCTCCGTTTTTGCTGCCTGCTAAGAGTTATTTTTCTTTCTCAACCAGAATGAGAATGCTTACTTAGAAATAGAATAATAAATAGATTCAAATTATCGTTATAATTAAATAACTGCTATTTGTTGTGGCATAAAGTAGAATATATCTATTGAATTGTCTCAATAATACATACAAGTTCATCTCTGATCAGAACCAAACTTTGATAACTACATCCAACAGGAGAATGGATATTGAGACACCAGACAGTGACTGTACTATGTACTTCCGAGGTGGCTATTTATCACCCCTTTGATCAGCACATCTTTTGTGTTTGTTGCCGCTGTGAAATTCATTTGTTCTTGAGTTAATTTAACTCTTGAGATTACATTTCATGGTAGGTAACAAGTTCTCTTATATCCCAAAGCATAATTCATTAATTGAGAAGGTAATCTGGGGTCCTAGCTGTAGTCAACTGTAGTGTAATGTACAGCTCCTCAGTCAGCTCACCATTATGGGGATTACATTGTTGATCCTCACCTCATTTGCAGACTGCTTTGACACAGCTTGTTTCCAGAGAGTACTGTTTTGGATTTGAGGTGGGATCTTAATCAGTATGTTTCATCTGACCCTGAGTGCTCTTATCTCCCCCTCATCTATTGTGTCACACTCTCTTCTTTTCGTGTTTCAGTAGGCTCATAACATATGGCTATGGCATGAGTGAATCACATTCCTAGAAGTTTCAAACCTTCAGAATCATAATGGGGTTTTTAGCAATAAAAGAGCCATATCAATCAATCAATCAAAACTATTCAGCTCTATACAGTGCACTTGTCTTCAGCAAATACATGCTAATGCCTCTATTAATGCAATGTCATTCCTAGATCAGTCCATTTCTTCCCTGTTTTCTTTGTTTGTCGTGACCTTTCTTTCCCATGTGTGTTTTGGCCAACCTCTACATTTCTTGCTCTGGGGATTCCAAAATAGAGATTGTCTTGTAATACTATTAGCTGGTCTCCTTAAATTTGTGTACTGTCCAGTGCCAGCACCTTCACATGACGTAATGTCACTGATATATGTCCAGTTCTTTCTCTATATATTTTTGCAGTGGACTTACTTTCTTTTGAGAACCATAAATTCCCCAGTGCATTGAATGTCCTTTTAACCTTTTGTATTCTCAATGAGGAGCGCATGGCCGAATGGTTTCGAGGCCTGCCTGCCGATAAGGAGGGCAGCGGCTCGAATCCCCGTTATGGCATATGTTGTTTTTCTGTTGGTGAAATAAACAAACATAGCCAGCACACGATGTGGCGAAGTGGTCAGTAGTTCTCAGCCTTCAAAACCCCTCGACTACCCCAGCAATGGGAAAAATGTTGTAGGACAGTTTTGTTTGTTTGTATTCTCAATTTGTATCTGTACCTACTACATTATCTATATTGCTACCAAGATGCATGAGTGCCTCCACATCTTGTAGTAGTGTGTCACCAATTGCAATCTGATCATCATTTGGTGCACTTATTCTCATACTATTTGTTTTTCCCTATTTACCCATAGTCCTAACTTCTGTGACCACTCATCTAGTATACTTATTTTATTTTGCATTTGATTACGGCTGTGGGACAGAAGAGCCAAGTCATTGTCAAAGTTCAGAGCAATAGCAATATGCTATCTTAGAAATCACATTTAGTGGGAACATTATATAAATGGGATAAAAGGGACATTATGAAGTTATTTGATGACAGTCTGTTAGATCAGTGGTATGTAACATTTTGTAGGTGTGATCCAACTGAAGTACTTGTCTTGTCTTATCCACTTTTGCAGTGAGGCGTCATAGTTTTCTGTCCAAGGCCAGACGCGTCACTGAAGTAGTCATCCTATGACGATTTAGAATATCCACATTTCTTATCAATCTGCCTCTTTTCTCTGGCACCATACCTTCCATCACTGTTCTCTCAAGACCGTTACCTCTCTTGATGTGACCAAAGTATTTACATTTTCTGGTCAAAATGGAATTGATAAACCAGTTTTCTATGTTCAACCCTTGCCGAATGTCTATATTTGTCTTTTTCTCTGTATAGGGTATTCTGAGAATCTTTCTGTAACATTTTGACTCAAAGGATTCGATTTTTTGTCCAGACGTTTTGGTAATCTTTCATGATTCGCAACCATATGCTGCCACAGAAAAAACACAGGCTGTCAAAACTTGTATTTTACTTTTGTTATTTTGTTGGTGCTATGCCATAATTTCTTCAGGCTGTTCAGTCTCTGCGTTACCATGGCTAGTCTTTTGATAGCTTTCGAGCAGTTGTCATTTTTGTCAATTCTGGAGCCCAGATATTCAAAATGCGTGACCTGATCCATTTCCTCACCACCCACTGTAAATTTATGTTGACATTGTGTTTTGTCTGTGGTCATTATCTTTGTTTTGTTTATGTTTATAAATGGGTTTTGATCTTTACTGTGTTAATTTGAGGCTGGAAGTAGCTGCTCTAGCCCTTCTGCACTTCTTGATAGTATCACTGTGTCCCGTCGTCTGCATATCGTAACTCTGGGATCTCGTAACTGCCAATCGTAAATGTATCTAAATTTTCAATGTTGTCTTCTTTCTAACATTTCTCATTATTTATTCAGCATATATGTTGTATAGATAAGGTGAGAGGATACATCCCTGTCTTTCTCCCTTTTGTACTGCGAACCAACCTGATGTTTGCCCAGATACTCTTACAGCGGCTCGTGGATCTTGATATAATGTTTCAATGAGATGGATAATATGCACAGGAAACCCCATTTCTTTCACATCACAGTATTTATGTCGCTATAACATGATCTGGTAGGAATTGTACCCTATGCATTAGGTTTTAAGGGGAGCAGAGGGAGAACTTGTGTCTTACCACAGAAAAGGGGTTCACACCCATTGCACTTTCCAGTAAATCAAGCTGTTAATATGTACATGATTTTCATATTTAAAATTGATATGAAACATTTGATTAAAAATATTAATTGTCAATTATGTTTGAGTCCCACTGGAATACTACCATCCTACCACCAGTGGCACATAGATATAGTCCTTTATTTGCACTTGTTTTAGCAGTTTGTTCATCATTGCCTAATACCTATAAATTATTTATTATTATTATATATTTTCTTATTTTCAGATTGCATGTATCACTAGAGCATAATGCCGAGTCCAAGAAAGGTATGCCACAAATAATTTTCGGAGTCTTTGGTATTTGTCTATGGGTAACTTGTTGATGACGAACAGAATTCTCAGATTATATCTTGTTAGTCTTTAATCTAGTAGTTCCCAACCTTTTCTAGATATTGCCTCCCTACTGAAGTCAATAATAATTTGGGGCCAAGATGCGGCAGTGAATGAGCTGACAGCAGCCAGCGACTCATAGTTGGCTGTTTGCATCAGGATCCGTAAACCAGAGCTGACCAAGACCCTATTTCGCCTTCACAAGACGGCCCTGGAAACAGGCTGCACTAGTCACTAGTGTAGTCTGGACAAGAGATAGAGATCGCAGTAGGAAGGCAACCCGGTACTAAAAGAACGCAGCTGAAATCAGATGTGTCGGGCCGATAGGCGCAGATATCGCAATCTTGCTAAACTACAACACAGTGTCACAACGTCCTTTTCAGGATGAAAGCCAAAGAAAAAGAAAGAAGAAGAATAATTCGTTGCAACTATACTAACTATACTCTTCCTTGTCACACAAGGGAAACTTAAAAATATGAAAATTTTAAAATCTTCAAATTATTTTTGTTTCTTCTACTGGTAAACTAATTTTTCATTGGAAAAAAAAGTGCATGAAAGGATATAATTTTATCTCTTACTTCCAATTTTTATATGTCCTCCATATTTAGTAAAAGTTTTTGTGTCCCAAAAAAACTGAATAGCAACCTTCAATAATATAGCAAAAGCGATTTAATTGGTTGAACAGACGTAATCCAAGTTTTCAGTGGTTGATCACAGTCTGAATATTGTTGCTTGATCTATTTTTAGTAATGAACAGTATGCTTCTTTTGTATCAGGCTGTTGATGTTCTGAGTGCCAATTTTCTGAGAGACAATTTTTAAATCATTGTTTTTACCTATCCATATGGGAGTGAAGAGTAATCAGTCAGGTACCAAATACTAATACTCATTTGTGCTCCTGGAAACAGGCTGTGTCACAACAGACTTCATACTTACTGTTTATGATTCAACACTCAATTTGTCCATCTAATATGCTTTACTTTAAAACTTGATTTTGTGTTTATCATTAAAGTTCACAAAAAAAGATGCTCTGACAAATCAGTAAATAGGTCACAAATGGATATTTAAAAAAACAAACTAAATGAGATGCAAACTTAAAAAAACCATTAATGTTACACTTACGTTATCTCTTAATTCTCAACATAATTCCCACCAACATTGATTTGCTTATCCCATCGCTTTATCAGTGCACCAAAATCTGCAATATAGAAGTCTTTGGTCTGTTGTCTCAGCCATATTTGTACTTGGCGTTCAGCCTCTTCATTATCTGCGAAACGTTGCCAGTAAATGTGCGATCACGCATTGTGCTGTAGGCTAAACCATGTGAACATCCTATTGCAGCTGCTGCACCGTCTATAGTTACTCGCCTGTCAGCTCGAATCATGTCTCCCATTTGCTGCACAGCTACTTCTGTAGCCATCTGAACAGGGTGCCCTGGTTGTGCTTCATCAGCAAAATTTTAGCGTCTTTGAAAAAAAATGTGCCGACCCAGTTATACACCGTTTTATGTAACAAACACTTCTCACCGTAAACAGGAAGGATTTCTTTATGAATATCCTTAACAGAAAGTCTATTTATCAACCAAAAAAAACAGCACACTGTTTTTGTATCGGAGCAGTGTACTTGCATGCGCTACCTAGCATCTTCTACCTACCGTAATCACATCGATGGTTGTTGCTGCCACCTAATGACTCTTTTAGAAGCTACTAATTATATTTTTCAGTTATCCCATATCAAATTACGACTTACTTACTGACTGTGTCTCATATTTTGCTTGAATATTTTTATTTCATTTTCAGTCTTCCAGATCCCCTGCAAGGACGCGAGGCCGCCCTCCATCTGCATCCCGCTCTAAAGCAACCACAGCGCGTAGTCGAAGCCGCAGTTCGGGCAGGAAGCCAAAGTCTGTTGTTTCTGAAACTCATAGAGCTGAAGAAGCTAAGGTATGTCATAAATTGGGGCTAGAAATTTAAATTCGGAATTGCCAAGTTAGAATTTGTAATTTAAAGTAAAAACAAGAATCAAACTTCCCTTGGTCAAGTGAAATTAATAGTTGTTAACAGTGCATGTATTTGTATGCAGTTTGATCCTGATTTAACTATCCAAGATTGCTCAGTCTGTAGTCATCATAAAAGTATGATCTGTGGCAACAGATTTCAGAGGAAAGATCAGGAAATTAGTTTTACTGATCACATCCAGGCACTCACTACAATAAACAAATGTTCTGTCAATGATCACAATGAAAATATGTAACTCTATATAGCATCTACACCTTCAAGACTCCCCAGCTTAAATGACATCCCTCTTTTCATACACTACACTGTAACAACACCCACACATTTCACACACTTCACTGTGATAACACTGACACATTTCACACACTCCACTGTGACAACACCCACACCTTTCACACACTCCACTGTGACAACATCCACATATTCAAGATCTTACAACCTGAAGGACAGTGCTATATCTACCATCAAATGTTCCAACAAGTACTTCTACATTTTCTTCTCTCTCAAATGTATAGCGAGGTCTTAATCTCCAATGATAAAAAACGAATGCATTGTCTGCACTCACTAAATAAAACTATATAATAACCCCTAACAAAAGAAGAAGAGACATTATGCACACACTTGTTTAGAAGAGTCTTCTAAACCAGTTTAAATATGTTAAGTTAAGAAAGTTGTACACATCACTGATAATCTCATAAAAATAAAAACATATCACAGCTTTTAGTATTTGAAGGGATAACTATCTCACAGAAAGAAACATTTCAGGTGAGAGGTCCAACAGAAGTAAACGAGCTAGTCTATACGACAGTGCACATAGTTTTACCAATTGTTTTCTTGCTTCTGTGACACCTACAATAGCTGGGTTGTGTACAATTCAGTACAAGCTCTGGGCTGCAATTGTCATTCTCCACAGGTACCTAGTTTGGACTGTCTTCTTGAGCTCCACCTGTGAGTTGACACTTGTATTAGGCTCCCTATTTCACTATTCATGACCAGGTTTGTTTTAGCATTGCTTGCGTCTGAGTGGCAGAATGAAAAAAGAGCTGGTCATCCCAACTCGCAAACATCTAAGACCTCATGCAGTGAAGTTTCTACCACTTTATCCCCCATGTCACTACCTTTACTTTCTACTGTTCTTATTCCCTATGGGTTCCATGGTGTTATTTATGCTTTTATTGTTAGTTTTTTTCCAGAGAATAATGATAGTTGGCCATCATAAGCGAAGATGACGATAACATTGGACCTGTGCTATGAGATGCAGTCTCAAATGATTGTAAAGCCCAATACTGGTATATCAGACTGGGGCACACAAGCGAGAATTCATGAAGCCGTTTGAGTCATTGTGCGTTTTGTTCTTTTGAGCAGCTTGCTTTCTCTGATCCTCGGTGATGATGTTTCATTCTGCGATCTGAGTACTTTGTGTGCTGCTAGAGCGCCAGGTGGAACCATTCTGTGTAAGTAACTCCCTGGAGGTGACATCAACGTGGAAACTTTTCAAAGATGTTTTTAAGGAGTCTCTGTAGCATTTCTTCTATCTTGTTGATGAGGGTCTACCTGTTCTGAGATCACAATATAACAACTGCTTGGGTAGGTGCTCATTGGACATGCAAACATGTCTCGTCCATCTTATCTGGGATTTTTACAGAAGCGTATGGATGATCAGCATGTTTGACTTGCTAAGAATTTCAGAGCTAGGTACTTTGTCCTACCACCTGATCCTGAACACTCTGTGTAGCAGACATGGTATGTCCTACCTATTTCTCATAAATCGTTAGCTGTGTTGGCTGCTGTTAGTGTTCTTTTCCACAAGTTTTTGTTATTTCATCAGGCCTTGTTATGCATAGTTTTTAATGAAGACATCTGTTGGTGAAGGTCGATAGTCTGGATGTGATACTCATACTTTCATGCCATGCTTCCTAACCATACAATAGAAATACTTTATACAAGTTCTGAGAAATCTAGTCTTATTTTCCTGGAGAAAGCTACCAAGTTTCATATTGAGTGAAGAGTATAGAAAGCAAATGTTACTTTATTAATTCTCTTGGCTTGTTGCTTTGTTTTTCTCAATATGTCTTGCTCTACTTTTGCAAATGTTGCTTCTTAAATGGGTAACATTCTGCACTACTTCAAATATCTGACTGTTATTCACCTGTCATCTTCCGCCATGGGGTGTGGGGACAGGAGACTAACGTCTGGTCAGGGGTAAAATATACTGATCAGACTATTGTTAGTCAGGGTTAGGTGAAACATACTGATCAAGATCCCACTCTCCCAAGCAGTTCTCTCTGGAAACATGCTGTTTAATGGCAGTCTGGCTAACAAGCATTGTGATCCCCATAGTGGTGAGGTTACTGAGGAGCTTTGCAATGCACTACAGCCAGGCGGACCCCGGACAATGAGATGTGATGTGAAGAGAGCCACTGTAACCCACCAGTAAAGAAAGTCATCAAGAGTACCTAACTCAAGTACTAGTGGCATTAGCAACAACAACAACCCTGTGGTGTAGAGGTTTGCTAGAGGGAATTCTAGGCTGTTCTACGTGTAATCTTCCCCCAGAGCTGTCTCTCAGGGACTGTCTTATGTTGGTGTCAGATCCCCCTCCCCACCTGCCAAGTAGACTTGGGGTCATCCTGGGGGTCTAGATCCCTGATCATTGGCCTTCCATGATTGTCTTCGTTAATTCTCCAGACATGGTCAGACCATTATAATTGAGTTTGTTCCACTTGAGTTTTCCAGGGATTTGGTTCGAGATCGGCCCATAATGTTTGGTTGTGGAGCTCATCTGTTCTTGTTGCTTGGAGCTGCTTTTTGTGGGTTGTACTTATTTAGACTCACAGATTTGACCGTAAACCTTCAAGTTTCCACATTTGTTTATTACGTCACAAACATTTAGACTTGCCAACTTTTGGTCAGACCAGTTGTCTTGTAAATTCATGAAATTGCCACAAATCACTGAAAGTGTTCCTAACTAGATCAGCATATCTGTTAGTTTCCACTACAAAGGTATTTATAATATCTACATAAACAAACTAAACAGACATACCTCAGAAAAATCCATTGTAACAACTTGACTTCATCACAATCATTAATGGAATAACCTTTCAAATCCATGGGAAACAGAAAAAAGAGTTGAATAATTATTTATAGTCAATCTATACATCTTGTTGTTTTCAAGACGGGAGGAAGTGGCCTTGTTTTCAATTCAGCTGTTTCTGTAGCAAAAACCGGTGTTAACACAAGAAATACATTAGTGAGTACATAGACACAATGCCCCAGGCACATTTCTTTTGCCAATGGTTTAGTAAAAATTAAAAACAATCTGTTGCTGCGAACTTTGAATATTATGAAGAAGAAGTGACTTGATTCATGTTTTCGATTTGTTTCTATAGGTTGTTATTAAAAAGTTGCCACCCCGCAACACACGAAAATCTCCATCAAGAGCCATCAGCGAGGAAAATACAGTAATCAAGCGAACTGTCACCTCTGCAATATTTTCATCAGCAGTGTCTTCATCAACATCTTCATCGAGATCTTCATCAGTGCAAGAGCAGGCATTCATTGCTCCAACCAGAATTTCATCAGCACTTGCTGCAATTATAGAAAAGGAGGTAACTTATATGTCTGTAACTGAAATGTCTGTAAAGACTATGCCTGTAACTATTATGCCTGTAACTGTTATATATGTAACTTCTATGTCTGTAACTGCTATGTCTGTAACTGTTACGTTTGTAACGGTTATACTTGTAACTGAATGTCTGTTTGTCCTATGTGTGCAGCAGAGATTTGATTGGCTGATCGAATAATGACATCATCAATGGTTGTGGGTAGTAATAACAAAATGTCTGCCGTACTGAAATTGTTGGCCTGACTTTCGGCTGATTTAAAAAAAAAAAAAAATCATAATTAATCGATTTATATTTTATAATAAGTATGAATTGTTAAAACCATGACAAAATCATGAGGCTTAGCTTGGAACAGATGGGTCTTGATGTTCTGTGTATCTTGAAATATTAGGGGGGGGGGGGGGAATAGAGCTGTGAGTATGAGAGCTATGAGGAGGCTCAGAGGTAGCTGGGTCGAAAAGGTTGAAGGAAGAGAGGAGATGAAGTATGAGGGAGGTTGAGATGGGCCAGTTGGTGGGTGTGATGGAATGCAATGGGGATGTGAACGGATGCAGAAAGAGGTCTTTAAGAATGTACCACTTTCATAATCATAATTATTTCTGGGTTATGTCAAGTATCCTAGCTAATCTTCTTCTTCTTCTTCATCGTACGCAGTCAGACAGTAACCACTAGCTAATCTGATTGGCATCCTGTCAGTCTCTCGAGACAATGGACTTCACGCTAGAGAGAAGCCATAGTTAGTTGTTGCCCTTGCTTTCGCCACACACATTTAAAGTTTGCATCTTGACGCATCTTGGCTTTCCGTGCCTGCAGGCCAGCACCCAAAGCCAGCCTCCAACCGGGTCTGTCTTTTGCAAGATCCTCCCAGTTGCAGGTGTTCATATACAACGCTTTCAGATCATGCTTGCAAACATCTTTGTAGTGGAGGAAAGGTCTACCTTTGTTAAAGTTTCCCCGTAGACAACTCTCCGTATAGGAAATTAGTTTTGGTATTCGTCCGTCCTCCATTCTGCGTACGTGACCAAGCCACCGCTGGTGGAGGATCATAACTAAACTGACAATCTTTGCACGGTCCAACACGTCGTTTTTTTGTCACTCATGAATTTCCAAGTATGCGCCTCAAGCAGCACACATGGAAAGCATTTAGTCCTTTTTTCTGTGAAGCATACAGAGTTCATGTTTTGCTGGCATAGAGAAGAATACTAAGCACACAGTCATTTTTGCAGTTCTGTGTCCAGCGAATGGTTGGTGATGATAGATCCAAGGTAGTTAAAGTGATTTACTACCTCCAGATTTTTATTGCTTAAGACAATGTATGTAGGATCTGCACCCTAGGCTATCACTTTCGTCTTTTGTACGCTGATGTTGAGTCCAAACAGATCACATGATTTTGTAAACCTATTTATGAGTATCTGTAACCTGGCTTTTGTGTGGGAGAGCCAAGGCAGCACCGTTTGCGAAGAGCATATCCCGAATGACAGTCTCCCTTCTCTTACTTTTTTGCACGAAGTCTGGTTAGATTAAATAGACTCCCATCTGACCTAGTATGCAGGAAAACACTTCTGTAGCAGTTCCGAACTGCTTCGGAACTATCCTTCCTTGTAACTATATTGTTGCATCAGAAAGCATGGCTGCTAATACTTTTTAGCATGGTATTTGCAGCCATGCTTTCTAATGCAGCATGTGATTGTGACACTGGCATACAGATCAGTTACTGGACAGAAGGGCATGTGTTCACTCTTGAAGCACCTAAAGGCCCTCACAAAGGTGAAAGAAGCAACTATCTTAGATCTCCTCTTCGCCGACAACTGTGCAATTAGCATGTGCACAGAACATGACATGCAAGCAACCATGATTGAGTTCTCAACTGCGTGCACTAATTTTGGTCTTACTGTAAACACTAAGAAAACGTAAGTAAAGTTTCTACCTGCCCCAGGGCAGCCCTACCATGAATCAAACGTCACTGTACATGGATATTGCCTAAAAGCAGTTGGTAGCTTTACCTATCTTGGTAGTGCCCTCACTAGAGAAGGAAATATTGACTCTGAGGTCCACAACAGGATTTCCAAGGCGAGCAGCTCGGATGACTACGAGAAAACGTTTGGGACCGACGGAGTCAGTGTTGCCACCAAGATAAATATGTATCATGCTGTTGTGCTAACCACCCTTCTGTGCGCATGCGATACATGGGCAGTCTATAGCAGTTATGTCAGGAGACTTAATTTCCATGTCAACTGTCTCCACAGATTGCTCAGGATCGGTTGGCAGAATAGAGTGCCCAACTCTGTAGTCCTCAGTAGGGCGAGACTCTCTTGCATCCATACGCTGCTACAAAGAGCCCAGATCAGATGAACAGGGCATGTTGTTAGCATGTTAGCTGTTGCATGGTAAGCTCAGGACAGGACAGCGCTCACAAAGGGGGGGGGGGGGGGGGGGGGACAAGATAAACGATACAAAGACACACAAAAGTTTCTTTGAATAGTTTCTCCATTGCCCGGGAGCTGCTTGTTCCAAACCGCTCAGCCTGGCGCACTGGCATCACACATGGTGCTTGCACCGCTGAGCAGGGGACCATTATGGAGGCACAGAATAAGTGAACTGCACGAAAGGAAAGAATTGAAGACTGCCCAATTACAAATGCTGTTTATGTGTGGTAGAGTTTGTCACACGCTCAGAACAGATTGTACAGTCAAATGCAGTCTCATCCAAATAAACATGTCTGATGCTGTCGCCATCTTTGCTTGCGGTGGGCAACTAACTAACTAGCTAACAAACTATATTGTTAAGTTTCTTTGTGAGGTGTGTTCTGTCCAGTTTCAGTAGCTCCTTTTCCTATCATCATTATCCTTATAAGACAAGGACATTAAAGTAAACAGTGCATTTGTTTATTTCTTTAGTAATGGTCTGTGTGTATAACTGTTCTCCAGAAACAAGAATCATTGCGTCAAAAAGAGCAGCTGAAGTCTGAATTGCTGTCACTTATCAGTACTCCACTCCCCAGAGTGGATCCTAAGACTGAAAACAAAGGACCATATTACGAGTTCATGGGGCCATTTGGGGCTTTTTTTATTTTCATCTTCATGCATACAGCTTTGTTCTATACAAATGTTGCTTGCTCAGAGGTATGGAGCTGTTATTTACCTAAAGACATTAATTACATATTTACTCTGCATCTCCAGGATATAGTAATTGTACCAGTTGTGTTTTTGTTGTTGCTTCTTCTATTGGTTTCATTATTTTAAAAAAGTTGTTTATGCATTAGAATATGCTTGAATTTTGTTAACTCTTTGCAGTACGGCCGAATTTGGTAGATTTGCATCTTATAGTCCAAGGCAAGCGCAGCAACTCCATAAGTCAAATAATTTATTTCTAAATGACATTCATTAGTATTTAACTAATACAGATAAAATTAAGGTTAAAAGATCTAAAGACACATAATTAAATTATCAGTGACATGAAGTATTCAAAATAAAATTATATGTTGGTAGGGAGCTTTAAATATCATTAATGTTCTTAGACGACCTGTACTTCTACAGGGGCAGATGTCCCTTTGCAGATTCCAGCTCTGGTGTGAGCTTGAAATAGCCGTGAGGAGGAAGTGATAGTCAAACTGTATAAAGCTTTAGTTAGACCTAGATTGGAGTACTGTGTACAGGTGTGGAGTCCTTATCATAGAGGGGATATAAACATGCTGGAAAGAATACAAAAAAGAGCGACAAAGATGATAGTGGGATTCCAGAATTACAGTTATGAGGAATGACTCAGAAAAACCGGCCTACAGTGTCTCGAAGATAGAAGAATTCGTGGTGACTTAATACAGGTTTATAAGATGATCAGAGGAATGGATAAATTAGACTATAACAAGTTTTTTAAAATACAGCCACCCACAATAACACCAGGGCATAGCTATAAGCTGACTAAAGAGAGGTCCAGATTAGATATTAGGAAATTTTTTTTTCAGTCAGAGAGTGGTGTCTGCTTGGAATGCATTGCCAGGGGAGGTAGTGGAGGCAGGGACAGTTAATGCATTTAAGAATAAACTGGATGCGCATAGCTTTTAGAGCAAGGTGATGTAAATATAACTGGTTGTATACAAACTCTGCAGGGTCTTCTAAACCAGTATAAAGACATTAAGTTAAGTTACCGGTCAAGACTCGAGCAGCTAGCTTATTACTCTGCTGCATTGAGGCAAGTGCTGCGTAGGGTGGTCAACTGAGGTACGAGTCCATCTTAATAGACTCAAACGCCACAGCAAAGTAGACCTGCAGCCTGTTGGGCGCCATCTATGCTGCTCTTAACAAACCACCTAACCATGGCCAGTGTTAATGTCACGTCACAGTCGCCTTTGATGACATGTTCTCTGTAAGGCAGTAGTGCTATTCTTGTCCTTGTTATTTAAAAAAACAATTTTTTTTTTGGTTGGCTTTCGCCTTATTTCTCTATTCCCCAAGGCGGTGTGCGCTGCACTACGGTTTATATTTTTGCCTGTCGGCCCAGTGCATCCGACTTCGACATGCATTTTATGTAAGGGTCTGTTTCCTCCTGCATTTTCTCAGGGTTTGCTTCTCTGGGGTAATGGCCTTTACTATGATGGCACTTTCGGGTTGTGAGCCATATCACTAAACCACTAGCCCACGCCATCCTTTCTCTTGTCCTTGTCATAAACAAAGTCTGCGGCAGACAACTCCATTAATGTGGAGGGGAAAATACCATGTCCCAGTCACAGTCTGGTTAAAATTTGCATTGAATATCCATGTGTAAATCCAGATGAATGATCATTGTCTGATCAGATAATTGTCATTTCTTGGCTCTTGATGTCCTAATCCCATTGTGCAGAGTGCCAAAAGTTAAAAAACCATTCATAGATTCAAAAATAACTATGCCATACACAAGGTTATTGCAAAACGGTAAAACTTGCAACAGAGCGAACCACATGGGTTGGATGTCCATTTAGGTTAAATTGTACTGTGAAGAAATAAAAAAAAGGTAACAAATTTTAAAAAATAGAAAAAGATTTTAAAAAAGGGGACAAAAATACAAAAATGGGATTAAAAAAAGGTAAAAAATACAAAAATGAGACGAAAAATATAATAAAAATGCAAAAATTAGATAAAAATGGTAACAAATAAAAATGAAAAAATGAGATAAAAAGGTAACAAATAAAAATCAAAAAAAGATAAAAAGTTAGCACATAAAAATACAAAAATGAGAATAAAAAGGTAACATACAAAATTAGATAAAAAAGTTGCAAATAGAAATTAAAAAATCCAAAGTGCATGCAAGGGTTGCACTTGAAAATGACAGAAGTTCAGCAGGTACATGCATTTGTGACAGATTTAGTCTGGGCAGACAAATCTTGTCTCCCCACGGACTTCCCACCGGGACCTGACCACTCAGTCGGCGGGTACCGTGATGGATGGCGTAGTAATAGACGCAGGTCTTTTCTACGATATACGATTGGGGAACACAGAGCGTGAGACTGCACGATTTGAGAAGACTTGAAGACGAACGTTACCCCATTTGCAGCAGGTACGCTACGACATCTGCAGTAATACTACCTGAATTTTTGAAGAGTGAATCACTCAAGCGACAGTTGAGCGCTGCACATGAAGAGTTCATCAGCACGAGCTACCCGATTTTGCCAGGTCTGACGTATTTACACGAGGTTTACAAGCGGCCGACACCTTGTACGAATTGACCAGTCTACACCTGTGAGTATCCTCTCACAGGCTGAGGTGTGACCAGTGCCAGCTACGTGGACGATCCTCCTAGCAGTCGGCCATAATCGCTCGCTGTGTGAGTGAACGTTGTCCTCGGGAACGTGTGCTGACCCGCGACACTCTATCACGTGGTCAGTCGGCTCCGGTTTAACACAGGCCAATTCATATCTGCGGCTGCTGAGTCGGTTTTTCCTGATATCGCATAACGCAATTCAAGCGAAAGGGCGAAGGAACAAGACAAGGGCGATCCACCTGGGTTGAGGTCGCAACACGCGGTACAAACCGACGCTGTTCCGGCCATAACTCGGACTCGTGGTGCGTCACGGCAGGCCAAGCACAGGAAAAGTGACTATTGACAGTAGTTCAGGTGTAGGAGTAGAGATTTGTTAGGTTAGGTAATCCCTGTATAGGAGTGAGTGAGTTGGGAATAGAAGAGTGACAGTTTAGTGAGGAATAAAGAATTTGTTTATCTGAGTTTTTTCTTGTGTTAGATCATTCAGGTTTAGGTGTATTGTTGAAGAGCAGCCTTAGCTAGATTAGTTAGAGCAAACCATGTCCTCTCTGCTACACATTCATCGACAAAATAAATATGTATTTTTTGTCATTGTGTTTTTTTCACTGTGATGTGAAGAATATGGCAAAGCACTTTGTGTTTCTATAATAATTGGTTTTATTGAATTAGGTTACTATCCCTTTGCATGTCTTTGTTTAGAAGCCTTTTACAGAATACATGGGAGCATTCAGTGGACATATTTTCTTTTTAGGATCCACATGGGTTAATGTCTATTTACATTGTGTATTTCTATGTGACTTTGCATGCATTCTATACTATCTTTTTCTTCATAAATTCGCTGTAACGACCATTGACAGCCCTCCTCCAGCAAGTTCAGTCTTGAAGTGCCCTTTCTGCCTCTCTCCAGTTAAGGTCCAAGGACCGAAGTTCTTTTCCAAGTGTTTCTTGGTCTACCTCTCTTCTTCCTCTGTGGATTCCATGTCAGTGTCTGTCTGGCCACATTTGATGATGCTCTCTGTAGAGTGTCCCATCAAACACTATTTCTGAGATGCTGAGCAGCGCATGAGCTGCAGCGGTCAGCGACCCATAGCTGACTGTTAGCATCAGGGCCAGTGAACCAGAGCTGCCAGGACCCTTCTGTACCTCCACGCGGTGATCCTGGATAACAGGCTGCAACAGAGCATACTGGCTAAGTAAAAGGGATCGAAGAAAGAAAGCTAACCCGGTACTCAAAAATGCCTGCTGAAGTCGGATGTGTCTGACCGAAAGGTGCAAATATTGCAGTCAAGCTGTAAACTATAACAACGAATTCCGTTCTCTGGACTACATCCTGCAACTTGCAAAGCCCTTTACGTGGTTTGGCAGCGGGAGCTCGAGAACGAACGAAGAAGAAGAAGATACTGTTTGCTTGGTCTCCCCATAGGAGTACATATCTGTGTTTCTGACTCTAATTTGTTGAATTGATTCTTTCCTGTGATAAATATTTCTCATTAACTTCTTTATCTGATTAAAGTAAGGATAAATTTATGTTGATACTTCATGTACTGTCTGGTAGAGCATTTGCTTTTCACAATAAAGATATGGGGTTGAATTCCTGTAACAGAAATGCTCCAGTCAACCCAGCTTTAAATGAGAACCTGGCTCAATGTTAAGGGAAGAAAGCCATTGAGAAAAGCAACTGACCACTACACCTCATAAACGAGCCGTAGTCTTGTACAATGAAGTCTATAATAATTCATCCTCAACTGCAGTGACTGCCATTGGGCTAAATTTTTCTTTACCTACTTCTTTAGTAGTTATTCTATTTGGTGATAACAGGAATGCTGTCCTTGCCTGTCCAATTCTAGCCCTTTGTCCCCCCTGAAGTATCTATGGTGCTGCCCAAATATGTGAAGGTGCCTCAATCAGTGCCTCACTTACAAGCATTTCTAGCTCTTTGCTTTAGGTATTGGTTTTTATTCAGCTAGGCATGTTTGTACCAGGTTCGAATCCTATCGGGCTCAATTTGACAGACTATGCATGTAGTGGATTTTTATCATGATGCAACTGCTTCTTTGAGTTGATCCAGCTGGAAATGGACGCCTGACAAAGTTAAGCGAAAATTTTTAGAAGCTACAGAGTTTGTGTTCTGTTGTTGTCACTTTCAGCAATGAAAGGGACTGAGCACATATGGAGATGGGTACAAGTGCAATTAAGTTGGTTCTATGAACCATTTTCTATTTTTTTTTCACCCACTACTGCCACCTGGTTGCTATAACAGTCTGCTACTGTCCTTGTTTTCACAGATAACAAATTATTTTTAAAAAAAACACACCTCGTTTCATGGACTCTTCTATGTCTGAAGTCATCGAACTGGAAAAAGGATTTTTCCTTATATAGTAAAATGGGTTGTATCACCCTTTATCAGTTTTATTTTTCAATATTTTCTCCTAGTCTGTATTCTCCATTCACATCTTTTCTGTTGTTTGCTACCAGCCCTCCCACAAATGCACACACACACAATAACAAAACATAATGAAATACTGCTTTGTTTATAAATATATTCTCACACAGAACAAGCTTTTTTTGGATATCTCGAGTTTCTCCAAATCTCACTTGGCTTCATTGTTTGAAGTAGAAGCAATGCTGATTCTTTTGGCATGGTTTTTCTTTCAAGCCATTTTGGCTGTGTTGCCAGTTGGCCATGTTGTGGAAGGGCAGCCTCTCAAGGATGGAGTCCGTCTTAAATACAGATGCAATGGTTTGTGCAGCATTTAACATATAACGTTTTTTTAGTTAGTTATTTTATTTTAATTTTGTTTGTAAATTTATGTTTTGCAGACGATTATGACTTTCAATTTAGTGGTAATCTTCAGACTTATCACAGGCCACAACATATTCAGAAAACACTTAATTAAAAAAAAGCTAAAGATAGGAATGTGTACAGATGTGATACTGAGAGAGTGATGTTGAACATGTGCTTGTGACAGAAAGGTGCAGGAATTGAAAGCTGCAAGAAGGCTTTTATCCATTCTTACATTACATAATGTTTAATAATGCATACTTTATTCGACATTTGTAGCATATGGAAATATAGATGTTGAACAAACGTTTATAGAGGAGAATTGAGACTTTTAAAATGTTTATTATATACACCGTACTGGATTTCCATTCGCCGATGAATTTCTATAGGCTTCATGCCTTTGCTTCTTAAAAACATAAGAGAAAACTGCTCCCCTTTGGTGCATGTCAATAGTGAGGCGGCTATCTTTTAACTGCAATTATGACATGTTGTTCATCTGCACTGTGATGGCACATGCAAGACACTCCTGACATCCTTAGCAACCATATTAACAAGTTAAATATAAAGGCATGGTTTTTCTCAATTTAATTCCACTTTTAAGGTTTTCATTTGAAGCCCTATTGTACATATATATTCTTGTTTATATATATATATATAAATTTAAAAAACAATTTTTTTTGCATGCGCCTTATTTCTCTATTCCCCAAGGCGGTTTGCGTTGCACTACATTTTTATTTTGCGCCTGTCGGCCCAGTGTATCCGACTTTGACATGCATTTTATGTAAAGGATCTGCTTCCTCCTGCATTTTGTAAGGGTTTGCTTCCACGGGATAACGGCCGGCACTGTGATGGGGAGCGAACCCAGCATATTCGGGGCAAATCTTATTGAAAGACAAATAAGGAGATCTTGGAGAAATTAGGAGTAGAAAGAAATTTAAAGAACGGAATCACGACTGGCAGATATTTTGGTTATATCAGAAGAACCTTATTGAAGGGCATACTCCGAGTAGTGAGATCAGATACCCTTGTGCAGTGGAGCGCAAATTATAAATACCTTAGCAGTTGGAAATTGAAAAGAGTAGGCCTAACGGCCGCTGCTCGGGCAAAATTCAAGTTAAAAATCTACTAAAATTATTCTAGGGATTTTCGCCCCACAGAGAATATGTCACAAAAAAAGGGTGTGGCCATAAACTGTGGGGCCATAACAACAGGTCTTGGTTATGTGGTTAGCGGAGCGTTTTGATGGCGCCTGACAGGCCACGGGTCTACCTTGCTCTAATTTACGCTTCCACCTCCACCAGTTTCAAAAATAGGCGATCGTATATTCCAGGGGATAACAGAAGCTGGGATTGACCTGGAAAGTCACCAGTGGATTTTCACCTGCCAAAAGATATGAAACAAAGGAGGTTGCACCTCCCCACGACAGATAGTGGACTGAAGATAGATACTGTGAGAAAATGTAGAGGGCAAGTGTTGTGGGAGAAAGACAATTCTGTACATAGAGGGTGGCATCTAAAGATGGACATGATAAAGTCTGCTAGATTGTACCAATAAGATAATATACAGGTCTTTGGAGATCTATTAAAGCCGAGATTGGATGGGGAGATTACTGCTGAACAGGACTTAGTTGTAGTATATACAAACTTGTCTAATTTGTATTATATTTGTTATCCATTTTTTACATACTCTGTATATGTGTTGTGGAATTGTGTATCACCACTCAACTGTTTCTTCCTTATTTCAGGTTTGTTTGCTTTGACTGTAAGTCTCCTCTTATTGGGAGTAGCTGTTTACTTCCAGTTTGATGTGACAATAGTAATTGACAAGTTCTATAAACTCATGACTTCAGCCGTCATTTTTAGTTTCATTCTTAGCATTTTCCTGTACATCAGCTCAAGATTTGTCAGTGACAAGAAATTATCCCCAAGTGGAAGCACAGGTAATCTATTCTTAGTTGTCATACATTTTAGGTAGAGCAGGAGACAGTTAGGTTCACTGGTTGCATGGCTTCCAGTTAGTTTGGGTATTAACATAACAAAATTATGCAGTAGTGTCTCATCTAAAGCAGAAGTGAATATGTTGAGGTCGGATATAAATAAAATTTGAGAATGGTTTGAGAGCTGGCAAATAAAGTTCAATGTAGATAAATGTGCAGTCATCCACATTGGTAAATCCAATATGGAACATAATTACAGAATGGAAGTGAACAATATCAGAAAGATAGAAAAGGAAAGGGGTCTAGCGTTTGTTATAGAGCATACAGGTAAGGTGAGTGAGCAAGTTCAGGTAGCAGTGAAAAAGGTAAATGCAATATTAGGTATGATAAAAAGAAATATTAAACATAGGAGCAAGGAAAGGATTGTCAAACTGTACAAAGCATTGGTTAGATCCAGATTGGAGTACTGTGTACAGGTGGGGAGTCCTTATTGTAGAAGAGATATAATCATGCTGGAAAGGAAACAAAGAAGAGCGGCAAAACTGATAGTGGGATTATAGTAATGAGGAAAACGTAAGAAAAATAGTGTCTTTAACCTTTAGCACGCTACATAATTTATGGGAAAAATTTGACCTAATTAATTTTCTTAATTAGTCGCTGTGGTAGTCGTCTTTCAAAATTTGTAACTTTTATGTTTGTTTGTCAATAAATATGATTTTCTGGCGTGTAGATACACAATAGCATAACGAACATGTGGGTGTTATTGTTTTTGTTGTATGTTTGTTAGTTTTTGAGATTTAAAAAGATGAAGTTGAAAATTTATGAAAATCTCGGGAAAAATTTGGACTCGACCACTAGGCCTAGTCGCTTCGATAGAAAACCATGGAAACCACAACAACGTATCGATACTGTGTTTACAATATCGCCAGAACTGTTAGTTTCAATTCAAACGTAGTTCTTTCATTTAAACAAACAAAATAAACAGATCTACGCGATAAAAATCTTTCTCAACAACCTACTTCCCCTTTCGCAAAAGTCGGCTTGCTCCAAACGGTGTATACAAAATTAAAACTGTTCAAAAGCCATTTGTAATCGAACACACGATACTTTAACCGGCAAAATATCGTGTATATATGGAGGGCGTAGTCAGCAGTAAAAAATGGCTGTCAGGAGTGACTCCGTTCAAAAAAAAAAATTGTTTCCGCACACCGTATTTACAGGTCGAGCTGGTTACAAGAGACAGGACATTGGAGTGCTAAAGGTTAAAAAGAAGAATTCAAGGTGACTTAATACAGGTTTATAAGATAATTAACGGTAAGGAAAAATTAGACTATAACAAGTTTTTAAAAAAAATAATCACCTACAAGAACAAGAGAGCACAGCTACAAATTAACTAAAGAAAGATCCAGATTAGATATTAGGAAATATTTTTTTAGTCAGAGAGTGGTGAATGCTTGGATTGCATTGCTACAGGAAGTAGTGGAGGCAAGGACAATTAATGATTTCAAGATCAGCTTGGAGCAAAGAAAACTAAATGAAACTGGTTGTATACAGACTGTGCAGTCTTTTAAACCAGTATAAACACGTTAAGTTATGTGACATAAGAGCAAAATGTTATTGAAACGAGACCGAAGATGCAACACAGTGAATGAGCTGACATCAGGCAGTGAGTGACTCATAGCTGAGCTGGCTACTTGCATCAGCGAACTAGAGCTGGCCAAGACACAATTTTACCTCCAAAGGGTGGCCATGGAAAGAGGCTGCATGTTACTCAAAAGATAGTGCTATTTGTATTTGGTTGAATCGAATACAAATGGTACAATTAGGTCAAAATCATGGTAGTCCATGCAAACATGCAACAGTTAGCAATTATGCAATCCTTCAAACGTTACTGAAGATCAACTGAACACATTTCTGAGTAAACCATACGTGCTAAGGGATATATATACCCCAATTCACTAAGTTCTGGAACATTTTTGTTGCTGAAATTTGTAAAACGTAGTGAGGTGGTATTAAGTTAGTTCACGTGGCAACCATGTGCCAATGTACGTACCAAACCAGAAGTTGATGACTTGCGCTGTATGGAAGCCTATAAGTGAAAGTGACCTTGTGGTGCTAGTCACATTTAAAAAATGGGATGGCAATATTCAACGTGTGTGAGTTGCTTTCTGCTTTTGTCTTGGAAAAACTGGTTCCGAAGCTTTATAAATGCTTCAATCAGCTTTTGGAGAGTCCTGTCTAAGTTTATCTAAAATATTTTAGTGGTATTTCCGATTAGAAATTGGACACCGATCATTTGAAACTGATCCCTGTCAAGGCAGGCCATCCGTCTTCCCCACTGGCAAGATCGTAGCACACGTGCAAGAAATCTTATGAGCTGACTGAGAACTGACTATCAGAGAGGTTGCTGAGTATATTGGAATATCAATTGGTACGTGTCATACATTCGTAACTGAAGACTTGCACATAAGAGGGGTGACAGTGAAACTCATGCCCTGTCTCCTGACTGAGGACGAGAAGGACGATTGATTGTCCATTTCCCCTTACCTTCGTGAGCAAGCAAATAACGCAAATTTCATGTCCTAGATAATCACGAACAATGAAGACTGGGGGAATGGAAATGTTCTCCCAGTGGCAAACGTCATTATCTCCTCGACTGAAGAAGGCGCGACAGGCCAATCCAATGTCAAGACCTGCGTTCTTCTACATTAATGGGCTGGTTAATCATGAATATGTCCCTAGAGGACACAGTGTCAATGCTGAATTCTACAAAACAGTCCTGCAATGTCTCCGCGACGCTGAATGCAGACATGGCACACTGAGAAGTAGCGTACAGACAATTTGATTTTGCATCATGACAATACCCCTGCACACAAGTCTGTCACCAATATCACATTTTTTATGAAACATTCCATTGCTCTCACAACCTCTATTCATCCGATCTTGCTCAGTGAAACTTTTTCTTGTTCCCGTAACTTACAAAAAATTAAAGGTCACCTATTCGATGATATTGAGGAGATTCAAGCCAACGCGATGAGACATATGAGGGCTATTCCTAAAACTGCTGCTTACCAGGGTTTCTTACTTCAGTGATAGGAAAGTTGAAATAAGTGTATACAATCACAAGGGAACTACTTTGAAGGAGATAGAACCAACAAGTCTGCATGTCTTCTTATTCACTCCAAAGAAATGCATCCTGGAACAGCGGAGTAGATCCAATGACAGATAACAATGACAAATTCACGCGCACAGCTATATCTCGCAGCGCCGGCCCAAGTGAACATCTGTTCCACTCTGCTGGCACAGCAGTCAACATGTCTTCTTTTGGCAAAGAATTTTGAAAGACTCGTTTTATTTCTTTAAGTGAAAACGTATTTCATGCAGCAGTGATTGTTTGATTAGGTTAAATTTAGGCATAGGCCTTATCTAACAAATCCCAAGAATATCTGGTAGGTGATATACCAAAGATAATCCTTCAACTGCTTTTAAAACTATTCAGTAGTTAGTTAGTAACATTAAATATTACCAAAACATTTGTCATATTTCTGCTATTAAATGTTTACTGTTTTGGGTTGGCAATGGCTGCCGACGGTCACTTCTGAGACATCCATAATGGATAATTATGGACATACTTTTGTAACTGTGGTTTAATTTATGGCTGTGTACTGTTAACTTGCAATCTGTCGAACAAATACATGAATGACAAGATCGTGTGAGGAATATTTCGTAATGTATACTGTGAGAAAGCATTGCAAGCATGGTTCATCCAGCCCCATTGGGGTGACATCAGCACATAGACAAGCGCGTGACCCAGTATGGTATGCAATCACCATGTTGAAAATTCAAGCTCAGTGATCCAGTAGGGTATGCAATCACCATGTTGAAAATTGAAGCTCAGTGATCCAGTATGGTATGCAATCACCATGTTGAAAATTCAAGCTCAGTGATCCAGTATGGTATGCAATCACCATGTTGAAAATTCAAGCTCAGGGACCCAGTATGGTATGCAATCACCATGTTGAAAATTCAAGCTCAGTGAGCCTAGCCGCTGGGAATGGGGTAGGCTCCACCTAGTGTAACAGCAGCCTAACCTTTGCTGTTACTGGTCTAGCAAGCCAGCAGTGTATTTTCTTCTGCTATGAATTGAACACAGGAGCCTAACTTGCTTGGTCACATGAATCATGGAAAGACATTTGCAGGCAGCGAATTCGACAATCTACTAAAATTGGAACACTGAATTGACATTGTGGGTTGGGCACAAAAGTGTCGGAGTCTATGACCACCTCCAGAGTGGGGATACTTAGACTGGCTGATGTATGACAAAAGATGCAGAACAGCTACATTATAATTATGTTCTGATGTGAAGCAGTGTTGGCATCACAGAGCGAGCCAAACAAGGTATGGGCTTCCTTGTCCACCCAGAGAAAGTGAAGTCAGTTGTATGTACGGACTACATCGGCGAGAGATTAATATGTCTGCAACTATACGGAGACGGAAGAGCCACAACATAAATGCAAGCATATGCCCCCATGCAAAGATATGGACAACGTTGAGGAGACCCGCAAGATTTTTCAGAACCTATCATGAGATTTGTGGCATGGAGGTTGTAATGGGTGACTTCAATGGCAGAACAGGGAGAAAAAAGTTGTCATAGGAGCAATGTCTTGGATGTCAAAGCAATTCTTCCCTAGATCGGAACAGTGCAGACGAACTTGTAAATCTATGTACCGCAAACGGTCTGCCAATAACAAACACTGTCTTCTAACACAGGCCCAGCCACATCAAGACGTGAGACGGTAGAATGATACAGCGGGTCTTAATAGATGTCCTGCATTCTAATGTGACATAGAGGCCATTCAAAACTGACTACATAGTTATCCCAAATGTGGATGTGGAAACTGATCACAGACCGGTCGTTATGACACGTTTCTCTTCAACACGGATCTGCCAGAGAACCATCTCAACTTTCAACTTAACTATCGGACTGCGACACACAATCCAGATCATAATTCCACATATGAACTGTTATTTGCAGATGGCTAATGCCTCGCATATACAAGTGAACAGAAGCTCCTTGTCTTCTTCTTCTTTGATCAATTGATGCTATGCTTCTAACTGGTGAGGTTCACGAAGGAGACTTCGATTCAGGTTTCGCTGGTCCCCCACAGCTTTTTGAGCATGGTCACTTTCCCAGCCAGACTGCATCACTTTGGTCTGCATAAGTGGGGCAGTCCTGCAGGAGATGTTCTAGTGTCTGCTTGGTGTTCCACAACTGCACGTGGCAGTGTCTCTAAGACACATTCTATGGAGGTGGGCTTTGAGTCTGCAATGTCCAAAAAAACAGAAGCTCTAATATCACTTGGCAGCAGTGAATGCAACCTGTGATAAGTATGGTATGCATATTAGCATGTCTAAGACAACAACTCTAAGAGCAGGCAGAACGCAAGTGCAGTTTGACTTGAGCATTCAATACGTGGCTCTCCAGAAGAGGGCATTGAGATTGAGACCAAATGTCAGAAAGCAGCAGGAGTGATTTATCAACTGGTGCCACTGCTTAAACATTAGGCTGGGAACGAAGCAGCAACTGATCCACAGCATCTTCCTACCAACTCTGTGCTACCAGAGCCAAACATGGGATATGCCCAAGGCATGAGACAGTAAAATCTCATACCTGCGAAATGAGATGTCTGCAAATGGCTGTCAGCATCTCCGGAAGAAAGATTGAGGAGCGAGAACATCCACAAAAGGGTTAGTTCCATCCCATCTGCCAAATACATGTCCAGACAGAAGGAGCACTCTCATCTCATGAGAATGTTCCATGTGAGTTTATACGTTCAACAGTCTAGCTTCCGAGCAAGAGGGCAACAGGGGCAGGTGGATATACAACGTAAAGACGATTTTCCAGCGACACAGGTGAAAGATGTCAGATACGGCGCATCTGGCCCAGGAAGATGACTTATGCTCTCCACGATGCTTATCAAGGTATCAATAACTAACACCTTTACTTTGATGCATTTGTCCACATTATCAGAACATAAATATATGAGTGTTTTCCTGTCCTTTGCAGGTAACATCATTTATGACTTCTTTGTTGGTCATGAGCTTAATCCTCGTATTGGCATGCTGGATTTGAAATTGTTCTTTGAGTTACGGCCTGGAATGATTGGTTGGATAGTTCTAGATTGGATAATGGTTATTAAAGCGTACCAAGAGACGACCACTTTCCCCCCTAATCTGGTGCTAGTCACAGCATTCCAGACTCTCTATGTTATTGATGCATTTTGGTTTGAGGTAAGATGTTTGGATGAAAATCATATACAAAATAATAGTTAAAAATAAAATTGCTTTATAGATGTATTTCATGTGGCTGTACCTGTGGTAAATCTATCTGTAATGACGGCATTTATTCCTTCTTCTTCTTCTGCGTTCGTTCTCAAACTCCCACTATCAAACTCTGAACAGGGCTGCAAATAGCAGGATATAGTCACGAGAACGGAATGCGTTGTGTCGCTAGTTTACAGCTTGGCTGCAATATTTGCACCTTTTGGTCCGACACATCCGTCTTCGGCAGGGCATTTATTCCAATTGCTTGGAACTGTCAGGCAGATTTATATGACTGAGTAATAAAGGCCAGATGTCACCATGCAGTGTGCAGGTTAGGTTTTTATTTATTCCAGATAGAAAACAAACCTAGGCCTTACTGAGTACTGAGGTTTTGAAAAAAACCGTGTTCAGTTGATCAAGAGGCCAGTAACCTAACCTCTTCCTCCCCTTCCATGCCCATGTGGTGGCTAGATTAAAGGTTATAAACCCTTCCAAGCATGTCATAAAAGGTCACTAAAGAGGGTTGTGCATAGAACTTGCAAAAAAATTATTGTAAGGATTGGAATGGAGACAGGGAAAATGATGTATGTGGCAGTAGCTACATTCCTCTCCTCAGACGTTAGTCTCCTCTCCTCAGATGTTAGTCTCCTCTCCTCAGATGTTAGTCTCCTCTCATCAGATGTTAGTCTCCTCTCATCAGATATTAGTCTCCTCTCCCCAGCGCTAGTCTCGTCTCCTTAAATGTTAGTCTGCTCGTCCCAGCATGTCTCCTCTCCCCAACCGTTAGTCCCCTCTCCCCAGCGTTAGTCTCCTTTAACATTAGTCTCCTCTCTCCAGCGTTTGTCTCCTCTAACATTAATCTCCTCTCCCCAGACGTTAGTCTCCTCTCCCCAGCGTATATTTTTAATATACTATATTTTATAATATACTATATTTTATAATAATATTTTTAAACGGGTATACCACCGCGTAGCACAATGGTTAGCACTCTGGCTTTGCATCTGAGTGGTTTTGGGTTCATTTCCCAGTTGAAGCGGAAATGTTTTTTCAGACCGCAAATGGCTCCCGGGTCGACCCAGCCTTAAATGGGTACCGGTTCATTCTGGGAAGTAATGCAGGCGGCATGATGCTGATCATATCATCCACTAAGTGCCATGGGTTACGAAATAATATGGGCCTAACACCAGATTTCCTATGCGCCGCATGGCGTGATGGGATCTTTACTTTACTTTTACTAATGCCACCATATTAGAGTTATTTGTTGACTCGTACTTAATTTTCCAGGATACTTTCCTAACAACAATGGAGATTGTTCATGATGGATTTGGATTTATGCTGGCTTTTGGTAGCATAGCTTGGATGCCATTCTTTTACAGCCTTCAACCCCGATTCCTTTTGGAACACTCATTCACTCTGCCCTGGTACTGTCTAGCCCCCATAGCTTTACTGCACTGTGAGTACTGAACTGATGTTTTTTGTTTGAGTGATTACAGCTGTACCCTGCTTTGGGCTTTAGATACGTTACAAAATAATTTAACGCTAATCAAATCAGCCATGTAAAATAACAGATTTCAAAACCAAGCCATGAGATTTATAACATGAGGCATTTAGTCAACGCCAATTGTAGAACTTGAAAAGATTACAAATCTGCAATCAATGAACAATAGAAGAGACAGCAGAGCCCAGCAGCAAGCAGAGAAACTAAAAAGACTGACAGGCAATCCAATGCACCAGAGACTAAATTGATTTGGAAAAGGGAGACTGAAGCGGAGAAACTTTGTAGAAATAGCCAAAACAAAGATGTGAGAAGACCCTATGAACGCCATATCAACACCAAAGCCCATCCCTACTGTATACAAACCCAGCTGGAAGCAGCAGATCTTTCCAGAGGTGATAAAAAATATACTGGGTATATACCAGCCAGACTGAAAAGGAAAGAAGAGACATAACCCTGAAGTACATAGAGAAAAACTACCCAAGCACTGACTGGACCCATGCATACACTGACGGTTCTGCAACAAATACAACACAGAATGGAAGGGGAGGGGCATTTCTGAGCCTAACAAATGGTAGAAAGATAACGCTCAAGTAATTTCAGAGCAGAGGCAGATGCATTGAAAGCAGCAGTAGAATCTATGCTGACAGGCAAAACTAATGAAAGTCAGATAGTCTTTTTTTTTTATAGATGCCCTGTCCATGATTACTGCACTAAAGAGCCAGAAAAATAGAGAACTAAATGACTTAAGACCAGTACTCTGTCAACTATGCCAGCAGTCCAAACTCAAAAGGGTCGTGGTACAGTGGGTCCCATCTCACTGTAACATGCAAGGCAATGAGGAGGCAGACAGACTGGTGAAAGAAGGTGGAAGGTTACCACAACCAGATTCAAACCAGACCTACAAAGCGTCCTAAAGGTTTATTAGAGCCTGATACATCGACAAATGGCTAACAGAGCATACTGGCTACACAAAAAATGATGCTTGTTACCATTTGAACAGAAGAGAGCAGGTGATGGTCTTCAGACTCCGCACATGCCACAACAGACTGAGGTACCATCTATTCAATAAAATAAAGTTAGGTACTACTGACGAATGCATCTGTGGGGCTTGGAAAATGACCCCTGAACATCTGCTGCAAAATTGCCCAACATATGAGGACTAGAGAAAGCACTAGATAAGCTCTATGGCAGTGTCAACAGCTTCAGGATGACCGCTCATTTCTTTGAACAAATTCAAGTCAACGTCTGACAGCGTAAGAAGAAGAAATCAGCTATGTGCATAGATCTTTTGTATACAAAAACATGGTAAGGAAGGTATTATGTGGAAACCTCAGGGAGTGAGTTATAAACAAAGCATGTTTGTTCATGACAACGATCACAAGACCAGTATTTATCTGTACTCGAGTAATATACATAACGAACAACAAAAAAGAGAGTAATGTGGGCAGCCCGGAAATTGAACGCTGGGACCTCCAGTTGATGGATGCACTTAGCCAGCCACAAGAGATAAATGAGTTAATGTTCATTACAACACTTTTTTCAATTGTGTTAATGTATGAGGATTAAAAGTTGTAAACGTTAACCTCTTGTTTCTTTTACATCTGCTCGGACAATGGTAACACTGAACCCTGATTGGCTGATTCAGTTATCTTCTCATGTAAAAGAAAACATTGTTAGGTATGGTCAGACAGTGCTAGGATGTAAACAAATGAAATCTATTACAACCGTAAGACTTTCATCATGAACAACAAACAAAAATAGGAGCTAACAAGTCATAGCGAAATAAATGAATACATTAAATAGAGAAAGTTAGTAGCATGTCCTTTGTATATGAACACATAAATTAGTATGAAAAGGTATATAGCTGGATAGCACATTGAGATTTGTCAGTGGTAGAAACGTGTGTGATCTTACTGAAGATTCGCCTTATTTAAGCTTTTTTTTCCATAATATTTTTGTCCAATTTTTTAGTTAGCTCTTTACAAAGCATAATGCCACCATTGCTGCTGACCCCTTACAGGAAGTCTGCAAATCATGTTGTGCATTTTCGCAACGGAGGTTGCGGCAGAAATTTATTTTACGTGATGAGGTTGTCAGCTCCATGTACAACCCTCTTTAGTTGCCTTTAACAACATTCATGAAGGCTGCAGTGATACAATTTCTGTGTACAAAGAATGTTTGTGACAAGATACTATTTTTGTATACAAAGACTGTTTGTTTGTGATAAGATACTATTTTTGTATACAAAAGGTTTGTGACAAGATACTATTTTTGTATACAAAGTATGTTTGTTTGTGACAAGATACTATTTTTGTATACAAAGTATGTTTGTTTGTGACAAGATACTATTTTTGTATACAAAGTATGTTTGTTTGTGACAAGATACCATTTTTGTATACAAAGTATGTTTGTTTGTGACAAGATACTATTTTTGTATACAAAGTATGTTTGTTTGTGACAAGATACCATTTTTGTATACAAAGTATGTTTGTTCGTGACAAGATACTATTTTTTGTATACAAAGTATGTTTGTTTGTGACAACAGTCACAAGACAAGTATTTATCTGCACGACTAACATATATAATGAACAACAGAAAAGAAAGTGAAATAAGCACCCGGGAATTCGAATGTGGATCTCCAGATGATGGATGTGCCTTGCCACAAGAGAGAGATGAGTTAAGCACTAGACTAGCAAGACATTAAAAATGTGTCACAGCTGGGGTTGTCTTTCGTCATTCAACACTTGTGATTATTGGATTCATACTTATTTATTGGACCATGAATGACAAAAGCCTACCCCAGTTGTAACACATTTTTTAGTATGTCTCACTGGTCAAGTTCTTACGTGGAGTTGTGCCAAACTAGACATTACTGTATTATATGGTTGATTGATTGATTTGTCTTTTACCCAGCCCCTAGTGTATCCAAGAATTTGTATAGGTGGTTTCAATAGCAGTAGCTTTACATGTACAATCTTTAGCTGACTTTTATAGCTTTCTTGGAAGGTTACAGTGTTTTTACTTTATGATTCCTGGTACTATTCTCGTGACTGTATTATATGCACAACAATTGATATGACTGACTCTATGTATTTTCTTGTTTTTGTTGTTGATGGCCCAGATGTTTTATCTCTGTTTATCTAGATAGTATTTGAATGCAAAATTTTAACTTTGTGGTAGATCTATGAAGTTATTTCTTAGGAAAGCAGCTGTCAATCTAGAAATCTGGGGACTTTCCTGTGTAGTATTTGTACATGTTCTAACATTCCCAACAACATCTCTGTGGGCCCTGTTTGAGAACCACTGTCTTAAGGAATGCTGTTGATGATTGAAAGTCATTGCTTACTTTTGTTTTTGCAGTCAAATGTAATAAAATATTTTTGTGTATAATTTGAAATTATAGAAGAATGGGTAGGATCAAACTACCTTTTTTTAGGAAGGATTTGAAATTCACGATAATAGGAAAGGTGTAATTACGATGATTCTTCTAAGAATACAATAACAGCTTCACGTTTCCTTATTCAATTGAGTGGTTAGACTAGTAGTCCCCCCTTTTCTGTCATGTCTGGCTATAGGTTGATACAACCTTGGAGTAGCAACTATCTACTGAGTTTTTGGTTTTCTTTTTCCTTTCGGCGTTGTCTCTTCACTTCCCTTGTGTTGCATGAGCTAATTTTCGCCCAGGCTGAGGTGGCTCTTCAGGCTATATCTCCATTTGGATCGGTCTATAGCTATGTCAGATCCATATCCAGAGCCTTTATGTTTCGCTTACATGCGTCTTTGAACCACAGCTGAGGTCAGCCAGCTGTTTTTTTACCACACACCAGCTGCCCATAAAGAAAATCTTTGGGGATGCAACCGTCTTCCATGCGATGAACATGACCAAGCCATCGCAGTCTTCTTTGGTGAAGGAGGGTGTACATACTTTGGTGCAAGAATGCACCTCTGCATTTGTCACTTTGTCTCTCCATGAGATACCAAGGTTGGATCTCATGCGCCATAGGTGAAAGGTGTTGAGCCTATGCTCTTGTTTGGCATATGTTGTCCACGTTTCGCTGCCATATAGAAGCGCACTGACGACACGGGTATTATAGACCATGGCCTTGGTCGTGGCTGTAAGTTTGAGGTCTTGTCACAGCACAACCGTTTTATTCAGGCTTATTGTGAGTCCGAAATCTTTGCACACCTGGGTGAAGTGATTTATCAATCTCTGGAGTTCATGCAGACTATGAGTGACAATTAAATATTGAATGGTGGTTAGGCTACAGGTCTCTTAGTCAGGAGACGCACATTCAAATCCATGTAAGGCCTAGGTTATTTTAATTTGGAAGTAAAATAAAAGCTGAGATGCTGCAATGCAACTGCAAAAGTGGGAATAAATGCAGTAACGATAGTTTTTAACATAATTTTTATTTATATAATTTTGTTTTCTTTTTTTGATCACAATGTTTGCCTCATAATTTGTGTATCATTTTATTCTTGTGTGCAATTTTCTTATATTTTTAGTTGTTGGCTTCTACATATATCGCCTTAGTAGCTTACAGAAGTATCGATTTAGGAATGGCCAAAACCAGCCAACAGATTCAGGTACAGTTCAGTATTGTATGTTTTTGGTATTAAATCTTTATTATTCTTGATGTTTCCTTGTGTAGATCTCAGGGCCCATGCTAGTGATGAAAGTATAGAATCACTTTTTCAATTTGTTCCTGACGAAGCATAGGGTCACTAAAGTTGATGGCGATCGAATCTCGCAGGTTTACATCAACTTCTCGTCTCAAGGGAGGTGGGACGAGTGCCTCTATCCTGTTACCTCCAGTCATCTTGACTTATGTCTTGTCACTGGTCCAAGGTAGCTCGGGACCAGGGAGTGAAGTTGATGACCAGCTCAGTTTCTTCCTCACTATAATCCAAATACAGTGCAAGCTACATCATCAAGACAAAACTGTCTGATGATGTCGCCATAATCTCTTGCGATGGGCAACTAATTAACTAGATTGTCAAGAAGCTTGAGAGAAAAACACTTGTTTTCAGTTTGTGATAAGGGGGGGGGGGGGGAAGAGGGTGTCATCTAGCGATCAGATTACATCACGTTTCATTGCTCTGCATATTTTCCTATCTCAGCTTCTCATGTCATAACATTTTTCAACTAAACATATTGCTATATGTGGGATAATGTTTTACTTTTTTGTCATTGTTCATGGCAGGAGTGAAATCTTTACCTACTCAGAAGAATGGGAGACTGTTAACATCAGGTTGGTGGGGAATCTGCCGCAAACCAAACTTCCTAGGCGATCTCATAATAGCATTATCATGGTCACTTGCCACAGGTTAGAAATGTGTTCCCATTAAATATTGTAATATATCTATAAATAGTAATATGGACATCTGTACCACTCTAGTGACACAAGGACGAGCACAAACTGACAGCTTTGGGGTGCAAACAGGGGTGAGACAAGGATGCCTTCTTTCACCTTTCCTGTTCTTGTTGACTATAGTTTGGATAATGAAGACATCAATCAAGGGGAAAAGAATTAGTATTTAGTGGACAGACGCTATGGTCACAATTGGAGGACCTGGACTACGCAGATGAATGCAAGAAAAACTTGAAAGGGTGAAAGAACAATCTGCCAAATTGGGACTGAATATTAACCTCTAGCTTTCCAGATGATAAGATTACGTCTATTTCCAGCATCTGCATAATTTTTCAGCACGTCAAAAACCACGACATGAGAACCTCTCATCTTTTTTTTTCTCAATTAACCTTTAGCACACTACGGTCGGTAGATTCTTGACTAACGTGGCCTTAAAAAAATGTTTTTTTTTTAACGGAGTCACTCCCGGCAGCCATTTTTAAAAATGTTGAGTACGTCATCCATCTACACACGATATTTTGCCGCTAAAAGTATCGTGTGTTAGATTACAAATGGATTTTGAAAAATTAAATTTGTATACGCCGTTTGGAGCAAGCCGACTTTTTGCGAAAGGGGAAGTAGGTTGGTGGGAATTATCTGTATCGAGGAGATCAGTTTATTTTGTTTGTTTAGATGAAAGAACTATGTTTAAATTGGAAACTAACAGTTGTGTTGATATTGTAAACACGATATCAATACGTTATTATGGTTTCCATGGTTTTCTATTGGAGCGACTAGGCCTAGTGGTCGAGTCCAAATTTTTCCCGAGATTTTCATAAATTTTCAACTTGATCTTTTTGTAATTCAGAAACTAACAAACACACAACAAAAACAATAACACCCACAAGTTTTTTTATTCAATTGTGTTTCTACACACAATAAAATCATATTTATTGACAAATAAACAGAAAAGTTACAAATCTGTCACTTCAACTATAACGTAATTATTGTATCTACATAAACAAACTAAATAGATCTACCTCAGAAAAATCCATCGCAGAAACTTCTCCCGTATAATAATGGGTAAATCTTCAAATTCTAGCGAAAAACAGAAGAAATCCTTTCCAAAATCTAAAACAAATTGAAAAATCGCCATTGTTTTTGTCTAACCATACATGACGGAAGTTAGAACTCTCTACAATAAAAAAAAAGCAGTATGTTTAGTCGTTTCTGGGGCATTAACCTAGTAGTTTATAAACGATTAAACGATGACCATATAGCTGTCGGCGTGCAACGTCAGTGGAATGGGGCTAGGCCGGCCGAATCTCACGCCACTAGAACGGTAAAGGTTATCATGAAGAAAACCAAGCTCCTTAAACTCTACACTAGTAGTAAAGAGACAATCATGCTGGACTTACAACTGTTGGAAGAAGTGGGTACCTTTACCAATTTGGGCAGCATAATTAACACAGGAGGTACAGATGCAAATGTAAAAATCAGAATTCGAAAGGCAAGGAAGTGCATTCCTGACACAAAACAACATATGGAGATCCAGAGAAATCAAGATTCACACCAAAGTTAGAATATTCAAGTCGATGATGTTGTATGGAGCCGAAACATGGAGAATGACCAAGACCATACAACAAAGACTCCAGTCCTTCATTGACAAATAAATACAAAGGATAATTGGCATAAAGTGGCAGGAAATGGTGATAAATGAAGACCTATGGAAAAGGATTCAACAATAACAACCACAGAAACATAAATTTAAGCGAAGAAAGCGGGGCTGGATAGGACAGACGCTGCGATGCAGAAGGCACAGTAGACAACATAGCCAGACAGACAGGCCCTTACATTGAATCATCAAGGCAAGAGAAAGAGAGGTAGACCAAAAAATACACGGAGAAGAGAATATAGAAGGAACTAAGATTAAATGATTACATTTGGAGAGAGGCAGAAAAAGCAGCCAAGGACTGTGCATGCTGGCAAGATGTTGTCAATGGCCTATGCACCGGGAGGAGCGACATGTTTTGATTGATTAAACATGAATATGTGGCAGAGTGATTAGAGTGCTTGTTTCTCATGTCAATGGACCTTGGTTCGATTCCAGATTTGAACATGCTCCAGTCTACCCGGTCATAAACAGATACCTTACTTACAGTTATGGAAGGCAAAGAGATGTTGAAGGGAACTGATCACCCGAACTAAAAAAAAAAGTTGACACCTAGTACAAAGAAGTCTGTAACACTTCATCCCTGGCAGCAGTTATGTTATTCATAACAGAAAAATGTATGAGTTAGTTACAAGGTCACAGAGACAAAAACAACATACATTTTGACCAACAGGCCATCATCAGTGACAGATGGTAACACAAATGCAAATATTTAATTTATCTAAATGATAAAAATGATGAGTGATGATAAAAACAAAAAACACTTATATATGCTATGGCATAATATCATACGATAAAAATCATAAACACTAGAAATAGAAAGAAACAGTGGAAAGGAAAGAATCTGAGATATTTGTGTGGGACATGAGAGACATTATATAGATGGGAAAGACCAGAATTTGAGGTGGGGGAATGCACAAACTAGAGACAGAAGTAACAAGAATACTTTTCTGGACTGTTCAAAAATGGTCTAAATGTACGAGGCGTATTCAAATGAAACCGGACTTAGCTGCACCAAGTGAACATACGTGCGATGCCCATGATGACGTCACTTCTGGTGTAAACAGCACAATTTTGTCACTATACACTGTCTGTGATGAATGTCAACTGTCCGACATCCTTCAGCTGTTAGAAACCGAATCATCGCTTGCTGATCAACTCTGGATGGATTCTGTATCACACCCGCCATGTTTTCAACGGTCTGCTGAGGAAACTATGTGTCGCAGGGAAACTATGTGTCGCATGATAATTAAATTTTGCAAACTTGGCGGTTGTTATGTGCTGCTTACACCAGAAGTGACATCATGCGCATCGTACTTATATTTACTTGCTGCAGTTTGGGCTGGTTTCATTTCAACACGCCTTGTAGTTTATCCGGTTTTTTGTTGTTGGAGAGGGTAATGTTGTCACTTTGTTTATTAATATAGTTGTCAGACTTTGAAAATATATTGTACTGTTTATATGCCCTTTCCACATGGGTACACATCTGTGTGTACACCTCTATTTTGGTAAACAGATTGTATCTGAGTTTACAGTGGCAGGTTCTTAGTTTTAATATTAGATAGTTTCAATTGAACATGCCTCGTAATTGATTTAATGACATTATTTTCTCTGTTGTTGATTTCTTCTCCAGGCTTTGTCCAGATTGTGACCTACTTTTATCCCATTTACTTGTTGGTGTACTTGATACATAGAGAGCGACGTGACAGTGAGAAGTGTCGGAAAAAGTATGGGGCCAGCTGGGACTGCTACTGTGACCAAGTTAGATACAGAATTTTTCCGCTCATTTATTAAAGACAGCTGTAACATCTGTCTTTTCATCTACTTTGCCATTTTCTAGATATTTTTTAACCTCTTCTAGACCAGTGGTCTCAAACATACAATACAGTTCATTGGCTGCTAGTCATCCAACCACATCATGCGACCAGCAACCTGATTGGCAGCAAATTGTTAATGAAGATTCAAAATGAATATGTCATTATATGAGGTAAAGTCTAATTATTTACCTCTCCAAAAAAACAATGGTTATAACAAAAGAAGTTTACAAATTAAATATGGGTTTAATTAAGAATGAGTGATTTAAAGATAATCAAATGAAGCCCCTAAAATAAGAATTTAAAAACAAAAAGGTAAAGGTATCCCTGGAACAGACACTGCATTGTAGAAGGAAGTGTTTTGACATTTAATTTTGCATGTCCTTAGTTTTTTTTCCTGAGGCAGCATTGAACAGTTTTCCTTTCTTGCCTTCTTTTGCCTTCCTAAACTGTTAAGTCAGTCAGGTACTCATTTGCAGTGGAGTAGACCGAAGGGTGTCAAGACCGTAAATTAACCCTTTACACCCTAATGCACCTGAAACTAATAGCTAAAATGCCATTTCCTTTCTCACACAGCTTTGCAGATAGACCAAAAAGGGGTTAAAATAACTACATTGATGAAGAAAATGAACTTGAACAATGCATTGACTTTGCCAATTCAAAGTTAGACCATAGATAGAGAAGAATGCTTGAAGGCCTAGGGTGTAATGGGTTAAACTTACGGTCTTTTACCACAAGAGACCAGCACTGTAAGTGGCTCACCATACAGATAATGTATAACAAAGGTAAACAACATAACATTGTAAGCTCACACAGGCTTTCAGGAAAGAAACAAAGTTAACAAGGAAATCTGACAATGAAAGTCAGAAAGATTATATTGTGACTTGGCCCTTGGGGGTAGTTGAATTTGTCCTTATATTGCCCTCAGATATGCTTGGGTTAGAGGCCTCTTTTTCAGACTTTTTCATTATGAAATTCAAGACCAAACATTACAATTATAATATTTTCTTCAATGAGAAATTTAAAAAAAAATAGAAGTTTTAGTGGTATTGAAGGTCAAAAGTCCATAATATATCACATATAATAATAGATAATAGCCTTCATTTTCTCACAGATTCCTCTAAAGGTGTAACATGCACTTGAAAAGATTAAAGTGAGAAAGATTTGTACTGCGTCATCCTCACCCTCTTGTTTCCTGTTGGTGGCAAGACAACGGAGTGCTTATTTTTCCTCCAGGATTACATCATAAAATATAATATAAATGTTTACATTAAAATGTCAAGACTGACCCACAGCAGCCAAGAGCCGAGATGAAGTCAAAAGCACACCAGAGGTGTCCTTGGAAAACTCCATACTCGTTCTTGCTTTAATATGTCACAGTGAACAGAGGGTAACAATAGGGTAACAATAGGGTATCAATTGGTGTCCCTGACCTTTACCATGACCTAAACCTACCTACAGAAGTGAGTAGATCATCTATAGAAAATGGCTAGTGACTGCACCAGGACAAAAACTGATTTGAAAGTTGGTTTTGTTCGTTCATTGTCCTTGGCGAAGACTTTGTGGCTGCAACGTAGGTGTCGTTGTCTTGGTGTGGTCACTGAACCATTTATGTTTTTGTGTGGTCACTCAGCCATTATCTATATATGTTTTTGTCTTGGTGCCGTCACTGATCTATTATCTGTATTTGTTTTGGTTTTGGTGCGGTCACTGAGCTATTATAATGTTTTTGTTTCTGGTGCAGTCACAGCTATTATCAATATATGTTTTTGTTTCTGGTGCAGTCACTGAGCTATTATCATATGTTTTTGTTTCTAGTGCAGTGACTGAGCTATTATCATGTTTTTGTTTTGGTGCAGTCACTGAGCTATTATCTATATATGTTTTTGTTTCTGGTGCAGTCACTGAGCTATTATCTATATATGTTTTTGTTTTGGTGCAGTCACTGAGCTATTATCTATATATGTTTTTGTTTTGGTGCAGTCACTGAGCTATTATCTATATATGTTGCTATTGATCCTTACCTTCCGTAACTTGGCAGCTTTGATTGATTAATGTCTGTAATGAAAATGAAAATAGAGAAATGGGTAATAGAGCCAGAAGGACAGAACAAAACATCAAGCATGGATCCAGTGTATGTGTTATCACAGGTTCTCTTAATAGAGAATGTGAGCTCTGGAGTATAAACATTTATCAAAACCAATTTTAAATATTAACATTTTTATTTGTGTGTGCTAAATTTATGTTTATTGAATTCAAGTTGTTGAATGTAAGATAGCTCTGTCTATTTTTAGCCAGTGATTTTTGTTATGTTGACCTGGTTAACTTTATAATGTTGACAGAAACATAACAACAACACAATATCTGCTTTTTATCTGCCATTTCTATAATATTTTTTTATTTTTTTTAATTGTCCAAAGAATTAACCACACAAAAAAACAAAAAACAAAACGATAGTAATTTCAACTGTCATTAGTTACATTAAAGAATTTTACTTTGAAAAAAAAATATTTAACAATCTTATTTCTTAGTCACCTGTATTTCTACATGGGTTGATGCCCCTATGCAGGTCCCAGCTCTGGCATGAGCTGGATGTAGCCAGGTGGGGGAATTTCCTGCTTAGCTGGCTAGGCTTGAGCAACTTATTACTCTGCTGTGTTGGGACAAGTGCTGCAGAGGGTGGTTAACCGATGTGAGATTCTATCTTAATAGACTTAAACAGCAGGCTCGTAACAAACCACCTAACCATAGTCGGTGTTATGCATTGTGTCACACAGTTTGTCGCCTCTTACGACATGCTCTCTGTAAGGAAGTGGTGCCATTCTTACACTTGCCATACACAAAGGCCCCCAGCAGACCACTTTTACTATAACCAAGAACAAAAAAAAAGAATAACAAATATAACATAAATGTTGGTTACTTTTTGGTGATGATAATTGCTCATGTAAATTTGCAATAATGTTTTTTTTATACTTCAGTATTTTCAGTTTGAATGTTTGTTTTCTACAAGTGGTGTTCAAATTAAACTGGACCAAACTGCAACAAGTGAACATACGTACGATGCGCATGATGATGTCACTTCTGGTGAAAACAGCACATACCATTTATCAAGTTTGCAAAATTTAATTATCCTCAGACTCATAGTTTCCTCAGCAGACCATTGAAAACAAAGCAGGGTGTGATACGGAATCTGTCTAGAGTTGATCAGCGAACGGTGATTCGGTTTCTAACAGCTGAAGGATGTCGACCAGTTGATATTCATTGCAGAATGCAGGCAGTGTAGGGGGACAAAAGTGTGTAGAAGACAACAGTGAAGAACTGGACAACGATGTTTAAAGAAGGACGTGAGTTAACGAAAGATCTTTCGAGATCAGGTCATGGTATGTGCTTTTTACATCAGAAGTGAGGTCACCATGCGCATCGTACGTATGTTCACTTGCTGCAGTTTGGTTCGGTTTCATTTGAACACACCTCGTACCAGTTACAGTCACACACAGGATCCTATAAAGCACTTGTTATATATTCTTATCAGCCCATAGTACTCAATATAACATTGTATTTACACCTATCTAAAAAACATGTGCGGAACTTGACCTGTAAGTTAAAATTGTCTAGTTTTGTTGTGGTAAACATTCCAGAATATTATGCAAAATGTTTACTGTCGTAGTCTGCACCAATGGCATCTGCTAGGAAATGAGTTTCTTCTGCTGGTAGATGATGCTTTCTCTGAAGTTGATTCTTCTTTTATCACAACTTTAATCGTATGAAGCTGCTACTGTAGTTGGCCTTCTGCAGAAAGCATGCACCAAAAAATGTACTTTTGAAGGGGTGGTTGCTGAAGCATTTTGTTTTATATTTTTAAGATTATCATTCCTATGCATTTTACAACAGACACAGTAGTGTACTCTATCTCTCAATTTAGCTAGCTTTCCTGACTGATTGGGGAGTGTGTAGTCTAGTCGACAGTGATCTGGCTTGCTAAGACTGGGATTACAGCGCGCAAGGGTTTAAAATCACGGACGGACTGAAAACAAATCAGGGCAAGGTTCGTTCCTGGTACGACCGCTCCTCCAGACGACCCAGCTGTAAATGGATACCTGATACATTAGTTGGGGAAAGTATAAACAGTAAGGAAGGGAACTGGCCACCCCTCCTCACATAGACTATGGCTTAGTACATGTTTTCTTCATCCCAATGGCAATTGTTGCCATGGGACTGACCTTTACCTTTAGCACAATGATTTGTAGAATCACTTGTGTTCACACTCATTCACTTACCAAATGTTAGAATATTCAACGCCAGTGTCAATTCAATGCTGTTGTATGGTGCAGAAACATGTAGACTGACTAAGGTGATGCAACAGACTCCAGTCCTTTGTTAACCGATGCCTATGAAGGCATAAAGTGGCAGGACATGGTGAGGAATGAAGACCTGTGGAAAAGGAGCCAATAACTGCAACTATAGCAACATATTTAGGGAAAAATATTGCCTTGATAGAACATACGATGGAAATGGCACTTTCCAACACATCCAGGCCGGCTCTCACATGGAATTCGGAGGGGAAGAGAAAAAGAGGTAGACCTAAAATTTATGGAGAAGAGAAAGTGAGAGGAAATTACAATTAAATGGTTACACCTGGAGAGAGGCAGAAAAAGTAGCCCAGCACAGTGAATTTTGGCGGTACATGGTCAGTGGCTTACATGCTGAGTGGAACGATGGGCTTTGATTGATTGCTAGGTTGGCCTGGGTTAACGTATATACAAATATCAAGTGTTCTCAAAGTTTCATGAGTTGGGATATGTTCTTCTTACTGCATGTATAGAGAGATTTTGCTTTCCATTTCCAAAAATTTTTTAACTGAAAGCCTGAATGTTGTGAATATATTGTCATTTCTCACTTGGACATACCCTTAGTAAAATATGCTTCACCTAATTAGATGAGACATTTAGATTTTCCCACATGGATTATCTTTATTGTAAAACCAGTGCAACAAAGCTTGTGTGGATATATATAGCCTACAAATTATTACACAATAAAAATATGTTTTTATTTTTGTGATTTAAATCATGAATGATGTAAGTGTTGTCTATCTTTTATAGACATATATTCCCCATATGTGAAATATTTGTATTCTCTAGCATTCTGCATTTCATTTTCAACAGTTTAACATATATTATGTGATTCCTCAGTAAAACCCTACTTTCAGTGAATGAATCTAAAATAACTGACATTGTAAGCGAGTCTTACATCACCAAATACGAGGCGTGTTCAAATGAAACCGCAAAATTTCATTATCCTCCGACTCATAGTCTCCTCAGTGGACCGTTGAAAACATGGCGGGTGTGATATGGAATCCGTCCAGAATGAGTTGATCTGCGAGCGGTGATTCAGTTTCTAACAGCTGAAAGATGTCGACCAGTTGACATTCATCGCAGAATGAATGCAAGCAGTATATGGTGACAAAAGTGTGTCGAAGTCAACAGTGTAAAACTTGACAACAATGTTTAAAGCAGGACGTGAGTTAACGAAAGATCTTCCAAGACCAGTCAGGCACATATGGTTGCGTCAGAAAATGCCATTGCTAAAGTTGATACAGCAATTCATGTGGACCGTCGCCGGAACTTACGTTCACCACACTTTTATCACCATACACTGCCTGTATTTTGTGATGAATGTCAACTGGTCGACATCCTTCAGCTGTTAAAAACCGAATCACCGCTTGCTGATCAACTCTGGACGAATTCAGTATCACACCCGCCATGTTTTCAACGGTCTGCTGAGGATACTATGAGTCGGAGGATAATGAAATTTTGCAAACTTGACGGTTGGTATGCGCTGTTTACATCAGAAGTGACGTTATCATGCACATCGTACGTATGTTCACTTGGTGCAGTTTGGTCCGATTTCATTTGAACACGCCTCGTAGATACACACACACACACCATTGTTTTAAGCCTTTATTACCAACATTTTACTTTTGACCATTTTTGGGTAATTTGCCCCTTTTGCCAAGACCTGCTCTGAATGGGAGAAATGGGGGATTACACCCAGTATTTGTCCTGCTCTCAGGAAGACTGAGCCAAAGCATTTATTACTGTAGCATTTTGTTTTACTCACTGAGGTTGCCAGTAACATGCATTGCTATACTTGGTTATCTTTTACATGTCTATGATGGTGGGCATCAGTGGTTCTATTCTTCCCTCCCATTTTGTCACCATAATCCACCTAACATTTTCATGGCTGTGAAAACTGGCTTATTTGTTTATTGTTGTTTTGGTTTTAGCATTAATTATCTTACTATCGTAGATCAGTAAATAGGTCACAAATGATAATTAAAAAAACTAAATGACATGAGCTTGAAAACCATTTATTCACTCACATTGTCCCTTATTTCTCAACATAATTTCCATCAATATTGATACACTTATCACATCGCTTTATTAGTTATTAGTGCACCAAAGCTGCCTAAGTTGGATGTGTCGGACCGAAACGTGCAAATATCGACACAACACATTCCGTTCTTCGAACTACATCATGCTACTTGCAAATCCCTGTTCATTGCTCGGTAGCAGGAGATTGAGAACGTTCAGGGCTTGGTAGCGGGAGATTGAGAACATTCAGGGCTTGGTAGCAGGAGATTGAGAACGTTCAGGGCTTGGTAGCAGGAGATTGAGAACGTTCAGGGCTTGGTAGCAGGAGATTGAGAACGTTCAGGGCTTGGTAGCGGGAGATTGAGAACGTTCAGGGCTTGGTAGCGGGAGATTGAGAAGAAGTGCACTAAAATTCGCAGCATAGATGTCTTTGGTCTGCTGTCTCAGCCATATTTGCACTTCACATTCAACCTCTTCGTTATTCAAGAAAAGTCTCCAGTCAAGGTTAGTGTACCAAACAGGTGGATTAACTCGGGGTTGTCAGATGGATGTTCAAGAAGTTGTTGCTCTAGCTGGTCAATTTTTTTCCTAGGTTAACCGAGCTGAATGTGGTCAAATACCAGGTAGGCCTTCATCAGCACTTTGTGAGGATCTTTCAGAAAATTTCGACCCAGTTATGCACAGCTTTACTCAACAAACATTTCTAGCTGTAAATATGAAGCATTTCCTTATGAATAACATTTGTAGAAAGTCCCAAAATGCACAACAACACGCTGTTCTTTGTTTGTACACCCTGTCATCGTGGAGCCATTTTGTGTCTAAACTGCGCACGTGCATGTGACACCTAACCTCTAATACCTGCAGTAATCACAAAGCTGGATGTTGTTGCCACCTAATGACACCTCTAGAAACTACCAACTATTGTGACCTATTTACTGACTTGTTCTGATATTTTGTTTTCTCAGTCGTAAAAATAGTGCACTATACCTACAATTTGTCTTCCCGCAGGAAGTCTGCTAAAGTACTTACATGCTCTTTCAGCCGTTGTTTCTGTAGCACATTGTTTTAATTGGTTTGGTTGGCAGCACAATGGACAAACATTTTTAGTTGTCTGTGACCCCATTCATAGTCAGATCATTGGTATTTTTTTCTCTTCTGAACAGGGAGTCTCGGAATAAACAAAGTGAGTGGGTGTTAGCACTGAAACAAATCAATGCACCAACCGTGTTATGTTTACAGACATTTGCATTTTATCATGGAGATATAAGCAATAATTGTTTCATGTTTTTAACTTGTTTGAAGGTGGATGAGTTTAGAAAAGTGGATGATTCTTCTTCCTGAAAAGGACTTTGTGTTGTAATTCACATTGAGGCTGCGATGCCTATGCCTTTTAGCATGATACATCTGATTTTGTCAGTTTTTTTCATTACTGAGTTTGCCCTCCCACTGTGATCCGTATTCTCTTAGGCAGACTACACTAGCGCAGCCTGTTTCCAGGGCCGCAGCTTGGAGGTGACTCCAAGATTGGAAAAGAAAGGGAATATCATAAAATTGGAGAGCTCGTACAGTGACATCTTTAACACTTGATCTTCACCAGCAGTATTTGCTATAAAGCTGTCTCTATACATGAAATCCCATCCATTTAGCACCACATTAGTAATCGCGGAGGTCACCCTCCATCCTCATTTGTGTCATTCCAAAAGAAGCACTATTTTAGTTTGCCTCTTCATTCACAGGAATGTATAGCTGTAAAGGATCTTACCGTGGTAGTTAGTTTATATAGTACTTTGGTTGTTCATAGTGTGGCGTTGTCAGTTGTACATGGTGAGGTCAGTTGACATGGTGAGATCTATTGTACATGGTGAGGTCAGTTGTATATGGTGAAGTTGTCACATGGTGAGATCAATTGTACATGATGTCAGTTGGACATGGTGAGGTTGTCACATGGTGATATCAATTGAACATGGTGAAGTTGTCTTATGGTGAGGTCAGTTGTACATGGTGAGGTTGTCATATGGTGAGATCAGTTGTATATGATGTTATCACATGGTGAGGTTGCCATTTGTACATGGTGATATAATCATATGATGAGGTTGTCACATGGTGAGGTTGTCAGTTGTGTATGATGTGGTTATCAGTTGTACATGGTGAGGTTGTCATATTGTGAGGTCAGTTGTACATGGTGAGGTGAATTAATGCCATTTAATGTTCAGAATTCTGGTACTTGGACTGAAAAACACATCTACAAAATTGTCCAGAACTGGAAAGGGTTAAACATATTTGTAATTTGTAAGACTGCAGGCAGCGTGTAAGATGTTTTCTTTAACCCTACCAGACCTAAGGCCCTGAACCCAACTGTCCCCCATTCCTGGGTTCCAGAGCATTAAAGAGAAAAAACCAACATGAAAAATGTTAGTTACAAGTGGTTAGAATAAGATGTAACTTGGAGACATTGTAGAAAATAGGTTTACCTTTCATCTAGCGTCAATATTCCACCTTTGTGTGCCAATCCACCCAGCAAAAGGCAAAGAATCTGTCTCGAGCCATAAAACATTTCGAAATCCGGGAGTAAACACAACAAAGAGCCCTCATTTGTCCAATAATCCTGATAACTGGGCTTTATACATGAGTATTCCATATAGATCCTCAGTCCAAGAAAAGCCTTCATCTCATCACTCGAGCTCTCACTGTCTGTTTCACTTGAACAGAGTCTGAATCAACCAAATTATTGATCACCTGTTGGACTGTCATAAGCCTAGACTTCCTTTGCTTTCCTGTTGAAGTGCTTGGTTCATCAGCTGCTCGTTCCATTGTCAATTTTCCGAATTTGTTCACGTTAAACCCCACAAAATCAATTCAAACATGGGGGCAGCCATTTGTAATGACTAATCACGAGGATTGACCACGATTGGTTGGTTATTTTTAGATTCTGACGCATTTTTTTACGTACAACCCAAAGTACCGCAAAACCGGTCCAGCGGTATAGTATCAGTTAAGGAAATTACCGGAAAAAGGGTACAGCGGTCTGGTAGGGTTCAAATTACGTTTAAGTACTTCCCAAACATAAAAATAATGTTAAAATGGAACCTGACAATGTCTAATTTTTAAACAGAAGTTTCTTTCATTGTGCTTAACCCAAATAACTGTTATTTCACATGTGTTTCTTGTAATCTGATCAGCACTAGGATTGTTAAAGTCTCATTATTTCCATTTAGCCTCCACCATGTGTTTAATTAATATTTCTTTATTCAAGGTGTTGTTTTAATAAATTTATATTTGGCTTTAAATAAATGGGTTAGCTTAAAATGTGTAAATTTGTAATTTTAACAACTTTTATATTGTTTGTTTTGTGTTACATAGCCTTCATATACACTTTTCTTTCTTTTTTCCATTATAATTTTTGTTTTTCTTTGTAATGTTTTTTCTTAGTAAGATTTGTTATCTGTATGGTATGTAGTTTTATGTCCCAAAAAGGTTGGTACGTCATCTTATGAGCTATGACCTAATAGAGCATGTCTCTGTAGTCTTATGGATTCATGTTACAGTTTCTGTAAATCAGAACCAATATATGGTTGGCAGAGATTAGAGCACTCGTCTCTCACAGCATAGAGACTTAGTTGTGGTATTACCCAGGTGAGAAAATTACCAGGAGGTGCTGGGTTCGATCCCCATCACAGCACCGGCCATTACCAGGGGGAAGCAAACCCTTAGAAAATGCAGGAGGAAGCAGACCCTTACATGAAATGCATGCTGAAGTCAGATGCACTGGGCCAACAGGTGCAAAATAAAAACCACAGTGCAACGCACACCACCTTGGGGATTAGAGAAATAAGGCAAACGCAAAAAAAAAAAATAAAAAAAATATTCATCAAATAATTTACCAGTAAACTCATTCATTTATGTTACCACGGCTGCTGCACGTCTGCATGGCAGACGTATATCTTCTTATGTTCATATTGTATTGTAAACCGAATCGAATTACACCCATATACAACTGGTTTTCATATTGTACAGGCATTTTTGAGTTTTCAAATGCATGATTTATTATGACTTCCACTAATTTGCTTGTTAAAAATGTTGAGTTGTCTCTGCTCTCAAATAACCACATCTGTTTACCCACTTACAATTGTCTTCGTTCATTGGTAGATAGTTTATCTCTCAAGTAATGAGATAAATTTGACAGTCCATTTCAGACTTCTCTAGTCATCATATAGTTTAGTACTCAAATAATCATATCTACTCCTCTCATAAAATTGAATTCCTTTGTTGCTATATAGTTTTATTTCTCAAATGGCTACATCTATTTTCATCATAAAATTGACTTCCTTTGTTGCTATATAGTTTATGTCTTAAACAGCTACATCTATTTTCATCAGAGAATTGAATTCCTTTGTTGCTATATAGTTTTATTTCTCAAATGGCTAATCTATTTTTATCATAAAATTGAATTCCTTTGTTGCTAAATATAACCACATTTATTTTCTGTTTAAAACTAGTGGTTTGTCAAGACTTCTCTCACTACCAAAGAGTGTATCTCTTAATTAGACCAGAGAAGTCCATGCTACCACTCTGCTTTGAAGAGCCAACAGGTATTGAGAACAAGCTTGAACATTTGTTTTGTCCATCCCTCATGGACGCACGACTGTGTGGGCTCACATTAATACCTCAGTAGTAAAAATAGTAATAATAATAATACACGATTTATAACTGACTTTGATCATATAATCTTCCATATCCTCTCACAACCTACTCTCAACCAATGTTTCCTATATAAACTGTGCACTAGTTCCTGTGTTTCTGCAGTGCACAAATTGTTAAGTACTGTGCACAACTTCTGAAAGAAAGAAATCTTACATATTGTAAATGATTAATATATCTTTCTTGTCTTGTCCCCTTGTCCCTCAAGAAGAAGTATAAGGCCACCACTACAGATTATGAAGTCTGTGCTAAAGCACATTGTGTTTTGCAGTCATGATTTCTGTAGCAATTTGTTTTACACAGTGAGCTTGCTAGCCATACGTGTAATCAGAATATTACAAAATTAAACAAATTAACTGCTTAATATTTACACCAAGTTTGTAATTATTGCCCATACTGCATATACAACATATTTCTTTTTTATTTTGGTGCCTCAAAACAAAACACTTTCTTACAAAATATGTTTTTCATTTATAAATTTTTCAATAATATAATAATTTTTCTTTTTCATTAAGATTAAAACAAATGTATTAAGACCATAGAAGAAATATTTGATTGTATCCAGTAAGATAGTGTTCTGTTTGATGTCGTGATCTGAACTGACTCCAGGATGATAACTGAGATTGATGGGGTTACATCAGCTCTGAAGTGGTATATGTAAGTTCTCATTAATCATTAGGGGTGCACCGAATAATCGATTTATATTCAATTTGATGCAGAATAGTGCGTTTTATTCATATTCAGCTAAATAGTACCCCGCAAGCAAATACAAATGGGTCAAAGGTCAGCATGAAAATCGTGCACCTAAAAAGTTTGGATATTTTCTGTTCTGGTAGAATGAAGCTTTTTGAACATCTCACTCATGAGATCAGCAGTAGAAATGCATGTTTGTCAATGATGTTACCAACCATTCAAGCTTTCTTGCAGTATCTGCAGAAGGACGCATATCATGACAGAATAAATAAGTGAGTTGCAGAAATTATCTCCGCTTTGCAAACAGGCTTTCTGGTCTGTTTTAATTATGAATTATTTGCTGTTTCTGCAGGATTAGATCTGTGTTTTAAATTTAATAACTGAAGTGCATACAATTAAAGCCTTCTGGGATACCTGTTCACCGAAAGTCTTCAGGAGTAAACCCCGAGGAAAAATCTGAAGCTGGTCCCATAAGGCAGTCTAGGGGTGGTTCCATCGTTATTCTGGCAACTCCTTCAACGTCTCTGATTGCAGGCTGTATCGGCTAATGCTGGTCCTCTGGATCAATTAGCTACGTGGAGAGGACGGATCTGTTGCATGGACAACAGCTTGTTCTCTATAGAAGGATGTCCAATCTTGTGATACAAGAATACAAGCTAAGCTAATATTTTTTGTTTATCACTCGAAGTCATATCATCCTATAGTCAGTCATGACTGAAAGGGGCTACTATAACTACTACTTGGTCCAGCAACTCGCCTGTTCTCTACACCCTTGTTCAACGATATCTCGCAGCATCTTCAACAAGTATCAAGTGAACGTCTCAGCACTGTCGGCAGCACATTTTCAGGCAACAGATGTAGTCTTTTGGCAGAGAATGTTGAGAGACTTGTATTTAAAAAAAAAACACATATACAGATTGCATGCAGCAATTACATTTTACATGAATTTTAAAAAATGTTTGATGATTAGTTGGAGCATTAAATAGTTTTAAGATATTTGTCCCATTTTTTGTAACGATGTAAAACTTTAAAGCGTCATATGTTTTAGTTGATTAATTTATAATTATAGGAAATGTTGGTAGATATATTGAACACAGCTTTTTAAACAAAACATTTACTCACTATTAGTAACAGTATTTGTATTTGGCTGAATAGTTGTTGTTTCGAATGCACACAATGAGTAGGTTACTCTTATGTGCGCCCTGAAAGGGCGTTAAGTGATGGGTTGCAGTAGCTTTCCTCACATCCCAAGCGTGCTGATGAAGGTGGACATGGATCCTCCAGGCGGTTGTGCTATGCTTGGCGTCATCTGCGTGTAGCTCACTGCTACGAAGATCACGCCAAACCTCACCTTGTTAGCCAGACTGTTGTCTTCGACAACAGCCTGTTTCCAGGATGACCAACAAGGAGGTCAGGTGAGGGTCTTGGCCAGTATATTTCTCCTGACCCTGGCTAACATTCTCTGATCAGTGTGTTTTGCCTAACCAGACGTTAGCCTCATCGTCCCTGTCTGAATAGTTAAAGACCTCTATTTGTATTTGATCAAATAGTTAAAGGTCTCTGTATTTAGCCGAATAATTAAAGACCTCTATTTGTATTTGTTCGAATATTTAAAGGCCTTTATTTGTATTTGGTCGAATAGTTAAAGGTCTGCATTTGTATTTGGTTGAATAGCTAAAGGCCTCTTGTTTGTGTTTGTCCGAATAGTTAAAGGCCTCTATTTGTATTTGGTCGAATAGTTAAAGGCCTGCATTTGTATTCAGTTGAATAGCTAAAGGCCTCTTGTTTGTATTTGTTTGAATAGTTAAAGGCCTCTATTTGTATTTGGTAGAATAGTTAAAGGCCTCTTTTTGTATTTGGTCGAACAGTTAAAGGCCTGCATTTGTATTCGGTTGAATAGCTAAAGGCCTCTTGTTTGTGTTGTTCGAATAGTAAACACACTCTTATTTGATCCCTATTAATCAAAGAATTCATTGTGCTTTGACTCTCAATCCTTGTTTCGGAAGGTACAGAAGGAATGGCTACAACATGATCAGATTGTGGTCATAGATGCCTCGAACATACAGGAGCTTGTGTAGGATGACCTACTGTCCTGGTCAAAGAAGGGTAAACATCAATGGAAGAGCTGATTTTGGTTTTTTCACGTGTTGGTCGATCAAGCAGGGAGGGAAGCCTTAGGGGACAGAGGAGTGTGTATTACCAATGAGCTGCTGGAACCGTCAGTTTCCACACACGCTTTGACATTTTCTGAGAGAGATTGATCGTCTATGGGTCTGCACTGAATGTAGTGATGTTGATTCTGTGTAACGTAACATTTCTGATCTGTACACATCATTAGTATAGTTTAAATGTTCTTATGTTTTATTAACTTTATATTGACACTGCCTAAATGTTATCTATGAGAAACATTGACTTGTTCTACTGTCATACACCACCTGTATGTTATATTTGATAAACATTAGCTGGTTGTACTGTAGTATAATGTTATATATGAGAAACATTGACTGGTTCTACTGTGGTACATCACATGTGTGTTAAATATGACAAATTGATTTTTATATTTGTGCACAACTTGCATTCTATAAATGCAAAACAGTGTGTATGCAAAATATTAAATGGTTCTATCACCACCATCTGTATGTTCTGCGAGGGCAAGTCAGTAAATAGGTCACACATGACTATTTTTACAAACTAAATGAGATATGAACCTGAAATCCATTTATCCTTGCACTTACATTGTCCCTTATTTTTCAACAAAATTTCTACCAAGATTGAAACACTTGTGCATAAACAGATACCAGTATGACGTACGAAGAGTCAAAACGGCTTATCAAAGTCAGATACATGACCAAATGGGAAACCGAACATACTGGTTACACCAAAAACGATGCCTATTACCAGTTGAACCGAAGAGAGCAGGTCGTTGTCTTCAGACTTCGCACTGGCCACAATAGACTGAGGTACCACCTATTCAACAAATTGAAGATAGGGTGTACCGACGAATGCCCGTGCGGTACTGGGAAAATGACCGCTGAACATCTGCTGCAGAACTGCCCGACATACGAGGATCAGAGAGAGCAGATGTGGCCATCACCAGTGGAACTGCAAGACAAGCTCTATGGCAGTGGCGACAGCCTCAGGATGACTGCCGCTTTTTTCGGAAAAAATAATGGTTACTGTCTGACTGCGTACGAAGAAGAAGAAGAAACACTTGTGGAGATCACTCTTATCAGTGCACCAAAAATTCTGCAGCATAGAAGTCTTTGGTCTGCTGTCTCTACCACATTTGCACTTTATGTTAACCTCTCAGTCATTCATGAAATGTCTCTCGTCAAAGTGGGATCATGTATTATGCTGCAGGCTAAACCATGTGAATGCCCTATTGCAGTTGCTACACTGTATCATTACTTGTCTATCAGTTCGAATCATCTCTCCCAACTGCAGCTCTGTTGCAATTTGAACAGGACAACTAGGTTGGGCTTCATCAGAAATTGTGTGTGTGTCCTTGAGAACATTTACCGACCCAGTTATGCACTGCTTTGCGCAACAAGCTTTTTCCTATGAATGCTCTATGCAGAAAGTCTTTTTGCCTAAAAAAATGCACATTACTCAATTCTTTGATTGTACAATCTGTCAGCATAAGCCATTTTGTATCAGAGTTGTGCATGTGACACCTAGTGTCTGATACCTAGAGTAATCACAAAGCTGGATGCTTCTGTCACCTAATGACATCTTAAGAAACTACCAACTACATTTTTCAGCTATTCCATATTAATTTGTGAACTACTTATTGACTTACCCTTGGATATGCGAAATGTTAAATGGTTCTACCAGTCTATATATTTTATATCTGAAACATTTGATGGACTCTACCACTGTCTGTATGTTTCAGTGAAACATTGACTGACTTTACCACTGTCTTTATATTCTGTATGTTTCAGTGAAACATTGACTGACTCAACCACTGTCTGTATGTTCTATATGAAATTCTGGGTAGAAATAAGTAACTAAGTCTAGATATTAAAGCATACAGGGAAGCTACTATAAATGGTAACACACCTGCCTCTCAAGAAATGTATGAAAGCACAAAACAGTGAGTGTTCAAAACCTGCAAGTTTCAAACGACCCACTGACCTCAAGGGAGATCAAGTACCTAGTCCTATCGGAGATGGAAAATGGGCAGTTGAAAATAAAAAAGAGCAGGCTGTTAGAGACAGTACGAGCTACTGTCAGGAATAAGGTTGCCTAAAAATTAATGAAATTCCTACCCAATACATTATCTACCTTTCTCTATCCAGACCTAGTAAGCTGTAGGAAGTAAAAGAACAAAAAGAATCTACTTTGGGTAGCATTTGGCTGCCTTGTAGTAGGAATACATACACCTTCCAGTTTGAATACCAGGATTCCAAGCAAAACATACAAATTCCTAAAAATATCAGCGATTCACATATGATTGATGGAAATTAGTATTCAGCCAGTCCATATTCAATAAAGAAACTACCATAGCCACTTTCGACCATATTATCAGATGATGAATTTTGAAATGCCACTCAGGATTTGAAGGAACCAAAAAAGATTTCATAATTGGGGTTAACAAAACCATGTTGGGATAAACACTTGTACAAAATAACGTGTGACAAGTCAGTTGTCAATCGCAAGAGATGATGGCGACATCATCAAACAGTTTTGTCTTGATGATGTAACTTGAGCTATATTTGGATTATAGTGAGGAAGAAACTGCGCTAGTCATCAACTTCACTCTCTGGTCCCGAGCTACCTTGGACCAGTGGAAAGACATAAGTCAAGACGACTGTAGGTAACTCATAATGCAGACACTCTGGTCTCACCTCCCTTGAGACCTGAGGTCGCTTGGGACTTGTAGGATGCGATCGCTTTGAGAGGCGAGTGCCTTACCTCTCATCCACAGTGTTACTTTTACACTGAATGAAATATACAAATCCTGAACAAATTATGGGTAGCATCTTCAAGTTGACAGTCCACATTACTGTTAACAAGTAATTATTTTGGTCCTAAATTCTGAAGTCAATACATATCCAGTCTGCATAATTGGTATATTTATCAATCTATACCTACCTGTATCTCCATACTTGCCCTGATCTCTATACCTGTGTGCTTAACCTCATGTAAACCTTAATCTGGGCAATAAAAAAGTATTGTTTTTTCAATTCACGATCTTTATGTGTGAATTCCTGGTATGAATTAATTTGTCGATTTGCAATTATGGCAGAAGTGTAAATTAACACCAAGTATTATTAGCTCTGTAAAAAAACAAAAAAAACTGGGTTGTGTTTTCAGGATTTATTTTATGCCCTAATTACTGTGAATGAGGGCTTTATGTGTAACATGAGAATAGGACCACTGCCACATTGAGAGTGTAAGAGGTAACTGTGTGGTCTAACCCCTCTAGGAGGGCTCTATGTGTGACAGATGAGAATAAGACCACTGCCACATTGAGAGTGTAAGAGGTAACTGTGTGGTCTAACCCCTCTAGGAGGGCTCTATGTGTGACAGAGATGAGAATAGGACCACTGCCACATTGAGAGTGTAAGAGGTGACTGGTCTAACCCCTCAATGAGGGCTCTATGTGTGACAAAGGTGAGAATAGGACCTTGCAACACAGAGTATGTTATAAGAAACAACTGTGTGGTCTAACCACTCTAGGACATTAGACTCCAACTCATGACATTACACACCTCTTGTCATTAACAAAAGCCCATTAACACGAGCCTTATAAGTGGAGCGTGTAGCCTAGTCGATAGTGAGCGGGCTAACTAGGCTGGGATCACATTGTGCCAGAGTTCGAAATCGCGGACAGATAGAAAAATATTCAGGATGTGGTTTGTGCCTGGTATGACTCCTCCCATTGACCCAGCTGTAAATTGGAACCTGATGTATAAGATTAAGAAGGTAGAAACAGCAAGGAAGGGAACTGACCACCTTACCTTAATAGGCTGTGGCTTTGTACATGAAGAGGAATCTTCATCAGCGACTGCAATTGTTGCCATGGGACTGACCTTTACCTGTTTTATGAGTGTGAAGTAATGTTCTGGGTTTGAAAGAAAGAAACAATAGCCCATGCAGGAACAGAGTAGCGAATAACTTGTTTGAGAATGAGAAGAAGTTGAATTACCATGAAGTGTTATTGTGATAGTCTTAAAAAAGTCTACAACATTGGGTACATTAATTTATTCTTTTTTATTTTGTACATAGCAAAACATACACATAAAAACAATGTTCAATGCACTTCTCAAACTGTTGTTATCGCTAATCTCACACTGTAATCTCACTTATGTTGCTGGACCGTGACAGTGTTTTTAGACCTTTATGCTAAATAACTGAAATTAGATAACAAAATATATAACAATGATATAATATTATTACAAAATAAATACAATGCAATACACACAAATGGAGTATAGATGATTAGTGGGAAATTCCAAAAGTATGAACACAAGTGTTGCCTAAATATAGCTTATTTAATTCAGCTTTTGAGCGCAGGTTTTTCAAATTTAACTTCTTTATACTGGTTTAGAAGACTGCATACAACCACGTTCTTCTACTCCACTTGATCTAAAAATAATTATGTGCATACAATCTATTCTTGAATGCATTACCCTCCCCTCACTAAATTTCACCTCACGTGATATGGTCGAGTAGGAAGGCACTGCCAAATCATCATTTGCTTTACAGGGGTCAATGAACTGGAAAATGTTGAGAACCACTGCATTTACAAATTTACATAAATCATAGAGATAATAGGAACTGCAAATAATAAATTGAGAACATACAATTTTCAAGTTTATGGATGCAATTCTGAAGAGATAACAGATTTAGTTTTAAAAAAAATAAACACAATGCAAAATCAAAGAAACATGATGACAACCACACACAGCTGAAGGATACTTGAAATCCAAAGGAAGAATGGAATGAGCTCACATGTAGCTGGCTGCTTGTTTCAGGGTTAACGATCGCTGGTCAAGACTATCCAAGTAGTGGCTGGTCCCCAAAAATGCAGTGCTGAAATTGGATGTATTGCGCCAAAAGGCGTAGCTTTGCTGAAACTACGTCACAACATCCTTTTTCAGGATGAACGGACAAGAAGAAAGATACAAGACATATTAACAGGGGAAAAAGAATACAATAGAAATATTGACAGAATACATCAAAAGGTTTCATCATGGGCAAATAACGACAAATGAAAACATCTAACTAATCTAAACAATAGAAATGGTAAAAGGCAGAATCCTTGTGTGGATCACAGGATCTTAAATGGGAAGAAAGAATAGAGACACAGCACCTCCATACATACTGCAAAAGGAGACTAAAGAGAGGTGGGGCTAGCAACTTCATCCTGTAAACAAATTGCTACAGACACTAGCATTGCATGAAGAAATAAAGTGATCTGTCACAGGCTTCCTGTGAGTATCTTTTGCAGTGTAATGCTTCGTAATGGATAAAAAGAAAGTATAGTTCCTCAATTTTGAGAGGACATAAAATACGAGGTCAAAAATGAACTTGAATATTTTTATGTATTAATAGAAAATGCTATATTAAGGTTTCATCCAATCTTCTCCTTATATTTAATTATACATACAAATTCTGACTAGTGAATTTTCGTGCAACCAACTAGGGACATTGCAGACTACAGTAAACTGTTAAAGTAAACATTATTGATGCAAACATATTTAATAAACATTACAAATTATTTAATTATATACATAACTGAAGCAGAGTTAAATAATGCTTTTTAATATCGTCATCTTCATCATTGTATTTGTGCGGCAAACGAGTTTAAAGAGTTACCGCTAAGGAATAATGATAGCTGACCTCAACAGACACAGACTTCGGGTTTACTCTTTATAGAAAAATAAACCTGGGTCATACTTGGATTCAAACCTATGTCTCCAAACCATTTCATTCGACCATGTGATCATCTAATATAAGTCACAACAATGTAAAATGTGTTTCAATGTCCTAACAGGTAACTAAAGAGGGTTATGCATGGGGCTGGCAGTCTCATAATGTAAAAACCTTTGTTATGAAACTGCACTGCAGATGGCTGGAATCAGGCTTTTCTAAAAGCTGGTTATGGTGAATCTAATGTAGTGATTGACTGATGCTTAAACAAATGACTGAAAACAGGCTTTCCTAAAAGCTGGTTGTGGTGAATCTAATGTAGTGATGAGCTGATGCTTAAACAAATGAATGAAAACAGGCTTTCCTAAATGCTTGTTAGGGTTAGCATAAAGTCCCATAGCAAATACTGCCATCAAGGATGAAGTGTTAGAGTCTTTATTGTACTAAGCCACAGCTTATGTGAGATAGGGTGGCCAGTTCCCTTCTTTGCTGCCTTTCTTTCCCTAACCGTAGGTCAGGTACCAATTTACAAATGAAGCCCCTTTGGAGCTAGGTTGATTAAAGCATTCTGGTAGAGGGATTTGGACCTTGTATCCTTGCCTTGAAAAGCAAGTGCTCTATGCTTCAACAAATGACTGGAATTAGGCTTTCCTAAAAGCTGATTGGGGTAAACCAAATGTAGTGATGGACATTGGCGGCCGGTGCCTATGGGCTCATGCGCGCCCTCCCCCCTCCTTTTGTCTTTACAGAGCGATATGTTTTTGAAACTTAATACATAATAATAATTAATAACTATGTAACTAATACTTTGAATAGATACCCATTTATTGGTGAACCCAGAAAGACTTCTGCAGTATCTATTCCTGCATTATAGACAGGCCAGGGCTCAGTTCACACTCACTGTCATATCAAATTTGTTGCTATGACAATGGAGGCTGTGCTATTCCCACTGAACTTTTAGATATAACAGCCACACTGGACTCATGAGCGAGAACCTGTTGCTTAATCGTTCAGATGTGAATTTATCTATTTAAAAGTGTGTTCACGATTTTAAACAGGGTCTGTTCAGCTCTCTGAGCTTACCAGAGAAAAATAAATTTAAAAGACAGTGGTCATCCAGTGTCTAAATTGGATATTGAAATCTGCATGTATGAATCGAGGTGCACTTACAAGCAAATTTGATGCTTCTATGTATGACATAATTTCTTGGTTGTGTGGCTATGATGAGAAAAATGGCTGTTCTGTTCTATATGTTTACTGTTTGGAGGTGATGATCGATGGACATAGAAAGGGGCGTGTGATCTAAAATATCTTCAAGAAAAAATAAAAAAAGCATGAAAAATCAACAAAATATAATCATAATGTCAGTTTTCAACTTCTCGGAAAATATATCGTCAAAATTTTGAGTGGTTACAAAGAATCTATTCATGCTCACAATGGATTTGTGACAAAAAAATTTGGATAATCTGTCCAAAATAAGAGATGCATTGAGCCACTCCAGAATAAAATTCACTGGTGATTGAACTAGGCTTCAACAAATTACTGGAATACGGCTTTGTTAAAAACTGGGTGTCATTAGCAAAATGTAGTGATGGATCTAGGCTTCAACCAATTACTGGAATACGGCTTTCCTAAAAACTGGGTGGCGTTAGCAAATGTAGTGATAGTGATGGATCTAGGCTTCAACCAATTACTGGAATCCAGCTTTCTTAAAAACTGGGTGGCGTTAGCAAAATGTAGTGATGAACCTAGGCTTCAACATATAGAATAACAGGATTTTTATTTGATTGGTACTTTATAGCATAACATGGTACACATATCAACATATCTAAGAAGGAATGCAATAAAACAGGTCACCATTGGTGACTAAACGCCAAATTGTTAAAAAAGCAGAACTGTAACAGTAATGGAAGAGAGACGAGGTTTTGACCAATAAAAGTATTCGATATCACTGTTCTGTTAAGAATCAACATCGAATGGGAAGATCACGGTAAACAAATTAATTAAGAGTAAATCTATGGCTTGTGCAGTAAATTAGTTTCAAAGGATTCTGTGTAAGGCGTATAAACTGGTTAAACAGTGCTTAATAAGGTACATTCTTGACATAAATGTTTAGTTTCCACAAACAATTAATTACAGTTTAGCATGATCAATTTATTTTGTGACAAAAAGCAAGGTAACATCAAATGGAGCAGAAGATTGATTGGAGAGAGATGGATAGAACACACCCTCAGAAAGAAGTATAACAATATAACCAGAAACATGCTGGATTGGTTTATGATGAATGAGGCACACAAAAAAACACCTGATAGGAATGGTAGAAGAGGAGACTGAAGTTGGATGAGTCCCATGGGTGTAGCTGAAGAAGGCAGTCCATATTAGGAACATGCGGAGAGCATCCACTGAAGCACTAAGAGGAACTAGATGGATAAGACAGTAAATAAAACATGCTCTGCTTATGAAAAGAAAAGTCATTTCAAGTCATGAAAAGAAAACTTTGAAAAACTTAAACTGTATTCAGTATTCTATCGTGCATGTAAGTATAAAAACATACGTGATTGTAAGAAAACTAATACATAAGTATTACATATTCATTATGAACATATAATCTGGATTCATTTACGCATAAACTTACACAACCACTTAACTTAACTTAACATCTTCATACTGGTTTAGAAGACTTTGCAGAGTCTATATACAACCAGTTTAATTTACATTACCTTGCTCTAAAAACTATGGGCATCCAATTTATTCTTAAATGCACTAATTGTCCCTGCCTCACTACCTTCTGTGGCAATGCATTCCAAGCATTCACCACTCTCTGACTAAAAATATATTTCCTAATATCTAATATGGACCTCTCTTTAGTTAATTTGTAGCTATGCCCTCTTGTTCTTGTGGATGGTTGTATTTTGAAAAATGTATCCATTCCTCTGACCATCTTATAAACCTGTATTGTCATCTCAAATTCTTCTCTTTTCTAGAAATTGTTGGCCGGTATTTCTGAGTCTTTGTCGCTCTTTTTTGTATTCTTTCCAGCATGTTTATATCCCCTCTATGATAAGGACTCCACATCTGTACACAGTACTCCAATCTAGGTCGAACTAATGCTTTATACAGTTTGACTATCACTTCCTTGCTTCTATGTTTAATATTTCTTTTTATCATACCTAACATTGCATTTGCCTTTTTCACTGCTACCTGAACTTGCTCACTCACCTTACTTGTTTGATCTATTATAACCCTTAGATACCTTTCCTTTTCTATCTTTTTAATATTGTTCTCACCAGTTCTGTATTTATGTTCCATATGTCCCATGTACATTTATCTACATTAAACTCCATTTGCCAGCTTACAGACCCTTCTATAAGTTTATCTAGAAGAGTTCACTAGAAGAGACTGAGTTTACTAGAAGAGATTTGGTTTGCAGCCTTGGAAGACATCCATCAGAGATGATGGTCACCGACTGATTTGTTAGGCCTCTGTCAAGGGTCCAAGAAGAAAAGGAAGAGAATTGAAGTTATATCTAAGTCAACAATATACAATCATTAATGTTACCATTTATGTTGACTCAAACAAACATTTAAACCCAATACATTTTTTAAAGACTATCACAGTTATAGTCACTAAATAGATTCGGAACTGGTGCATCATGATGCAGGAAGTACTAAAAAGAGATGGGGATCCAGAGATGATGAAACATATGACTGTGGAACAACACAAGACCCAGATCACCTGATTATCTGCCCAAACCTTCTGGAAACATGCAATATGGATGATATGTTGATAGGAAATGATAAGACAATCCACGTGGCTGAACATTAGAAACATGAAGTCTGACGTGGTAACTGGACACAAAAAGTAAGTACAGTCATAGATATCTCATACATAAGAAACAAATAATTGTTTGGATTCTCAAGTATTTAAATACAAACCACCAAATATAACCCAAGTGGTCCACCATGATCTTTGTGTATGACAAACGACAAGAATCACACAGAGAGCATGTAGTAAAAAGCAACTGTGTGACATGACATAACACCAGTCATGGTTAGGTGGTCTGTTAAGAGCAGCATAGATGGCCCCTAACAGGCTGCAGGTCTACTTTGCTCTAGTGTTTGAGTCTATTAAGATGGATCGCACATCAGTTAACCACCTCCTGCAGCACTTGTCCCAACACAGCGGAGTAATAAGCTGCTCAGAAATCCTCCTCCCAGCTCACACCAAAGTTGAGACCTGCACACGGGCATCTGCCCCCTGTAGAAGTACAGGTCGACTAACACTAAGACCACCAAATATATTTTTTTCTCCAAAATACTCCATAATGTCTAACATTTAATTGTCCTCCATCTCACTTGTAGAGAAACTATGTCAGAGATTACCATGGCATTAAAATAAACAACATCATAATAACAGTTTTGCATCTAAAACTACCAAACATACCTATGAATGTTATCATTTATGTTGACTTAACAAAACAATCAAACATAACTATGAATGTTATCATTTATGTTGACTTAACAAAACAATCAAACATACCTATGAATGTTATCATTTATGTTGACTTAACAAAACAATCAAACATAACTATGAATGTTATCATTTATGTTTACATAACAAAACAACCAAACATAACTATGAATGTTATCATTTATGTTTACATAACAAAACAACCAAATATAACTATGAATGTTATCATTTATGTCGACGTAACTGGGAACTGCAACGCTAGACCAGTTAGACACAACATACTGACCAGGATGTTACATCAGGGTCAGGCACAATACACTGACCAAGACCACAATCTTTCTTTCAACAATGCAACCAAACGTAACTATGAATGTTATCATTATGTCCATATAACGGGAAGGAAGACTAATGTCTGGTTAGGCAAAATATAATGATCAGACATGTTAGTCAGGTTTAAGCAAAACATACTGAACAAGACCCTCACCTTGGCTTCATAATAGCCTTTCCTGAAACGGGCTGTTTTCATGGCAGCCTGACTAACAAGGTGAGGGATCGATGTGATCCCCGTAGTAGTGAGCAACCTGCAGATGAAGCCAAGCATAGCTCAACAACTTGGAGGACCCCAGTCCACCTTCATCAGCATGCTCGGGATGTAAAGAAAGCTGCGACAACCCACCACTTAATGTTCTTTTTAGGGCGCAGAAAAGAATAATCCTACTCATTGTGGCCAATCAACATGTCCACATACAAAGCAACCAAACATAACTATGAATATTATCATTTATGTTTACATAACAAAACAATCAAACATAACTATGAATGTTATCATTTATGTTTACATAACAAAACAACCAAACATAACTATGAATGTTTTCATTATGTCCACTTAACAAAACCAAACATAACTGAATATTTTCATTTATGTACACTTAACAAAACAACCAAACATAACTATGAATGTTATCATTTATGTACACTTTACAATCATTTGAACTTAATGTTTACACTAATATGTAACCCCATCAAACTATAACAGTAATATATATCACCCGCCTGAAAACACAGAATGTTATCATTGTGCTAGCCGGTAATAAAATTCAAATTTTTGTGTGAATATATTTTATATATATTTCTAATTATGAAATGCTTCTTCTTGTCGTTTGTAAATAAACCAAGCAAGAGAAACCTGTGGCATCCAATATAAGAACTAGATTCAAACATGATTGAACATTATGTAATAACCATTATATATAAGACAACACTATACAACCATTATTGCTTTATTTGTGTTCATTCTGTAAACATTTCAACTTAGTATTTTTTTAAATAAAGTATATCACAGTCAGAGAAAACGCAGGGTGATACTTAATAAGATGACACTCGGTAACATTATGCAACCTTGGACTCACAACATTTTATGTGACAGTTTTTCTTATTACTATCTATTTTTGTATATTATACATAGAAGAGTTTGTTGCCCATTGCAAGCGATGATGGCAATACCATCAGACAGTTTTTGTCTTGATGATGTAACTTGCGCTGTATTTGGATTACAGTGTGGAAGGAGCTGCGCTGGTCACCAGCTTCACTCTCTGGGCTCAAACTACCTTGGACCAGTGGCAAGACATAAGTCAAGATGACTGGAGGTAATTCAGGATGCAAGCACTCTGGTCCCACCTATTTGAGACCAGAGGTGGCTTGAAATCTGTGGGGCTCGAGCCCATGTCATTTCCGTTCATCGCTTTGAGATTCAAGTGCCTTCTCTCGACCACAGTGACCCCATTTTATATATATATATTTGACGAGGAACACGAGATAACTATGAGTTAATTATTGAATCCCCTCCCCTCTATCATATCCGTACTACACTCCAAAGCTGCGGTTTAATTTGTAATCTCTTTGTCCCTCATCCCACCCATCACTTTGCCTATTCTTCTTCGTACACTGTTAGACGTCAACGTGAATTTGTTCAAAGAAAGCAGAGGTCATCCATAAAGCTTGTCTAGTGTTGGCACTGGTGATGGCCACATGTGCTTTCTCTGGTCCTCGTATGTCAGGCAATTTTGCAGCAGATGTTCAGGGGTAATTTTCCTTGTACCACAGGTGCATTTGTCAGTAGGAGCCACTTCTACCATGGAGGGTGGAGCCACTTCTACCATGGAGGTTTGAGCATCTTCTACAATGGAGGTTGAGCCTTTTCTACCATGGAGGTTGGAGTCTCTTCTACCATGGAGGTTGAGCCTTTTCTACCATGGAGGTTGGAGTCTCTTCTACCATGGAGGTTGAGCCTTTTCTACCATGGAGGTTGGAGTCTTCTACCATGGAGGTTGGAGCCTCTTCTACCATGGAGGTTGGAGCCTCTTCTACCATGGAGGTTGAGCCTCTTCTACCATGGAGGTTGGAGTCTCTTCTACCATTCTCTTGTGGCTTACCGTTTCTACAGGATGTGGCAGACATTCCCCTATGTCCAACTCTTCTTAGTTGCCTCTTAAGACATGTGAAGCAAATTACAGTATTATAATTCCTTGCTCCTCATTCAGGCATGTACAAGAATGATCAGTAATTTATGGACATCATCAGAGGTTAAAGTTAGTCATATAGTAAACATTGCCATTGGGGATAAAGTCTCATTGTACGAGACCTCTGCTTTTCTTACTCACTGCCTTTCCTTGCCTAAATATAAACTAGGTACCAATTATATTTGAGTCAACTAGAGCTTATCGACAACAGGGAATCAAAACTGGTACCTTTGTCATTATAAGCAAATGCTCTACTGCTATTGTTATCAAACACTACCACAGAAGTTATTAAAATATTCAACTGTGCTGTTCGAATTGAGACCATGCACATATAATCACTTGTTTATAGACTAACATAGCAAGGCACACATATCAGGCAACATGTTTAACAAATGGAAACAAACAATAATTTGTTTCTGTTTTGTTTTTGGTAATAATTAATCAAATGTTTCCATTCTATATATTTTAAATCAACACTAACATGCTCGTATGAGTGGTGTGAGGTAATACGCGGAGTGACACATGGCTCAGTTTTGTGACCAATTTTCCTCTTGACACATATAAACGATTTTTACTTGATATTGGATCCATGATGGCAAAATTCGTGGATGACACAAAACTATGCAAAAGAGTCTCATCTAAAGCAGAGGTGTAAATATATTGAGGTTAGATTTAGATATAATTTGGGAATGGTTGAGAGCTGGCAAATGGAGTTTAATGTATATAAATGTACAGTCATCCCTATGGGTAGATCCGATATGGAACTTAATTACAGAATGGATGAGAACAATATTAGAAAGATAGAAAAGGAAAGAGACCTAGGGGTTATAATAGATCAAACAGGTAAAGTGAGTGAGCAAGTCCAGGTAGCAATGAAAAAGGCAAATGAAATGTTTGATATGATAAAAAGAAATATTAAACATAGGAGCAAGGAAGTGATAGTCAAACTGTATAAAGCATTAGTTAAATCTAGATTAGAGTATTGTGTTCAGATGTGGAGTCCTTATCGTAATGGAGATATAAACATGCTTGTTCTGCCAAAGACGGATGTGTCGGACTGAAAGGTGCAAATATCGCAGTCAAGCTGTAAACTAGCGACACAACGCATTTCATTCTCCGGACAATATTCTGCTACTTGCAAAGCTCTATTCAGGGCTTGGTAGCGGGAGATTGAGAACAAATGCAGAAGAAGAAGAAACATGCCTGAAAGGACATAAAGATGAGTGACAAAGCTTTTAGTGGGATTCTGAACTTATAGTTTGAGGAAAGATTCAGAAACACCGACCTACAGTATCTAGAAACTAGTTGTATACAGACTACAGAGTCGTCTAAACCAGAATAAAAAAATATGAAAATAATTTAAATTGAAAAGAAAATGTCTTTAAATATAAACAAGTCACAAACTATACTGTGCTGTAGTGAATGCTAAACCAAACAGTGAAGTTTAAACCAAATATTGAAGGCTAAACTAAATATTAAAAGTAAAAACAAATAGTAAATGCTAAACCAAATAGTGAAGGTTACAAACCTGACACAAAAAGGGAATACATTGTTCGTGTGGATCTCAGGAATAAAAACACTGTAAGTAAAGGAAAGTAAAATAACCCATAACATTACTGCCGTAGGGGTGTGAGGTGTTAGCGATCTCACATTTCAAAGGCTCAGCTATATGAGGGCGGTAGCCATCTCCTCTCTCTCGCCGCTTTTACTTCCCGGACTGAACCGGTACCCATTTAAGGCTGGGTCGACCCGGGAGCAATTGTAGTCTGAAAAAACATTTCCGCCTCAACTGGGGAATGAACCCAGGACCACTCAGATGCGAAGCCAGCGCGCTAGCCACTGCACCTGCATGCAAACTGTAACAGGTGACTTAGGAAAGTTGAATATAGGGCTAACAATATCATCAAATTGGTATAGAAACCACCCCTACAATAACAGACAAAGTGCTTTGCTGCAAGTTTCCACAATCCACAGAAGTGTCACTATGCTTCATTAAAAGTGACATTGAGATGAAGATAGGTATTATTATGGATATTAAACAAAATCCAGAACATTTTCTGTAGAATTTTGTTGTTGCTAACTTGAAACCAAGTCAGCCTAGACTCTTTCAAAATAATGCCCAGGGAACAGTATGGGCCAGTGCTTAAGTGACATAGCTTACCCAAATGTGCTGGGTCCGATCCCTATCACAGCACCGGCCGTTACCCCTGGGATGCAAACCCTTAGAAAATGCAGGAGGAAGCAGACCCTTACATAAAATGCATGCCGAAGTCGGATACACTGGGCAGACAGGCGCAAAATAAAAATATAGTGCAACGCACACCGCCTTGGGGAATAGAAAAATAAGGCGAACGCAAAAATAAATAAAAACCTCTACACCTCACGGTAGAAGAGGAGCAACTAAGTAAGTAAGTAAGTAAAAAATAAATAAAAAATACATGGTGGTTTGTTTAGAGCACCATTGATGTCACCTAATAGGCTGCGGATTTACTTTGCTCTAGTGTTTGAGCCTATCATGATGGACTCACACATCAGTTAACCACACTCCGTAAGCGCTTGTCCCAAGGTAGCGGAGTATTAAGCTGCTCGAGTCTAGCCCGCTTAACAGGAAACGCTTCTCCCGGCTACAACCAGCTCATACCAGAGCTGGGACCTGCCACTGTAGAAGTACAGGTCCACTAAGAATAAATGCATAATTCCCAATGCTGTTATCACTTCTAGTAAGCATTTTGGGGGATCATGTATAGATATATTTGCAAAATGCCCTGAATGTTTTTCAATGATCTGAAATCATAGTCCTTTCCAGCTGGATTTCCCATCGGAATGAGCTGTGATGTGTAGGCTTGCACATTATCATTGTGTAGGACTCAGAAGTTGTTTGTCTGCATCTCATGTCTTTTTCTTTTTCCCTGAAATGTCTCTGTTAGAACGTCATGGTACGATACTATGCACATGTTTTCTTCTTCTGATATTTCCCAAACTGTTAGATGACTGACTATTTGGATGTAGAATCTAATGAATCTGGGGGGAACATGAGGACTGTCAGATGATATTATGGGTTGTCCCAAAAGCGAGTTACCATTTGTTGATTGCCGACCGTTGCTTTGTAACAACATGTACGACTTGACTACTGATCCTCATAAACTTGTTTTAACATTTCATGAATCTCTGTGAATGTCTTCTTGAGCTTGAAGCAAAACTTGATGTTGACTTGCTGTTCATGAAATTCAGACATCCCAGAAACACAATGAACATGCACACAATACAATCAGATACATGATGAACAATCATGACAGAAAAATATGCTATCCCCACGACTTCATTAATGACATTTAGCTCTTCATACTAAAATGTATTTTTATTATCAATACTTCATGTCATAGTTTAATTAGGGGATTCCGTGGCGAAGTAGTTAAGCTGTCGGCCTCGTGATCAGGTGGTGTGGGTTAGACTCCAGACTCCACCGTCTTTTTCACGGGTGCTTGATGGGCAGTCCCCTGCATCTCGTAGTCGCCCCCTAGTCCTTGACTTGTCACTGGGGTCGGGCAGCACGAGATGAGAGAGTGAGGATAAAAAGTAGCGCAGTTAATCCTTACTAAAAATGGCGCTAGCAAAATTAATTATGCCATCCTCGTCTACGATGGATGGCGGCCTTTGTCTTAGTTTAATTATAACCTGTTGAACCCTGGCATGCCAGTTCGTAAAACACATTCCCTTATGCTCCTGAGAAAATACGCACAATGTAGACATTTAAGCAAAAGTTATTTACTATGACAAAACAATGTGCACTAATTTAGTTATTCTATCTAAAATTGACTAGCCATGGCAACGCAGAGACTGAACAGCCTGAAGAAATTATGGCAAAAGTGAAAATCTTGAGAGTCTATGTTTTTCCTGTGACAGCATATGGCTGTGAATCATGGACAATTACCAAAACTTCTAGATGAAGAATCGAATCCTTTGAGTCAAAATGTTACAGAAAGATTCTTAGAATACATTGGACAGAGAAAAAAGACAAATATAGACATTCTGAAAGAGTTGAACATAAAGGAGAACTGGTTTATCAATTCCATTTTTGCAAGAAAATGTAAATACTTTAGTTACATCAAGAGACACAATGGTCTTAAGAGAACGGTGATGGAAGGTATGTGCCAGGCAAAAGAGACAGGGGTAGACCAAGAAGACGATGACACAAAGATATCCAGGAATGCCTGGGTATGACTGTGTCGAAGACTGGAGTTTTGGCAAGGGAAAGAGTTTCTTTCAAACAGACTGTGATGGGAGCGACGTTCTATAAAGGACATAATGATGATGATCTAAAATTGACTGATCTGATTTGATAATCTCCAATGTTCCTACTTCAGTAGAGTGTGGAATATATTTATTGAAAACTATCTATCAAATTTACTTTGTACATTATGTGGGATATCCCCAAGGGCCGTAGTCCAATCCTCCAAGGAATAGGAGCAGGTATAGCTTGATCATAACCAATGATAATCTGAATCACACACATGTTGTCGTTCAAATAACAACTGATCCTTTTCTGAATAATCACAGCATATATATTAATTTAACAGCCTCAAAATCCTTAAAATTACTTTCAAAAGCATGTTCTGCTGTCAGCCTTTTAGAATGGCCAAGGTTAAGTCGTCTCAAAAAGGATAAAACAAAACTAGCCCAAAATATCACATTCGGTCTTTGATTGCCCGTTATGAAATACCTAGATATCTTCATAACAACAGCATATTTCTGCAAGTCTTTTTCTGGCATTCGAGTATTTCTGTTACTCAAATGTTTTTTCTAGTATTCTTATATCATCCACATCATATATGTTACTTCAGAATGTTGAAATTTATTTAACAAATTTAAAAAAATAACCTTTTATTTCAATAAATCCTGCAGTTATCGGTTTAAAACAAAATAATGGTTAGAAAAATAATTTATTCTATATTTTATGTAGATACCAAATCTTTAAATTTATATGTTTAAAAAAAAAAGTGTATTCAACATCTATGTTGCTAGCAATTCTTTAATTAAATATTACAAACAATTTTATGTCTTGTTAGCTACCAGACGTTTTAATCCTTAAACAAACAAAAAAAAACATGATTTAATATTTCATGAAGCCATTAAATCAGTAAATATATTCTTCAAAACGTTATAACTATTTTCCCCTAACATAATATTTTTCATATATTAATCGAATATTAAAATCCTTTTTATAAATTTCTGGCATGTGGTTAATGATATTTGTCTTTGTCCAATGTATTTTTTATGTCTATTAGTACTGATAATTTAACACCTAATAGCTATGTTGCCACATATGAAAGGCTCTCCAAAAGGAAGATGGCACATAAAGGCAAGTTTTATCTGGTATTCTGGTGGTGGTAGTGATCACCATCTTCAATGTGTAGGACTTGCTTTTCGAGACTCTTGCAACAGTTTAAATGCCTGAAACAAAACATATAATGTATAGGAGTACGTTTTAGATGTGTGCACCTAGCTCGGCCAAAGCGTAAGTATAAGCTTGAGTGAGTAAATGTGTTTGATATTGCCATTTTAGGCTGTTAATGAAATTAAATGAGAATGAGAGATATTTAATTTTGCTTATTTATGAAGGTTGCTCAGAAAGTCATGCCCCATATTTTTTTTCTTATCACAAAATTAAGATCATCATCATCTAGTTGGCACTTTCATGTACAGAAGCAAGACTTAGAGAACTTACACTAAGCAGGAACGGCCTTTTACATGAGTGTCTACGGCACATATTGGGGATTGAGTGGCAGGAGAGAGTGCCACATAATAAACAATCACAGCATGTACTCGCTTTTGAGCCAGTGACATCTTCGATGGTTGTTTACCACATGGAAGATGAGAGGCTGCCAAAAGATATCTTCAATGGACAACTGGTCATTGGAGTTATAAGAATTGGCTGTTCCACAATGCGATTCAAGAATGTATGCAAGAGGGACATGAAGTCACACTACATCCCACTCGAGTGCTGGGAAAAAATTGCTAAGGATCGAGCTGTTTGGAGACAGTTTGTTGCAGGGGGCATACTGGCTGCTGATGCTTGTAGAGACCTTCTGGCTGTAGACAAAAGAGAAAGACTGAAGAGATAAAGGAACAGCCAGCTTCCTCAGCATGGTATTACGATCTGTGGCAGGGACTGTCACTCGCGGATCGGTCTTTACAGTCATAGCAGACAGTGTTGAAATACAGGAGACAGGGCTGAGCAAAATTTACAGGGCGACAATTGCATGACCTACAGAGACTGCGATGTCTATGATGATTATGACACTTAGTTAAAATAGTAAATAAACAAAGTATCATTACAAATATTTACAAATATATATGTAATCACAAAAATGCATTCCCTTATTGCAGACAAGGATAGACGAGCCAAAGGACTACTAGTAACTTACATGTCCTATATTAACATTACCAGCTTTTTCCCTCTCCTCAAAGGACCCTGGAGGCAGTGCAGCCTAAGGGTGAAATGTCAGTTTCACTATCCCAATGCACTGGGTACAAATCCCGCCATGTCCAGTTTAGCAAACAGAGTTTTTGCTTGGTATGATTGCTTCTCCATGTATGGAAAATAATGGCAACCTACCTTACACTTGCCCAAAAAATTATAACAGTCAAATAGGTTGACATAGGTAAGAGTGACATCCTGCAAAGTACGTGATACTTTCTTTTACAAAGGACCATGACTTTAAGTTGCAAAAGAAGTTTACATCCAATACTATAAAAATCTTGATATACTGCACCAACTGTAACCCACAACGGGTAGACTATGTGTTGTTATTAATCCAGCAGCATCCGGGATCTTACCCTTTAGCCCAATGCCATGTAATGGTGTCTGCATGTGTTCTATTTATCTGGCCGCAAGAGGAAAAAGCATTTTCTTAACACTGTTGAGTGCTGAGCACTCAAAGAGATGATCAACGGTTTCTTTCTTTTTTTTTCTTTCGCCTCATTTCTCTATTCCCTAAGGCGGTGTGCGTTGCACTATGTTTTTATTTTGCACCTGCCAGCCCAGAGCATCCGACTTTGGCATTCATTTTATGTAAGGGTCTGCTTCCTCCTGCATTTTCTAAGGTTTACTTTCCTGGGGTAATGGCTGATGCTGTGATTGGGGAGTGAACCCAGCACCTTCAGATTATGAGCCGTGTCACTTAACCGCTAGACCACGCCGTCCCCTATCAACGGTTTCATATTGGTGTGTACACAGCTGGTACTTAGGAGTATATTGTGGTTGGATTCTGTTCAGGTACTTGTTAAGTGGAATGTGTTGGGTTCTCAGTCGGAAAAAGTTGCTCTGATTTTTTTTTTTTTTTTTTGCTTAGATGTTTGCCTCACTAGTTTCTACTGGCGGAGGCGCGCCATTTTCCACCCCAGACCGTAGTCAATTGGGCGATATCAGGACGCATAAACCAGTGCTTGGATGCATGTGTGCATCTGTATGTACCTATGCTAGGTTTGTGCGCCCTCAGAAGCTAGCCCAACCAAAGTGCAATGGAAGGGCTTTACCACGAGGGCGCGTGTGAAAGTTGCGCAAGGGTGTGACTGTGGGATAGAGTCAAATGAAACAGAGTGAGGTAAGAGGAGAGAAAAGGTTGTCCCATGGAATTTTTTCAAAAGTTGCTCTGATCTTTCTTGTGAGTTAATTTATACTGTCATTTGTATTGGGGCTTGCCATTTATCTGTAGACCTCCCCCCCAATGTTTCCTAATTGTTCAGCCAAGTTTCTTTGCTGTTCCTATGAGCTGTTTGTAAAGCTGTTGCTATGTGTGGATGTTCTTGTATTGATCCCTTCTTTGCTAGTATGTCTGCCTTGTTATTGCCAGGTAGTCTAGGTGTAAACTTTGGGAGTAAACTTACTGTGTAAAGGAAAAAAATCAGACCATAAGTGGTCAAGATGATCTATACGTCGCTCAGCCAACCATAATACATCTTGGTAATGTAGTGAAAGTGATGAGACCTTAATTTTATGTTTATTTTTATGTGGGAGAGTTCTTGACAAAATACTGTACTTTCTGATTGTCTGCCAGTAATAGATATGTCAAGGTATTGTCAAGATGAACAAGTATTTCTTGAATTTTATGAGCTTTTCATTTACAGAAGGTAAAATTTACCTTTAACAATGCCACAACCCAGTTCATGCTTTGTTGCTTTCGACTAGAATTCTCTTCAACATCCATCTTGAGCATTACTGTGTTCCCTGCAGAGTTCATGTGCTGGATTGCTATTCCACTGCCCATGCGGTTACCTTATAGTAAGTGTGAAAAACAAAAACAACCAAATATTAATGTGAAGATTACAATTAACAAAAATCTGTTTCTCGATAGATTTTTAGCACCAATAAGCATGAAGTGAGTAATCGCCTCTCACAGCAAAGGTACCGGGTTCATTACCCAGTTGCAAATAGGTACCTAAATTACTATTTGACTTGGTTTATTCTCAATCTCCCGCTACCAAACCCTAAAAGGGCTTAAGTAGCAGATTGTAGTCCAGAGAACGGAATGTGTTGTGTCGTAGTTTACAGCTTGACTGCGATATTTGCACCTTTCGGTCCAACACATCCGACTTCAGCAAGCATTTTTTTAGTACCGGGTTAGCATTCCCTCTTCGATCCCTTCTCCTTAGCCAGTCTGCCCTGCTGCAGCCTGTTATTAAGGATCACCGCGTAAAGGTGTAGAAGGGTCTTGGCAGCTCTAGTTCGTTGGCCCTGACGCTAGCAGTCAGCTATGGGTCGCTGCTCAACATCTTGATCTCAATTTACTATTTGAAAAAAAAAAGAAGCAAGGAAGGGAAAAGCCCCCCCCCCCCCCCCCCCCCCCCCCATAAACAGCTGAGACATAGTACAATGGAGTCTCAAACACCTGACAGCCGTGTCTGCTATGAAATTACATATACCTTTAAGCAGACTATTACAGAAAGCCATACATTTTGTCATAAATAAAACTGATAACCAACTCTGTGTTTATGGTTTGATTATGTTCTATTGTGTAAAACAGAAATGGCATTGCTGCACTTCAAGCAGACTCATAAGGTGATATATTTCTTCCAGCTGATGGTAAAGGTTGAAGATGATGATGGGGCCAAAGATACAATAGTAAATGAGCTGACAGCAGTCAGCTGCTTGCATTAGGGTCAGTGACCCATAATTGATCAAGACCCTATTCCACCACCAAGTGGTAGCCTTGGAAACACTGAAAGTCTAAACACCTCAACCACTGACCTTGTAAGTCAATACTCAAACACCTCACACTCACTGACCTTGCAAATCTAAACACGTCACATCCACTGACCTTGCAAATCTAAACACGTCACACTCACTGACCTTGCAAATCTAAACACGTCACACTCACTGATCTTGTAAATCTGAACACATCACACTCACTGACCTTGCAAATCTAAAAACATCACATCCACTGACCTTGTTGATCTAGTTCTGCTCCAGCCACCTGTACAGATCCAATTTTCTGGACCAGAATATCTTCATGTCCTTCTATGTCACCTTCAAACTGTAAGTGCCTTTAGGCAAGTAAGAACAAAATATAAAGACAGTGAAAGACATTCTTTATACCACAAGTGTGTGCAATCACATTGTTTATATGTTTGTATCCCAAGTGTGTGCAATCACATTGTTTATATGTTTAAATCACAAGTTTGTGCAATCACATTGTTTATATGTTTAAATCACAAGTTTGTGCAATTACATTGTTTATTACACAAGTGTGCAGTCACGTTGTTTATATGACTATATTACAAGAGGGTGCAATCACATACAAGTCAAACAGGAGAGTGACAGAATGAGAGTTTGTAAAACTAGCAAGAACCAACAGCTTGCATACTTTTATTCCTCTGCTGAAATGTAATGACCAGCTTATGAGTCTGCCCATTGTTCAGAGATGTAGACTCTACTTAACAAAAGATAACATGTTTTCTGTTAAACCCACGCACATTTGACAATCATTTTTTGAAAAATGTTCACTACATGATTATCTTTTGATTGCCATGGCTAAAATACAGCATTTTCTTGCCTAAACTTTACTTAAATCTTTGAACCAGATGCAGAATTATCGTGCATAAACTATATTTTAATCTTTAAACCAGACGCAGCATTTTCTTGCCTAAACTATACTTTAAACCAGAAGCCTATTACCAGTTGAACAGAAGAGAGCAGGTCATGGTCTTCAGACTTCGCACTGGCCACAATAAACTGAGGTACCACCTATTCAACAAATTGAAGATAGGTGGCACTGACGAATGCCCGTGTGGTACAGCGAAAATGACCGCTGAGCATTTGCTGCAAAACTGCCCGACATACGAGGACCAGAGAGAGCAGATGTGGCCATCACCAGTGGCAACACTAGACAAGCTCTATGGCAGTGTCGACAGCCTCAGGATGACCGCTGCTTTTTTTGAAAAAATAAAGGTTGATGTCTGACTGCGTACGATGAAGAAGAAGAAGAAACCAGGCGCAGCATTTTCTTGCCTAAACTATACTTTAATCTTTAAACCAGGCGCAGCATTTTCTTGCCTAAACTATACTGTAATCTTTAAACCAGACGCATCATTTTCTTGCCTAAACTATACTTTAATCTTTAAACCAGGCGCAGCATTTTCTTGCCTAAACTATACTGTAATCTTTAATCCAGACGCAGCATTTTCTTGCCTAAACTATACTTTAATCTTTAAAACAGACGCAGCATTTTCTTGCCTGAACTAGGTAGGCATCTTGCCTTTCCTTTAGTGTCCTTAAGAAGGTAGTTCTGGTGTTAGTGTCTGGTTGTTTTCTTAGGTCATGGCCTATCCAATTCCAGCATAAACTGATTATGACAGTGTTCATGTCTTCTTGATTGCTTTGGGTAAGTAGCTCTCAGCTGGTGATAGCCAGAAAATTCTATGAATCTTTCCTAGGCAGGTTGTGTGAACAAATTAGATTGAGATAATAGTTATTATGACAGAGAGGGCAAAATAAAACCAGATGACATTTAATTGATAGAATATGTGAACAAAATTAATGACCAACAACGCTACGGGCTTCAACAACAAGATAAAAGCTAACGGTCAGGAACTCGAAGTGGTTGACCGTTTTAAATATCTTGGGTCGATTGTCAGTTATGAAGGATCAAAATGTGAAGTGTTGGCCAGAATAGCACAGACAATAGCGCGCTTGCATGGCTTAACAAAATCTGGCAAGATAAACGGTTAGCACTAAGCACGAAAATCAGATTAATGCGTACTCTGGTCCTGTCAATATTTCTCTATGCTTGTGAGACATGGACAGTTACAGCTGACCTTCAACGAAGGATACAGGCCTTGGAGATGAGATGTTTCCAAAAACTTTTAAACATCACGTACAAAGATCGAGTTACAAACGAGGAAATACGAGATAGAATTACAACAGCAATAGGGCCTTTCGAAGATCTCTTGGCAACTGTCAAAAGAAGGAAACTCACTTGATACGGTCACATATCGAGATCAAGTGGTCTTGCAAACACAATCCTCCACGGGAAGTGCATGGCAGACGACAAAGAGGCCGGCCCAAAAAGAGATGGGAGGACAACATAAAAGAATGGACCAGTCTCCGACCAGAAGAGTCACAGGCAGCGGCATCTGACAGAGAGGGATGGCGTGGAGTTGTGAGAATGTCTTCATGTGTGACCCAACGATCTCACCGGTTACGGGATGACCTGACCTGACCTGTGAACCGATTTATGATCAAGCTAGACCGTGTTCCTGAAACCTAGAGGGATCATGTGTGGAAGAGCATGTATACCATGTAGCGAATCAAGTAAATTTAATAAAGGTCGGGCTCCTGCAAATATATTTAGACGTACATATAAAGCAGACACAGCATTGGGGATGATCAGGTCAGTAGACAATAGAATAATTAAAACGAGCACATTGTTTTATTACAGTAACTAGGTTAAGCATTTGTGTCCATTATATGCGCAGGAGTTCAGGGGAATGGGGTTTTATGGGTTGTGTGTGCAAGGTTCAAAACGTTAAAACATAGATTTCATTAGCTAAAAGAGAGGTCTGTTAGCAATGCACCCCAAAATTCTGTTAAAATCTAAAGAGACCATTACAAATAAATGATCTTTACCTGTGATCATCTGAGAGGACACAAGTGAAGGTTTTTCCTGGCAGTATATCTGAGCCCCCGTTATCAAAGTTGGAGCCTGCATGTAACCGGAAATCACCGCCTGGGTGTTGAAATTTGTAAAAAGATGGTCAAATGAATAACTAAGTAAGCATAATTAATTGTGTCTGAAACTAAACTTAATTATACAATTATTAATTAATCTATTGCTAATTCTAAAATCTCCCGAGTGGTCTGCAGTGGTCTTTGTGGATGACAAGGATAAGAATAGCACCACTGCCTCATAGAGAGCATGTCGTAAGAGGTGACTAACTGTGTGACATGGCATAAGACTGGCCATGGTTAGGTGGTTTGTTTAGAGCAGCATAGATGGGGCCTAATAGACTGTGGGTCTACTTTGCTATAGTGTTTGAGTCTATTAAGAAGGACTTGCACATCGGTTAACCACCCTCTGTAAGCGATTGTCCCAACGCAGCAGAGTTTAAGCTGCTTGAGCTTAGCCCGCTAAGCAGGATACCTTTCTCCCGACATCCAGCTCGTACCAGAGCTGGAACCTGCACAGGGGCATCTGCCCCTGTAGAAGTACAGGTCGACTAAGAACTAAGAACTAATTCTGAAATATTACAAGTCATCATTTTGTCTGCTGAGTCAATTTACGTCATTAAAATTCATGGGGAGGTGCTAGTCTTTTTACAGGAAGTCTGTATCTGAGCATCTGCAGTTTCAATAGCAATAGCTTTACATCATGAGGTTGCTAGCCCCATGCAAAACTCTCTTTAGTTGTCTTTAACGGCATGATTGGATGATTCGAGTTGTCTGACTCTTTCCTCCACTTTTTTCGAGGTGCCAACTTGTCAAAATTCTTTATCATGTCTTTTTTGTTCTGTTTCTGTTGCTAAGAATCGGCTTCACTGCATTCCGAGCATACCCATAGGTGCTCAGTCTCTCTCAGCAAATGACAAAGGGTTTGGATGCTGATGGTCCCCGCAGCTTGCTGGTTGTACACTCTCCTGCTCGGCCCTCACAGGCGCCCCACTCCGCTTGAACCTTGTTTCATGTCAAAACTTTGTCTGTGAATTGCTGATTCATCTATTGCATTGTCCTCATCCAACAGTCGGTCACTTATCGTTTTCAAAATGTAATTCCTATCCATAACTAATGTGCCTATGATGGGAGCTTGTGAAGGTTTGATGCCTCAGCAGCTGCTTTCCACTCGTACCTCAGCTATTCTTCCTGTACCTTCTGAAGTATGGCTTGAGCGTCTGTCACAATGACTGTCCTTGTTAAAGGAGTGTCAGATAGCCATCTCAGTGTTGAGGTCACTGCTTCTGTTGGGGACGGCGTGGGCTAGTGGCACGACTCACAACCCCAAGGCGCTGTGTTCGATCCACACCCCAGCATCGGCCATTACTCAATGGAAGCAAACCCTTAGAAAATGCAGGAGGAAGCAGACCCTTAAATAAAATACATGCTGAAGTTGGATGCACTGGGCCAACATGCGCAAAATAAAAACCACAGTGCAACGCACACCGGCCCGGGGATTAGAGAAATAAGGTGAACAAAAAATAAAAATGCTTCTGTCTCCATTCTTAAACTGAAGACTGTTGACATGTAAGCCCCGCTCCTCTCAGCAACGACCTGTCCTCTCACTTAAGCTGAGAAGCACAAGCTTGTTGTCCCACTAAGCAGTCGGTGTATATGACGACATCACTATCCTGTGTGTTTTCATTTATCTACTGGTTCACCTCTAGCTCTGCTCTCTCGTTGCCCCATTCTCTGCATGCCTTGCCTAAGGTTTTGACGACTCTCTGGTACTCTGTCATTCTATCACCATCGTGAATCCATTCTTTTCCCTTGGCTATCGCATCAGCTGGGGTGACTTGTCCAAAGGATTTCCCTGCCTGTGCCATCTCTTAATACCTTGATGTCTGAGATACTACTGTACAGAGAGTGCAGCGTGTCAGCTGTGACACGCATATATGCTTTAGCTTGTGCCAGTTTATGTCTCCATGTGTCTCTTTTGTTACCTGGATGGATTGTCATCAAATTCCAAATGTCTATTCTTCACTCTCTTTTCTGCTGTTTGTGACTGTTATCAATACATTGCAGCTGAACAAAAAAGAAAGTGATATCAAAAGCAATAACATCAAATTCTTACCATCTAGTAAAATTTTCAGATGTCTATCAAAAAACTCATTTTCTCTCTTTGAAATGACATCACACACACGGCAGTGTCGTACTGGGTCAATGAAGCACATACGAGGCAGTGCAACCAGACTGTTACAGCATTTATCACAGAAACACTTTCCACACCGCCTGCAATGATGCTGATGTGGAACAATTCAAAATAACGACTATAGTAATGAAGACAATTTGTGCGTACATGTAACTGAAACACATTAGTGTATGAGGTCTGTTCAATATGTATCGACCTTTTGCATGGAAAAATACAGTTGCTCATCCAGGTGTCTCAAATTCTAATCTCCTTAAAAGTTCTCTTTCTTGAGACTTCTCCTACCTCTCCATATGGAGCAGTCATTGTTGTTAGCATTTCAGGAATGTTTCTTTGGGAATGGAGTACCGCTGAGCTATTGTGTTTTGCATGTCTGTCTTGTGATCTTCTTCTTCTTTGTTCGTTCTCAATCTCCCGCTACCAAACCCTGAAAGGGCTTAAGTAGCAGAATGTAGTCCAGAGAACGGAATGCGTTGTGTCGTAGTTTACAGCTTGGCTGCGATATTTGCACCTTTCGGTCCAACACATCAGACTTCAGCAAGCATTTTTTTAGTACCGGGTTAGCATTCCCTCTTCGATCCCTTCTCCTTAGCCAGTCTGCCCTGCTGCAGCCTGTTATCCAGGATCACCGCGTGGAAGTGTAGAAGGGTCTTGGCAGCTCTGGTTCGCTGGCCCTGATGCTAGCAGTCAGCTTTGGGTCGCTAACCACTGCAGCTCATGCGCTGCTCAGCGTCTTGATCCAGTCTTGTGATCTAAATCGGGTCCCTTTCAGCTGCCTGTTCAGCTTGGAGAACAGCTAAAAGTCACAAGGAGCCATATTGGGAGAGTAAGACGCCATATTGGGAGAGTAAGAAGCCACATTGGGAGAGTAAGAAGCCATATTGGGAGAGTAAGAAGCCATATTGGGAGAGTAAAAAGCCGTTTTGGGAGAGTAAGAAGCCATATTGGGAGAGTAGCAGGCCTGAAAACCAAAGGAATGTTGTGTTTGGCTAAAAGTATGAATCAGATGCAAAGAATTGGCAGGTGCATTGTCATGATGGAGCTGCCAAGTTCCAGTTGACCACAGGTTTGGTCATTTGCATTGCACAGCATCACGAAGGCCAAACATAACATTCCTCTGGTTCGTCAGGCTCCCTACTCCCCTGACACCCCCCCCCCCCCCCCCCCGTATTTTTTTGCTGTTCTCCTAGCTGAAAATACAGCTGAAAGAGATCTATTTTGAGCCATGAGAATGACAGTATGCGGAACGAACATCTCAACTATACTCATTCCCAAACAGGCCTTCATGAAATACTTCCAACAATGGCGGGACCGCTCGGAGAAGTGCGTTCAGTCACATGAAGGGTACTTTGAAAGGGATTAGGGTTTCAGACCTCCAGGTGAGAAATTGCATTTTTCCCGGTCAAAGGTATGATACATTTTGAACAGACCTTGTGTGTAACATTCCATACGGTAATCATGCCAGAGTGGTGTCCATGATTGAAAGACTAATATGCCAGAGAAGGTATCCATAGTTGAAAGACTAAGTCCCCTATTAGCATAGAAAACTTTATTGTACTAAAGTCTGAGCGTTTTCTGAGAAGGGATGAACAGAGTTCCCTTCCTCATTGCCATGTTGTCGATAACTATCAATCAAGCACACATTTACAGATGGATAAAGTGGAACATGTCAATAACCAAGAATTGAACCCAGACCATTTGCTGAACGACAAGCATGCATCAATAGATGATTCAAGAAGGTTGTGTATGGACTAGCACCCTCAATACATAAATCAATTACTACTTAAACCGCCACTGTAAGTTCTTTGACACATACTTCCTGTAAAGGCGGTGGAGAGTTGGCTCTATGCTTCACATGGAGTGAAAATGGTGAAATGAATGAATGAACAACCATTTGAAAAAGGAATAACAATCATGTGAAATAGGAATAACAACCTGAATAACGACCATTTGAAAAAGGAATAATAACTTGAATAACAACCATATGAAATAGGAATAACAACTTGAATAACAACCATATGAAATAGGAACAACAACGATATGAAATAGGAATAACAACCATATGAAATAGGAATAACAACCATATGAAATAGGAATAACTTGAATAACAACCATATGAAATAGGAATAACAACCATATGAAATAGGAATAACAACCATATGAAATAGGAATAATGACTAGAATAACAATCATATGAAATAGGAATAACAACCATATGAACTAGGAATAACAACCATATGAAATAGGAATAACAACCATATGAAATAGGAATTACAACTTGAATAACCATATGAAATAGGAATAACAACATGAATAACCATGTGAAATAGGAATAACAACCATTTGAAACATCTTTAAACATTGTTGTCCAGTTCTTCACTGCTGTCTTCTACAAACATTTGTCACAACCAGTCGGTTGTCATCTATTTTTCACTATTAGTGTAATATTAACTTTCTCATAATCCTTTGGTAAAGTCTTGTGGCATCAGGACACCCCGAGAAGATTCAGGAATAACAGTTCCCCTGCAATTGCCATGTACTTGACCATCATGTTCAGTTGCTTTGCCAATGTTGCCTTCGGCTCCTTCATTGTGAATTGTGATGTTGTGAGCCAACAAGAAATGAGAAATTCGTCACTGATTATGCAATTACGAGAAAAGATTAATTTAATCATGTGAGAGAAACCAGAGCCTGGAGAGGTCCAGAAATTGGAAATGACCACTACCACGTGACACAGAGAATAACCAAAAGAATAGCCCCATCAAAATAGTGTCCACAATCAAGTAAGAAACCAAACACTAGAAAAAGATCAGAAAAAAATAAAAAACATACAATCTATGAGAGCCAGAAGTTGGTACCAGATATCAGGGGCTTACATCTACAGCATCTGGGGATGCAGAGGAACCATGTGAAGATCTAGAAGCTCTGTTGTTAAAATTAATGACCATTCTCAAGGCAGATGCAGAAGAAGCATGTGATGAAGTCAGTGTCAAGAAGAATATAAAGAGGACACCCTGGTGGACAGAGCAAGCCAAAATTATAATAAAGGAAAAGAACAAAAGTATGGTAACAATACATGGAAGCTAAGAATGCAGCAGAAAAAAAAAAGGAAATGCAAATAATATGTGCTAACAGCAAAACAAAAGTCATAGAAGGACTTCAGAAAAACTTGAAATGTTGGAGAACATCAGAAACTGTTCCACAAGAGTTCCGTAAGAGCAAGAGAAAGGCAAAAAGAAATTTGTAAAAGACAGACAAGGTGCTTTGTTTATCACCCCGAGGGAGATGATGGATAAACGGAAAGACTATTTCCATGTTCCAGATATGACAAGCTCTAACAGAGGGGGAAATCAATGACAGGTCAGCAGTTACTGAAGTTGACATTGCAGATTGACTGAGGTTTCTATCTGAGACCTCTGTCTTCTTCTTCTTCTTCTTCTGCATTCGTTCTCAATCTCCAGCTACCAATCCCTGAACAGGGTTTTGCAAGTTGCAGGATGTAGGGTGGAGAATGGAATGTGCTGTGTCGCTAGTTTACAGCTTGACTGCAATATTTGCACCTTTCAGTCCGACACACCCGTCTTCGGCAGCAGACCTCTTTAACAAGTGCAGTTCTCGTATAGAACTCTCGTTAGGGCCAGCAGCCCAGAGCTACTAAGATCCTTCTCCACTTTCACATGGTGATCCTGGATAACAGGCTACAACAGAGCAGACTGGCTAAGGAGAAGGGACCGAAGAGGGAAGGATAACCCAGTATCCAACAAAAAAAACGTGAAGTTAGATGTGTTGGACTAAAAGGTGCAAATATCAAAGTCAAGCTGTAAACTACGGCCCAACACCTTTCCATTTCGTTCTCCGGACTACATCCTGATATTTGCAAAACACTTTTCAGGGCTTGGTAGCGTGAGTTTGAGAACAAATGACGAAGAAGAAGATGATATAGAACTCTCAATCCTTGCATTGGTAGGTACAGAAAAGCTGACAATGGCATGAGTGTATAGAATATATAGAAAGCTTCAAGCCCTTGGAGAGAGCTGAGTTAGTGTACATCACCCCTAGTGTACTGTTGTGAAGTAAAATTTGAGCTTAACATATACACAATAATATGTTGTCACGGCAACACCAATATGCCACATTGGCATGTAAACTAGATATTTCCTTTTTTTTTCTAAACTCAATTCCTTGGAGGCTTGTGTAGATCTATTTTCCTGGAAATGCTGTAGTCATGACAATCAATGAGCTGTCATCCTGGCCTTGAGGTCTCGCCACCCATATTAGGGAAGTTGATCAATGACTGCTTCTTGCAATTGATAAACTAGCAATCTACAGCCTGCAGAAATACTAAATCCATTGTATGTGGAGTAAGGCTACAAAAATGGAATAGAAGTATGTATATTCAATGAGCTACTGGAACCATTAGTATCCACACTCTTTGTCATTTATTTTCTTTCATTCTGGCAACCGTCCTGAAAATGTTGCTGTGTCATAGTATCAAAGCAAGGCTGCGGTATATGAACCTTCAGCTCTGAGTTTCAGCTCAGCATTTTTGGGGCTGGGTTTGCCTTTCCTCTTATTATCTTAGTCAGGGTGCAGTCTGTTTCCAAGGTCACCACTTAGAGGTGAAATAGGGTCATGGTCAGATATGGTTCGATGACATTGATGCAAGCAGTCTGCTATGAGCCGCAGGCAGCATGATGTTAGATTTTTCAATGCTGCATCTTTGGCTCCACATCTGGTACACATATACAGCTGGATAGACTAGTGTGTGTTGAGTCCAGGAATTGAACCCTTTTCTATGAATAACAAGCACTGAAAATCAATATCAAGAATAATTAGGAATAAAAGAAGAAGACACAGTGGAGATGAGAAGCAGGTCTTAAGGAAACTTCAGAAAAACAAATTTCTTACCTTTCGTGTTAAGAAATCAAACTTGACGTGACATTCCATATTTTGACAATGACTGCACTGAAATGAAAGAAAATGCCATTGTTATTTAACAATAATAAATTATCATTACTGTGTATATTGCCATTACTGGGGTATGATGGAGGGTTGAGGAATAAAGGCTGCTTGGCCCTAATGCCACCACATAGCTAACAAGATACATTTTCATTTTACCAATATATTACAATTGACCAACACACCAGTTTCCACACCAGCGACAAAACCCTACAGCAGATGTGGGAGTTTATGTAACTAGCAAGTGTCTTCACTGATGACAGCAGACTGTACAGAGAGACAGAAAATATACCTCAAAAGGCAAGCAAGATGCACTAGCAGCTGGCACCAATACTGAAACTTTCAAGTGTCACCATGTCCACTAAACAGATGCTGATAAACACGCTGATCAACTTTACGTCAAACTTGGACCCTATTAGATAGGCTAAAATGTAAGATCGAGACCTGTGAGATGTGCTGAGCACGAAGTGCAGCAGGAAAATAATTTGCAACTGCATATTGAGGAAAATGGCGCAGACTACATCGTTTAACTAATATACTGAAACACAGAAAATAAAGTGGTTTGGCCATTTGATAAGGATACAGGAGAGTCAACCTGCAGTGCTGCCAAACTACATGGAGGTTTCAGAACCACGAGCAAGAGGTCAACCCTGGTGACAATGGATAGAGGGAATCAAAGAAGCACTACAAAATTTAAACATGTCAGCAATACAAGCTTCTCATCTAGCATGAACCAGAAGTCTACACAAACCTCCTCTCTGCAACGCCGCCAGGCAATAGCAGAAGGACAAAAGAATGAAAATTGAATAAACTTATTCCTTACCAATGTTTTGAATCAGTGTCTCCTTGATTAGAAAAAAAATATCCAAACAATTAGATCATCCGCTCCTCTCACTAATAATAATATAATAATACTGGCTTACACTTGAAATACCCTGATTGTGAAGGCGTGGTACACGCTGGGATTGTTATCTGTGAGATCCAGACATAAACTGATACAAGCCAGACACGTGGTACTCGCTGCACAGTAGCATCTCAGACGTTTAAAAAAATCAAGAGAGGTACAACATGGATGGCACAGGCAGAGAAAACAAATGGACAAGTTGCCCCAGCTGTGGAAATAGCCGATGTGGACGGATGGGTTCACTTTTGTAATAGAATGACAGAGTATTAGAGAGTCATCATAACCTTAGGCAAGAAATGCAGAGAAAGAGGCAATGAGAGAGCAGAGCTCGAGGTGAACCAACTGATAAATAAGAACACACATGATAGTGATGCTGTCATGTACACCGACGGATCGGGCTTCTCAGCGAGAGTGATTGGCCAGGCGTTGCTGAGCAAAGTGGGACACACATGTCAGCAACCTCTAGTTCAAAAATGGAGATGGAAGCAGTGATCTTAGCACTGAAATGGCTATCTGAGACCCCTTTAACAAGGACAATCACCATGAGAGACGCGCAAGCCGCACTTCAGAAGGTACAGAAGGGATAGCAGCTATTGAAGCCTCAAACCTCCAGGGGTTGACATGGATCTACTATCCTGGTCATGCTGGGGCTCAGGACAATGAAAGAGCTGACATCCTGGCTTCACAAGCTGCCATCATGGGCAATTTAGTGATGGATAGGAGTGACATTTTGAAATCAAAATCGATCAATGACTGTCTGTTGGACAAGGACACTGCAATAGATGAATCAGCAATCCGCAGACTGCAACATTTCTAGATCAAACGAGGTTCAAGCGCAGTAAGGTGCGAGCGAGGGCAGAGCACAAGAGTGTACAACCAGCGGGCTATGGGGACCATCAGCATCCCAGGCCCTTTACCATTTGTCGAGAGAGACTGAGCGCCTATGTTTCTTAGAAACAGTCTCAACTGGAGAGAGGCAGAAAGGACAGCTCAAGATTGAACTTACTGGAGGAGGGTTGTCAATGGTCTATGCTCAAAAAGGAGTGACAGGCATTGATTTCCACTTGGGAGATATAAAATATGTGAAATTGGTATTAGTGACAAGTTTATCAGCCTTACAACACAAATTATGTAAGCAATTGTGCTGTTACAATGTGAATTTGACTTACAATACATACCCTATTTCCCCAAATGGATTCTAGGGCCCCTTATTTTGAAAGAAAGAATAGAACCCCTACACCTTCATGTATGTAGTAAATATTAACTAAAGAGAATTGTGCATGTAGCTAGCAACCCTATTATGTAAAATATTTTGCTACAGAAACCAACAGTGCTTTAGAGCAGGTTTCATAAAGGAAGCCAACTGTAGTGGTAGCTATATAGGCTACACCAGCTGAAGTGAAAAAGAACAAGAAGAAGACACATTGTATTGTCTCTGTATTATCAATTGAGTGTTGGTGATGCTGGGAGATGTCCTTGAAGATTAGTCCACCGGCTGCAGTAGTTAAATCAAACGAGTTGAGCAAGAGGAGGCACCTAAGGGCATGGAGCAGAAGTGTGTACAGCCAGCATGTTACAGGAACCATTATACCATTTGCTGAAAGAAGATGAACATCTATACATTTGCACTGAAAAGTAACATCAATTGTGTTTAACATTACCTGTGACTGAAGAGTAAAATGTAAGAAGTGCAGTTGGGTTACTCTGTTAGCAACTTGTAATTATATTTGTAACACTAAAACACCGATAACAGTGATAATGATAACTCTGTACTGGGATGGTTCAACATAAAAAATAAATACATTTTTATTAGACTAGTAAATCAGACGGACTGCATACTTCAATGAAATAGAAGACTGAATCTGCCTGACCCTTAGATCTAATGACAAAAAAATAGTTCAAGGTAGTCCTTTTTAATTAGACACTGCCGTTTTAGACAAAATGGTAGAGACTTCATTATAATTATTGAACTACTCAACTTGAACTATCAACTAGGTCTCAGTGTTTTTGAGGAGGGGTAACAAGTTCTCTTCCCCGCTGTCTTGCATTCTCTAGTCTATATTTTGTATTATATAGTATCACATGAACTGAAACTACCTATCTTGACTCTTGTATACAATATTCAGTTACGGTTGCGTGTAGAGTCGTAGACCAGACTCAGAGCATGTCGAGGTCGTGTGTTGATTATGATTCCAGCAATCTGCAATGATTCCTTTACCTCGATAAAAAGAAATGATAAGTCACTCCGACACTCTAAAATGTAGATATCGATACAACTTACGAATTGAACATTGCTACAGTGATTCATTGGTCTGGAGAGATAGGAATGTCAACAAAACAAATAAAATAATAATATACATTTTAAAATTTAAATTTTATTATTGTTATTGAGAAGTTCGCTGATCCAGAGGCTGATGTCACTTGCCGAAACGAAAAATAAATAAGCTATCTGAGACGTTGATACACTAAAAACAGTTTTCTCAAACATACTGAGCTGTCTGGCATCCATTGCGGTTCTTTAATTGTGAAAGGGCTTTCCATTATCTCATCTACTGAAACCATTCTATACCCACTCTTGGATTTGACTAGTCTTCTCTGGACTGTCGCCATCTTGTAACCGGAAGTACCCTCCCCAATGTTTATGTTTACATCGTTGCAGTTTGGCACATGGCGGAGAGCCGAACCATGGCCAAACAGTACAAATGTGCAGATATTGCGATTAGTGGCTTACACTGCCGTCGGGGATAACGCGTTTGAAAGTTCACTGCAATAGGTCTCAGTTTTTTTTTCTTCATGAAATGGTGTGACCAGTTTCCTTCCTCGCGGTCTGGACTTCCTTTGCTGATCATAAAATTTATGATAAATCAAGTCGCAATATTTTAGTATTAGTTAATTTTTAGTATTAGTAATTAGTTTACAACTGGGTAGACTGAAGAAAAAATAGGCCTACTGTAACTTTCCAAGCATGCCGTACATGATGTCTAAAGAAGGATGTACATGGGGCTAGCAACCCCCATAATTTAAAACAAATTATCACACCATTAGAAGACTACTCCAAGATCCCAGAGCCAATATATATTTTCCAAAGTGGCACGGGTGCAGTGGGATTAAGATCAATATGTTAAGATGTATTACGAATAGAATGTTTTTTTTTTAATTGGAGGGTTGAAAGTGGATAAATGTCCAGGTCAAGATAGTATTCATCCACGATTGCTGTTTGCTAGCAAAACAATTGGCTATATTAATAAGTAATAGTATGTTCTCGATCATTTGCGAAAGGGATTGTTCCAGGAGATTGGAGAGAGATAGTAGTGATCCCTTTATTAAACAAATTTCAAAAAATCAGATCTAGCAAATTATAGACCAGTGAGCATAATCTGTAAATTGTTAGAGTCAATAATCAAAGAAAACATTGTAATGCATTTAGACAAGTTTAATCTAATCACAAATAGTCTGCATGGGTTTACTAAAGGACAGTTGTGCTTAATAACTCAGTTAGAATTCATTGAGGAGGTTACTAAAATGATAGATAAAGGGGAGCCAGTGGATGCTATTTATCTAGATTTTGTCAAAGGTCCTTGACAGAGTACGTCATCAAAGATTATTTAGAAAGTTAAACTCACATGAAAGATGTGGGGAGATTGCCAAATGGATTGAACATTAGTTAACGGGCAGAAGGCAGAGGGTGGGCATAAATAACGAGTACTCTGAATGGTGTGAAATAAAAAGTGGGGTGCTACAGGGTTTGATTTTGAGACCAATTTACATAGAATACAAATAAGAGCGACACATATAATAGTGGGATTCCAAAATTCCAGTTATGAGGAAAGCCTCAGAAAAACTGGACCGGTGTCTAGAATAGATGAGAATTCAAGGTGACTTAATACACGTTTATAAGATAATCAACGGAGAGGATAAATTAGGCTATAACAAGTTTTGCTAAATACAACCACCTACAGGAACAAGGGGCACATCTACAAATTAATTAAAGGAAGGTCCAGATTATATATTAGAAAATATTTTTTTTTAGAGAGTGGTGGAATGCATTGTCACTGGAAATAATGGAGGCAGTGTCAATTAATCCATTCAAGAATAGATTGGATGCGCACAGTATTTAGATCAAGGAAATGTAAAAGAAATTGGTTGTATGCAGACTCTGCAGTCTTCCAACTATACTTTAAGACTAAAGGCTCAAGTTAGTGTTTTGATATAGTCTTCCTGTGGTGAATGTTCACATATCTTAATGAATTAAATGTTCTTCAGAGGCGGTTACGCCGCTGCAGATCTGAACTTTGCTTCAACTGTCTTGGGTCAGGGTGGACCAATGGGTGACAAGTTTCCCGTCTGTAGCATCGTAGATGTTGTTTCTGAGTTCGAAGGAGTCAGACCAGCGTGTAGGTGATCTTCCTCGTGGTCGTCTTCTGGCTCGTGTGTACCAGACTGCTGTCTCTGTGCTCCAAAAGTTACAAGCTCTCCAAAGCATGTGACTACTCCAGCAAAGCTTTACTTTGCTTGCATGGGTAATTGCATCCTTCCTTTGCCAATAACATTTGCCGCACGTCATGGTTGTGAAGATCTTTCAAACGTTAGTTGTGTAGCATGAGGCCAATCATGCACCTCTCGATGGAAACCGGGTCACTCTCAGTTTGAACGCCCAGTTTCTGTGGCGTAACACATTGCAGGGAGAACTGTGGAGTTGAATAGGGAGGTGCACAAGCTCTGGTCATGGATGGTCTAGTGCCGTCTTTATGAACGAGGAAGTCGCCCAGTCTGATCGACGACATCTTGTTCATTCTGGGATTAGGTCGTTCTGCATGTTCAATAGGCGCCCCAGGTAGATACATCCCCCCCCCACGTCCTTCAGATTCTCGCCATCGAAGATGACTGAGTCATTGGTGGCGAAACGGTTGCACATGACTTTTGTCATGGAGGTATTCATCTCGAGGCCAAATTTTCTCTCTACTTTACAAAATCGTAGCTACCATCTGGTTGGTGTCTTTGACTGTTTCTGTAATGAGCACTTTGTCCTCTGCGAAGCGGAGGTGGTTAAGTCGCTTGCCATTGATGTTGATGCCATAGGGAGTCCAGTCGCAGTAACTGATAATGGATTCCAGGCATACAGAGAAAAGGCTTGGTGAGATAGGATCCCCCTTGCAAACACTTTTCTGGGCGGATACAATTACTGGTCCTTGGAAGGGGTGAAAGGTTGTCGAACAGTTTGAGTTGCAGTAAGCAAGGATTCTGACATAGCTGAGAACAATGCCTTGGTCCAACATGAGAGATGCTCATCAGAGTCAAATCCTTTATTATAGACGATAAATGTGAAGATTAAGGGGGTATGGTACTCTCCGACTGTTGCAATTAGGCGACAACAGGTTGAGATGTGATCCATTATCCTGCAGGCGCGCCAAAAGCGTCTGTTCGATCGATTGCGCGTCCCCAAGAAAGTGACGGATCCTAGTGAATATTTATTTAGTGAAGAGTTTGTAGATGCCCGGGATAAGCTTAATTGGACGATAGTTTCCTTGGCTCCTTTTTAATGTGGAAGTATAGTTTTGGAGTTATGCCATGCTGTATGTATTTTTCCCATATATTATGTCACACAAATTTTTGACATTTTTAACCTTTCTTCCCCCACCATCACAAAAACATAGAACATCCATCAATGTGACATATTAAATCTCTCTTTTTTTCATCAAAATGTTTTTTATAAATAAAATAAAAATGATATAATTAATCTGACTATTAAACTTGGCTAGTTGGGGAGAGGAGACTAACGTCTGGACAGGCACAACATAGTGATCAGACAATGTTAGGATCAGGGAAAATATATTGGTTAGGACTCTTCCTCACTTCAACGTAGTTCTCCCTGGAAACAGGCTGTTTCATGGCAGTCTGTCTAGCAAGGTGAGGGATCGACATAGTCCCCGTAGTTATGAGTGACACGCAGATGAAGCCAAACATAGCACAACAACCCGGAGGTCCACTTTCATCATAATCTGATTTCAAGGCAAAGGTACGGGATTCAACTCTCGCTACCGGGATGCTTCCGTCAGCCATCATGTATAGGGGGGTTCATCTGTAAATTGGTACCTGACCTACAGTTAGGGAATGAAAGGCAGCGAGGAAGAAAACTGGCCATCCAACATCACATAAGCTGGGGATTAGTACAACGAAGCGTCTAACACTTCATCCCGGATGGCAGTTTCTGCTATGGGACTTATTTATTTTAAGTTGTAAGTCTTAATTGTAGGATTGGCTTGGCTTGGCTTCGTTCGTTCTCAATCTCCCGCTACCAAACCCTGAAAGGGTTAAATAGCAGAATGTAGTCCAGAGAACGGAATGCGTTGTGTCGTAGTTTACAGCTTGACTGCGATATTTGCACCATTTGGTCCAACACACCCGACTTCAGCAAGCCTTTTTTGAGTACCGGGTTAGCATTCCCTCTTCGATCCCTTCTCCTTAGCCAGTCTGCCCTGCTGCAGTCTGTTATCCAGGATCACCGAGTGAAGGTGTAGAAGAGTCTTGGCAGCTCTGGTTCGCTGGCCCTGACGCTAGCAGTCAGCTATGGATCTCTGACCACTGCAGCTCATGCCAATTGTAGAATTGATATTGCTGTCTAGCCATCTGGTCTTTCCTGTGGATTGTAATCATATCTTTTTGTGTTATATGCGCAGCTTGGTAGTTGGCCACGTTGTATTCTCGTGTATCTTGTGTCCATATCTTGCTATGTGTGCAGCACAATGGGCAGTTTCATACGATTTATAATTTTGCATTCTTCTTCTTAATCAGTGTTCATCCAGAAGAGAATACTTGTGACGTTGTGTCGTAGTTTACAGCTAGGCTGCGATATCTGTACTTTACAGTCCGACACATCGGATTTCAGCACTGCATTTTTGGGACCGGGTTTGCCTTCCTTCTTCGATACCTAGTCTCTTAATTGTCTCCTGATTTTATGGTTGCGGTCTATTTCCAGGGCCACTACTTGTAGACGGAATATGGTTTTGATCAGTTATGGGGCACTGACTCTGGTGCAAGCAGCCAGCTACGAGTCGGCGTCAGTTCATTCCCGGCTGCATCTTTGGCCCCTTCTTCTTCTTCTGCGCTCATTCTCAATCTCCCACTACCAAGCCCTGAACATGACTTTGCTAGTAGCATGATGTAGTCTAGAGAATGGAATGCGTTATGTCGCTATTTTACAGCTTAACTGCGATATTTGCGCCTCTACGTCCGACACATCCGTCTTCGGCCCCTAATTTCTCATTGTATCTCTCCTACAACACACACAACCTCACAACAGACATACTACTATCCCACTGGACGACACGCATGCGACAGAAATGATACTACCATAAGTTGGGACCCTCTCAAGGGTGACCACCTTTTGGCGAAGAACGGGTCGAACTAAGACTAAGATTGCTACTGGTAAATTTACAATGAACGGTCATCATTCTAACCACTCAGTAAAGTGTAGTGCCTAAAAGCGCAGAATCTGCAACAGCTCAGCTACCAAATCCACTCACATGCAGTAGGGACTGTCATGCCAGAATAGATCTTTATAGCCATATTCGATGACATATCACAACACAAGTCTGATGTGTTCTTCTCTTCTGATGGACAACTATTGTCAGCCTCTCTGCTAGCCAGGTGCACCTAAATCCCATACCCCACATTTTTTTACACATTGAACAGATCAGTATATGTTTATTGTTTGATACATAATATCTGTGGATTTATGAACTGAGACTAAATAATAAAGGCTTAAAGCTGATAAGTCTGTCATCTCTTACTGACTAATACAGCAAATGATGGTGATCAGGGCTTAAAAATTGTTAGGGTGGCTTACCAGTCTGTCAAAAATGTCACCAGTCAGCATGGTTGGACTACAGTCATGCAATTTATATCAACAGATTTAAACTAGGCACTCATTCACTTTTATTTCTACGTAACAATGTGTACCAAACCAAAATATATTGCATTACTTAGATCTACAAAGTATTAGCTTATTTCTTCTTAAGAAAAAAATGCACTGCTATCAGAGGCATAGCATTTGTGTCCTTGAACATGCTTGGTAGTTTTAGCACTGAAGTACCATTTATCAATGGCTGAAGTAGGTTTAAATTGTGGTAGCGGAGGTCCATTTAGATTCATCATCATAAGTTAGCTTATGTGCAATCTATTCTAACCGTAATATCAATAATAATCGTGCTAGAGTCGTTATGTTGTATCGATTAAGAACGTAATTAACGATTAAAAACATATTTTTTTTACTGGTCAAGCAAACATTTTTACTCGTTGCAGACGAACGCTTTTTTCAAGCCTTGATGATAATGATTCAGGGCCACTCATAGAGGAATTATATTCTTAATCTTTTTCATACACTTTCGTATGTCAACATGAATATATCTAAAGAAGAAAGTGGTCAGTCAGAAATTATTGGTATCTCTATTGTGTCTATCAAGAAATGGTACTGGTGATGGCCCGCCCACAAATTGAAATTTCTCTTATCCTCTTTACGCTTGACATCTTAACTTAACTTAACGTCTTAACCTAACGTCTTTATACTGGTTTAGAAGACTCTGCAGAGTCTGTATACAACCAGTTTCATTTACATCCCATTGCTCTAAAAGCTACACACATCCAATTTATTCTTATATGCATTAACTGTCCCTGCCTCCACTACCTCCAGTGGCAATGCATTCCAAGCATTCACCACTCTCTGACTAAAAAAAAATATTTCCTAATATCTAATCCGGACTTCTCTTTAATTAATTTGCAGCTATGTCCTCTTGTTCTTGTGGTTGGCTGTATTTTGAAAAAACTTGTTATAGTCTAATTTATCCATTCCTCTGATCATCTTATAAACCTATATTGTCACCATGAATTCTTCTCTCTTCTAGCCACTGTAGGCCGGTTTTTCTGAGTCTTTCCTCATAACTGTAATTCTGGAATCCCACTTCAGATTTGTCGCAGCAGATGTTCAGCAGTCACTTTATCTTATCCTCTTTATGCTTGACATCTTCGTAGCAGATGTTCAGCAGTCACTTTATCTGTTCAGCAAACATATTCATCTATATGTCAATTCTTAGTTTGCTGAACAGATATCTCAATCTGTTGTGGCCTGTGCATAGTCTATAGATTATCATAAGTAGTAGTTATTGATCATCATTATGTTTACAGCCAGACACTCAATATGCCTGGGGTGGCAAGAACAATACATATGATATTTATGAAATACACTGCTTAACCAGAGTAACACATTAAACAGTACAATAGTCAACAAATACAAAATGTATGTAGGAAATATTAACGAAAAAGCTTAAAATAGAAACCATTTCATTATTAAAAGTACAATAGAATATAAGAATACATACACAAATGCACAACACATGATTCTAAATGGATAAGATATAAAGACACATCAGGTAATACTGTAATATCTTCAAAGTCAGACCACATTGCAATTTCATTGTGTTCTGCTGCAGATGAAATATTTCTGGTCAGTCGCAGTTCTGAATAAATACAACTTGACACCATCAGAATAAATATGTTAATATCACAATGTGTCTGGCTGAAATGTATGAGAATTGGTCCTGAGCGCACATGAAATAATGATAAATTTAAACAAATGGTAATATTATCATTTGAGATCAGTGGTAAAAGTGGTGATATTGTAAGTTGTGATAAAGGTGGCAATGTTTGTAGTTTAGCAAGTAATAATTCATCACCATCTTTCCTCTTTTAACTCTGACAAAGCCTGACGGACTCTGTAACCCAAGAACTGACGGACCCTGTGACCCAAGAACTGACAGACCCTGTAACCCAAGTACTAACAGACTCTGTGACCCAAGAACTGACAGACCCTGTAACCCAAGAACTAACAGACGATGTGACCCAAGAACTGACAGACCTTGGAACCCAAGAACTGACGGACACTGGGACCCAAGAACTGACGGACACTGTGACCCAAGAAGGGGGAAAAGCAATTATATAAATACCGCAATTAATTAAAATAGCACTTACAATTAGAACTGTACCAAATAATGGTTTTTAATCTTTAGCACCCCACGGTCCAGTGCTACTTGACACACAAGGCCTAGAAAAACGGTGTGCGGAAAAAATTTTTTGTTGTTGAAAGGAGTCACTCCCGACAGCCATTCTTTACTACTGAATACATCGTCCATATATACACGATATTTTGCCGGTTCAAGTATTGTATGTTAGATTACAAATGGCTTCTGAACAGTTTTAAATTTGTATACACCGTTTGGAGTAAGTCGACTTTTTGCGAAAGGTGAAGTAGGTTGTTGGGAAAGATCTTTATCGTAGATCTGTTTATTCTGTTTGTTTAAATGAAAGAACTACGTTTGAATTGGAAACTAACAGTTGTGTCGATATTGTAAACACAGTATCGATACGTTGTTGTGGTTTCCATGGTTTTCTATCGAAGCGTAGTGGTCGAGCCCAAATTTGTTCGGAGATTTTCATACATTTTCAACTTCATCTTTTTGTATCTCAAAAACTAACAAACACACAACAAAAACAATAACACCCACATGTTCGTTATGCTATTGTGTGTCTACACGCAAGAAAATCATATTTATTGACAAACAAACATTAAAATTACAAATTTTGAAAGGCGACAAATTCCGAAAATAAATTAGGTCAAATTTTTTCCAAAAAAATGCGGCATGCTAAAGGTTTTAATGTGCAGCAGAAAACAAGTTATCAGTAATATCACAACATAATATCAATGCTAATATATTTATATGAAAGCTTGAAAATGACAGACACTAGAAAATAAACAAAATACTTTTGAAAATAAATGTATAAGAAAGCCTTTGAACATTGAATGGGAAGAATTAAAGACCAACAATGAACAAGCTAATAAGAGAAATTGCCAACCAACAATATTTTATATACTGCATTAATCGAGCATAGGTTTAGAATGAACAGCAACCGACTCCAATTACAGGCAGTTATGTGAGCTTCAGATGGCAACAGAAAAAGAGGATGGCCAGAAAAAGAGGATGGCCAAAAAAAGACTCTTTGCAGAACAATCATCAAAGAGGGCTCAACTATGGGTCTAAACAAGATACAAGAACTTATAAAGTAGAGTAACCTATAACATTACTGCCGTAGAGGTGTGAGGTGTTAGCGATTTCACATTTCAAAGGCTCGGCTATATGAGGGTGGTATCCATCTCCTCTCCCTCGCCGCTTTTACTTCCCAGACTGAACCGGTACTCATTTAAGGCTGGGTCGACCAGGGAGCCCTTGAGGTCTGAAAAAAAATTACCGCCTCAACTGGGGAATGGACCTAGGACCACTCAGATGAGAAGCCATGCTACGCGGCTCCATCAAGAACTTAGACAAGTAGTATTACACAGCTCAAACTGGAGAGCACTTGTTCCTGCATTATGCGCCGTGTTTGGGGCTCAAAGAATATAGATGTGAGTGAATACCTGGGCCCCTTCCTGGGGAGGAAATAGACCAACTGCACCTTTATGAATGTCATAAAGGGTACTAAAGAGAGTTGCGCACAGGGCTGTGTTAAATACACCACTACCCTTACTATCGCAGCAGCAGCAAACAAAACACTTGTAGCGCAGGACACAGATAGATCAAATAAGAATTATCAGTGAATGATAATAAGTTGTGTTCTCTAATTCTCTAACATTTGTATTAATTATGAAGTAATAAACAACAAATACATTATGGTTCAATGTATTACAACTATAAAATGAACATGTTTGGGTAATATTTAATGTAACTAACTAACCACTGAAAAGTTTAATTGCAGTTCAATGACCAATTTTGGCACATTCCCTAGCAGATATACAGATTAATAGAGTGGTTGACTCCCATTCATGTTCTGACTGTGGCATGCTCTAGTCTACCTACCTGTCTGGAAACTTGTACCTGATTCACAGATTAAGAAGGCAAAGCTGTAATCTGATACCCAACTCACTAAAGTTTCTAAAACTTTATCCCTGTCAGTAGTTTATAGAAGAACACTACTTCTTGAACCTTTTTGGTTTTGGCAAGAATCTCACATCTTGTACAAAGAAGTCTTCAACATGGCAGGATGATGGAATGAAGCAAGAGGGCATAGCTACAAATTAACTAAAGAAAAGTTCAAATAACTTAACTTAATGCCTTTATACTGGTTTAGAAGACGCTGCACAGTCTGTATACAACCAGTTTCATTTACATCACCTTGCTCTAAAAGCTATGCACATTCAATTTATACTTAAATGCATTAACTGTCCATGCCTCCACTACCTCCCGTGGCAATGCATTCCAAGTATTCACCACTCTCTGACTAAAAAACATTTCCTAATATCTAATCCGGACCTCTCTTTAGTTAATTTGTAGCTATGCCCTCTTGTTCTTGTGGGTGGCTGTATTTTTAAAAACTTGTTATAGTCTAATTTATCCATTCCTCTGATCATCTTATAAACCTGTATTAAGTCACCACAAATTCTTCTCTCTAATGATAATAGAAATGAGGGGACAGCGTGGCCTAGTGGTTAAGTGACATGGCTCACAACCAGAAGGTGCTGGGTTCGATCCCCATCACAGCACCGGCCGTTACCCCGGGGAAGCAAACCCTTAGAAAATGCAGGAGGAAGCAGACCCTTACATAAAATGCATACTGAAGTCAGATGAGCCGACAGGCGCAAAATAAAAACGCAGTGCAACGCACACCGCCTTGGGGATTAGAGAAATAAGGCAAACGCAGAAAAAAAAAAAAAAAAATAGAAATGTAATTATAAAATGCTATGCAAGATCACATTCAATTGCCAAAATCGTTGCATACATTTTTATAAAAGTATCAAGGTAATATGATTAAGAAATGAGAGCTTCAATGCTTCGTCAAACATCAACAACAAAAAATGATCTCCACAATGCTCATCAACACAAGAGGATGTGCAACTGAACTAATTACAAAAAAATGTGTCATTTTTGGGCATCCCCATAATTTATCCCTCAAACAACATCTATATCCCTCATCAATTTTTAATCCCTTCTCAAGTTTCTCTCATCACCCTACAGTTTATCCCTCAAACAATATCTATATCCCTCATCAATTTATAATCCTTTCTCAAGTTTCTCTCATCAGCCTATAGTTTATCCCTAAAAAAATCACATCTATATCCCTCATCGATTTACCCTCAAACAACCACATCTATATCCCTTACAAACTTAACATTCTGTCACCAGGTGCTCACGCCTCCATTACATTTATCTCTCAAATGACCACATTTAATTCTCTCTTAATTAGCACTTGGTTTCCAGCAGCTCTTTGCTATACAATTTTATCTCTCATATTTGTTGAAGAGGGCAATAACTTAACTTAACTTAACGTCTTTATACTGGTTTAGAAGACTCTGCAGAGTCTGTATACAACCAGTTCCATTTACATCACCTTGCTCTAAAAGCTATACGCAATGTTGTCACTCAGTTCTTCTCATGGAGCTGATATACTTAGAGCACATGTTCTACTATCTGTTTGTCTTCCCTACAATGACACATAACTCAGATTCTAACATCATCATCATACTTCCATTTCTTTCCAAAAGAAGCCCGGGTCCACAATTACAGTTAGCCTCCTTGTAGGAAGTCTGGACCAAAGCAAGTACACACTCTTGCAGTGGCGGCTTCTGCAAGACCTTGTTTCACAAGATGAGGTTACCAGCTTGATTCAGTCACTATCAGCTGTATTCAAAATGCTTGCAATGCTAACAGTAACAGCACTGAATCTAATAACATAATTTTAATAATATGTATTGAATAAAATGCAACCAAAACACTAATCAATTTATATAATAAATGCAGCAGCAACAATGTCATAGATATAAATAAGATGTACAAGGATATAGAAGCTAGACTATACCCCAAAAAAGCACCAAAAAAAAAACAAGCAAACAAAGGCAAATATGGTGACGTACCAGCCATCACCACTACAAAGATAGAACAAACATTCTAATGAAGACATCAACAAAATGAAAACAGATGATCAGCAGTATATTTAAATCAACACTCTATAATATAAGTTCCAGAGGGGGTTCCGAGGCACAAAAACAAAATGTCATGAACTGTGAAATGAGATGGATGTTTGAGAAAAGTGGCAAAGATTGCTAGAAATGATAGTGAAATCTGACAGGATGTAGAAACAGTGTCATAAATGACATATACCGAAAGACAAGAAATAAATTGTTTGGATATCTAGTAGAAATGTCTCCAATCTACTTGCTTCACGAGCAATGAGGATTGCAAGACGTCACAGAAAAAGGGAAACCACGAAAAAGATGAATTGGCAGTATTGAAGAAATACTATAGATGAAAGGATTGAAAATAAGAGCCATAAATTTGGCACACAAAATACGATGACATCTGTAACAACATAAGTGGACGTATAAGATAAGGGCTAAAATAAATAACACATAAACTACAGAACATGTCAATCCTTTGACAGTAACGTTTCAAAAAAATGATCATCACTAAAAGAAGGGATGACATAATATACAATCAATTGGATTTCAATCATTTATATAATATTACATATAATAATAATGTTCTCTTAGACATCAATCGTCCATTGCGTCAATTGACCACTGCTCTGACTGTACTGCAGTAAAAAAAGAATACTCCAAGCTGCAATTATCTTTCAACTTCCAATATCTAGGGATGAAGCCCTGGTGCATTATGGTTTCATGGTAAGTATTTAGACTGAGGTCCCTGCGAACTCCTTGAGGAGAGCCAAGTACTCTGCAGGTTTGGGATGGGGACTATGAGGATTAAAGGCATCACTTAGCTTTCGAGTGATGTCTCTTAGACATGCTGCTAACCACGCAGGGCCCAATCCCTACAGATGATGTGTCAGTCCATTATTGGCCCATGTGTCATCAACAAACAAGGCGAAGGGCATCAGTTTCGGGAAGTTCAGCTAAGTGCACTGGACCGGGGAAACGCAACACAGGACAGCCGAAATACTGGTTAATATAACCAATGAGTTTGACAGGAAAATAGGTAGGAAAAATACTATAAGATGATTGAATGAATTAATCCAAATGGAAACCCGCAACATGTGTTCGTGGACACAAGTGTAAGTCGTCAACTGGTATTAATTCCAGTTAAAACCGTGGCCACATCCAAAATGGACTAAGACATGACAGCAAAGACCCACGGACTGTGAGGAGCCATATTTTTATTCAATTTATAAAATTAAATTGCTAAAATAAATTAATTAAATGATCAGTTGTTTCATTCAAACACCACATCACTAGGATGAAACTTCTATACCAGGCTATTGCTAAAAATGGCAAAGAGATAGGGAAGCAATGTTGTATTGATGACACAGCCAAAATTTGAGAAAAAAGTGGCATATCAAAGAAACACATGGTGTGACCAATAATGCCAAAAAATGTCATCATAATGTACAACAATATCAGTAAATGAAAGAAGAAAATGACTGTAAAACATATATGTTGTAATACAATAAAGTGGAAATTCTAGGTCTGTAAAATGACCTTCAAAAAGGCTTGCGATATGCAATAAATATGTTGATGTCATAAGAATGCCAGCTGAGCTCATTCTTGAAGGCCTATTAATTATTAAAATAATATTTTAACAACGGTTGAATAACAAAGATATTAATAAATTAATGCAATCTGAAGTGTCCCTTTATTATATATTATACATGCAAGTGAGGCTTTTAACATTAATACAATGTTGCTTATTGATGCAACTCCTAGACAGTTTGCAGCACTTCTTTTCGTTCAATTGAAAAAAAAATGTCTTGGGTGCCGGAGGTCGTGTGTTTGAATTACGGTAGTGAAAGGGATTTTTTTACATGGATCTTCTCATAAAAATTTCCCTGATCTCTGGGTAGTGAGATCGGACTTCCATGTTCAGTGTCGAGCACGTTAAAAATTCTTCGGCAGTTGGAAATAATAAAAAGAGTAGGCTTAACAGCCGATGCCCAAACAAAATAAAAAAAAAAAATCTACCCAGGTTATTTGTACCTTTCCCCAGGTGGTTTGGTTTGTTAAGAGCAGCATCTATCTGGCTGTGGGCCTACTAGTGTTTGAGTCTATTAAGATGGATTCGCACATTGGTTAAACCACTCTCCAAGAAAACTGGTTGTATGCAGAATCTGTAGAGTCTTCTAAACTAGTATAAATATGTTAAGTTAAGTTTCTTTTGGCTGTTGTATCATCAACTTCTCATTGCCAATGCATCAGTGTATATACTATTATACCTTTTGATATGTTTACCTCTTAACTTGCTGCTACAGTACATTGGTTTTGACTCTAAAAATATTTCTTTTTTAATTTTAAGTCTGTCATATATATCTTTCCTTCTTTTTCCTTACATTTCCTTTGTATTTCAAAAAGTTTGTCCATATATTTTTTGTCTACTGCTAACATATAAACCATTTGCTTTATTAGTACGTAACAACACTAGATGTACATTAGATACTGTAACTTGTAACCGCTTTTATTTCAAGATTGGACAATAATACAAAATTGTGTAGTATATATATTTCACTGAAGCATTACCAATAAATTAGGTAGTTAAAGGAGCGATCCAGAATAGGTGTCCAACAACACTTAAGCATCTCTCCAAATTTCTTTAGTGTGCTAAGACATTCATAGAGATTATAATACAATTTTGTAACAGAGCATGTATTGTTAATCAGCATGAAATATTGTTATGGTCCTGTATTAGAATATTTGTTTGCCTTTATGGATTCTACTGGCAAAGGCATGGCTCATTCCACCCAAGACCATAGTTCTTTGTGTGATATCAGGACGTATTGGCCGGTATATGGATGCTTATATGTATGTTTGTAATGTGGACATATTGGCCAGTGTATGGATGCCTATGTGTATCTGTTTGTAATGTGGACATATTGGACAGTGTATGAATGCCTGTGTGTATCTGTTTGTAGTGTGGACATATTGGCCATTATATGAATGCCTGTGTGTATCTATTTGTAGTGTGGACATATTGGCCAGTGTATGAATGCCTGTGTGTATCTGTTTGTAGTATGGACATATTGGCCATTATATGAATGCATGTATGTATTTGTTTGTAGTGTGGACATATTGGCCAGTGTATGAATGCATGTGTGTATCTATTTGTAGTGTGGATATATTGGTCAGTGTATGCATACCTGTATGTTTCTAACTTAACAGCAAAGATGCAGCAAAGATGGCGCCGTAACCGGCTGCGGGTCCAAATTGCTCTGCTGTTTTAGTTCCTTATGAATGCCGCCAGATCAGGGATTTTCCTGGATTTCACACTAGTCTACGACTTACATTTGTGTTCACGGAAACGTATTGTTGTTTTCCATTTGGACTGATTAATTTGTTCGTTTTTTGTGTTTTCTTCCGTTCGATTATCCTGGTCTGGACATCGGCTATATAAATAGCACCACGCTTAAACCTGTGTCGTATTTCACGGTCTAGTTCACACGGCTGAACTTCACGAGATTGGTGCCCTTTACCCTAGCTGCAAACAGTGTCGGTTTTATTGTGTGAAATTTAGACACGACTATCAGTTCAGTTCAGTTCATCCCGCAACCCATCAGGTCTTTGGGGCACACTTGAAGACATCTCACAAACCCATGCCATCTCTCTCTGTCCGCTGCCGCCAGTCGTGCCTCACCAGGACGAAGGTTTGACCACTCAGTGATGTTGTCTGCCCATCTCTTCCTTGGACGTTCCCACCCTCTCTTTCCTGGTACGAAACCATGCAGTATCGAATTTACCTCCATTCCATAGCTCTGTCCAATATACTAATCAGCTTCTAGAGTTCTGTTTCCGTCCCTATAGTGGACTAGAACACAGCCTGGAAGAGATGCCCAAGTCACTCACACGCTGAGTGATGTCCCTACAACCGGTTATGGGAAAAGCACAACACACAATGTTAGATGTCACCCCCCCCCCTTCTCTCCGCTGCTCTGCGGGATACCTGTTTACAGTAAACGCTTCGGGAGTAAACCCGAGGAAAAATCTGCATCCTGTGCAATCTCCAGTGTTCTCGATAAATATCTAGCCACTGGCCATGGGTAGCTCAAGACCAGAGAGTGGGGTAGACAAAAGGCGCAGTTTCTTCCTCACTTTAATCCAAATCATGACGCAAGTCACCCATTTCAGCAGACACAGCAAGAGAAAATACTCCACACAGCTGACCAAAGAAAGTGGTCTCCATCACTTGTAATGGACGAACATTATCTAATTTAACTTAACGTCTTTATACTGGTTTAGAAGATTCTGCAGAGTCTTATACAACCAGTTTCATTTACATTTCATTGCTTTGTTTTTAAATAAAAAAAATTTTTTTTGGATTTTTTTTGGCGTTCGCCTTATTTCTCTATTCCCCAAGGCGGTGTGCGTTGCACTACGGTTTTTATTTTGCAGCTGTCGGTTCAGTGCATCCGACTTCAGCATGCATTTTATGTAAGGGTCTGCTTCCTCCAGTATTTTCTAAGGGTTTGCTTACCCTGGGTAACGGTCGGTGCTATGATAGGGATCGAAAAACCCAGCACCTTCGGGTTGTGAGCCGTGTCCTTAACCACTAGCTCACGCCGTCTCAGCAAATCTATTTCACTATGTCAGTTTTCCACTACAGTAGTTTTGCCAATCCTTTCTGTATGCGGAAAAGTGGTCATACTGAGGAAAAATCCCTGACATGCACAGCCAAACTGCACATGAATTGATTAGAACCTAGAATATTGACATTGCAAACAAAGACTGCGTTTGATTGACACCCCTACACCACACGCTCCCACATTGCCATATCAATCATGTGTGAAGCAGATAAACCTTCTTCAACTAAGTATGCCCAAAAGGTTGAAAATCGCTGATCTAAACAATAACACAAGCTAATATCAAATGCACTACTTGCTATAGTATTGTACAAGAACTTGTGTCAGCTCCCCGTACATCAAACACTGAGGCTATAGCACCATTTATGAGTTTCCGGACATTTTTCTCGACTTCTGGTGATGTCTCGATGTAACATGCTGCTCCAACTCTCCTAGCAACGGCCGCCCCCTCTGCTGTAGTTACAGGTCGTTGACCACTGGCCACCAGCATCTCTGTTATGGCATCAACAGACCTGCAGATTGTATGAAGATTCTACATTTTAAAAATATGTTTCAATATAATTTCCGAGGTATTATTATTTTATATGACCTTTCAGGGGAAGACAAAACTAATGCTCATCAGTAGATCCTTTCATTAATATGTTGGATAGATGATTACCTCAATCTGCTGTTGTCTCTGCCAAGTTTGTTTAATGTCCTATGTCTTGTTGGAAAGCACTCGTAAAATGAGTCAATTTCAACTCTTGACGTATGCTTGGTGGTGGGTTGCAGTGGTTCTTCTTACATCCTGAAGCGTAAATGAGAGGGGGTGAACATGGGTCCTCCTGTACCTAGTGTAATACAAGCTCAATTTGTATTCCGCCGAGGTATGAGCTGCACGGACACCGTGTTCACCTTAAGGCAAATAAGCGAAAGGTCAATAGAATACAATTAAAATATATGTGTTGCGTTCATTGATCAGATAAAAACCGTTTGATAGGGTAGACAGGATTAAACTTTGGAAAATTATGGTGTACAAGGCCAGGTTCTTGATAATGCCAGAGCACTGTATTGTTCGAGTACAAACGTCGTCAGAACGACTGATGGTGTCACAGATGCTTTTGAAATCATTACCAGTGTGAGACAAGGGTGTGTGCTTTCTCCTCTGTTGTTTAACATCTACATACACAAAATCGCATTAAAGACTGGTCAAATTGAGACATCTGAAGCACAACATAACTCAATACATGAATTGCTCTTTGTAGATGATCAGTGCTTGCTGTACGACGATGAAAACAAACTGCAAAACCACATGAACGTGCTTGCGACTACCTGTGCTAAATACAATATGCAAATTAGCGAGAACAAAACAGAAACTATGATGATCAGTAGAACTCCTGGGCCACTCAAGATAAGTCTAAATGATATTGCTCTTCAACAGGTCCATGAGTTCAAGTATTTGGACAGTATTTTTTCAGCAGACGGTATGATCGACAGGGAAATTGAGACTAGATGTCAGAAAGCTTTTGTGGTGACTAATCAGATGTCACCACTGCTTAAACGCCCGAGCATTAGTTTGGCAACAAAGCAACAACTGATAAACAGTATATTTATGCTGACTCTGTGCTACCAGTACCAAACATGGCCTCTGTCCAGGGCGTGAGAGAGCAGAATTTTGACTTGTGAAATGAAGTGTTTGAGGAAGGTCATCGGTGTTATCAGGAGAGACAGAATGTGGAACAACGACATTCGAAGTATGGTCGGCACTACGTCTTGTGCCAAATACATTTCCAGGCACAAAATAAGTTGGTTTGGTCATCTCATGAGAATGCACCCTCATCAACTTATACTGATGGCTTACAATGCTGGTAGATCTGGCTAAAGGCCAAGGGGGCAGCTTCGAGGCAGGTGGATAGATGACATTAGAGTGATTGTGCAACAACAAAGGCTCACATTGACCGACGCAACGCACTTGGCGCAGGATAGATGACTTAAGCTTCCCCACCCCGCTCAACGGCACAAGTGGAAAGAAAACTAACTAACTATAGGAGCTTATAAAATGTCATATCTAAACATTATATGTTGCAACTAAAGAATATCATGCATGAAGGCAAAAACCACCGTCCATCGTAGACGATGATGGCATAATTAGTTTTGCTAGCGCTATGTTTAGCAAGGATTAACTGCGCTACTTTTTATCCTCACTCTCTTGTCTCGAGCCGTCCAACTCCAGTGGCAAGTCAAGGACAAGACAACTATGGGGTGACTACGAAATGCAGGGGACTCCGCATCAAGCACCCGTGAAAAAGACGGCAGATTCCGGAGTCGAGCCCACACCACCTAATCACGAGGCCGACTGCTAAACCACTTCGCCACGGAATCCCCAATGCATGAAGACTGGCAATCTAATCAATAAATCCAATCCTTCAATCAATCAAAGTCCATTGATTCTCATGGTGCACAGGCCATTGACCACATCTTGTCAATATACATGGTCATGGACTACTCTTTCTGCCTCTCTCCAGGTATAACCATATTATCACAGTTCCTTATCACAATCTCTTTCTCTTCCCTCGACGATTCAATGTGAGAGCTTGTCTAGCTATGTTGAACTGTGCTTTCCTTTGTATATGTCCTTTTCAACTCCATTTTCTCTTCTTTTAATGTGTTCTTCCAGTGGCCGTTGTTGGCTCCTTTTCCACAGGTCTTCATTCCTCATCCTTCTTGCATCTTTATACGCATAATTCTTCGTAGGCATCTATTAACAAAGGACCTGAGTCTTTATTGTATAGCCTTAGTCGTTCTCAATGGTTCGGCTACATTTAAAAGTGCCGACATGACATTGGCGTTGAATATTCTAACTTTGTTATGAATCTTAATTTTTCTGGAATTCCGTGTAGTTTAATGTCAGGAATGCCATTCTTGACTTTTGAATTCTAGTAATCTGTAAAATAAAGTGCTACAAAAACCACCAAGCCTTGTTGACCAAGGAGTCCTAGTGCAGTGATGAACTCATCTTTCTATTATTATTTTTCTTTGAAATAAATAAATAAATAAAAGAGGGAGAAGTATGCAAAGGACATTCTACTTACATTATATATTTATATATATTTATGTTCTTTGCGTGCCAAATATGCAGCATAAGCCAGAAATAAATTATCTCCAGTTGGAACGGTGTGACGCCACTGTTTTTAGATCTTGTATGGTGCTGAGGCCAATAGTTGAGCCCTCTTGAATGATTGTTCTTCTGGGTGTTTCCTTGAGTCTCCCTCTCTTCCAAACACCCTTTGGTCTCCATTGAAGTGTTTGCAATGGAAAACGGTTGTTGTTCATTCTAAGGTCATTTCCGATGTATGTCCATCATTTTTTCCGATGATAATTGACACTTAACTTAACTTAACGTCTTTCTACTGGTTTAGAAGACTCTGCAGAGTCTGTATACAACCAGTTTCATTTACATCCCATTGCTCTAAAAGCTATGCGCATCCAATTTATTCTTAAATTCATTAACTGTCCCTGGCTCCACTACCTCCCGTGGCCATGCATTCCAAGCATTCACCACTCTCTGGCTAAAAAAATATTTCCTCATATCTAATCTGGACCTCTCTTTAGTTAATTTGTAGCTATGGCCTCTTGTTCTTGTGGATGGCTGTATTTAAAAAAAAACTTGTTAAAGTCTAATTTATCCATTCCTCTGATCGTATAATTGGTTTGTCTCTGCGCTTACCGAGTCATTAGTTATGAACTGATCCCAGCGTATATTCAACAATTTCCTTAAACATTTATTGTCAAAGATATTTAATCAAATAAACATTTAGCAGCCAACTATTAAATAAATAAAAAAGTAACATCATTCCAATCATAGTGGCAGATCACTAATTCTGTGGCATGAGCAAATAACGTGGTTATTTGATTATTTCTTGTTATTTCCCTTGGAACATCGGACTACAACATTTGCTCGCCACTAATTTGTATTTTGGACTGTCTTCATAGGGTGTCATTTAGTATTTGTGCCCATGTCAAATTGATTTATACTTGTCTGTGTATTTACAAAGTAGGTATCCCTCTTGCAGTGGTACTTTCTTTACCCCATGCATTACTAAATGTGTTTGCCAAGTATATGCACAACTCTCATTAGGTAGCTTTTACAATTAGAAGTTCCTATTCTCTTCTTCCTAATAAGGGTTCCAAGGACCAAAACATGTGACTTACCTCAGATCAGCCTGGGTTCCCACAAGAATGAAGGGCGCATGTGGAGCATAGGATCGAATCTCTGGAAGCCAGACCTCCTCAACATGGTGCAAGGATTCTGGTTTAATCACAGAAAAGCAGATGACAAAGATGTGGGTGCCTGGATACTGGCTGTGACGGAACTGGGGATTCTCTTCCTGAGTGGGACAAAAAGTGAGATTTTAATTACGTTTTAAAACCACAATTGCTGATGAGTCGGGACACTCTATTAACAATAATTGGCTTGGCTTCGTTTGTTCTCAATCTCCCGCTACCAAACCCTGAAAGGGCTTACAGCTTGACTGCTATATTTGCACCTTTCGGTCCAACACATCCGACTTCAGCAAGCATTTTTTGAGTACCGGGTTAGCATTCCCTCTTCGATCCCTCCTCCTTAGCCAGTCTGCCCTGCTGCAGCCTGTTATTCAGGATCACCGCGTGGAGGTGTAGAAGGGTCTTGGCAGCTCTGGTTCGCCTGCCCTGACGCTAGCAGTCAGCTATGGGTCGCTAACCGCTGCAGCTCATGCGCTGCTCAACATCTTGATCCCTTAACAATAATAAAAGCGGAAGAAATACCCCTGTGGGGATGAAGTGTTCCTTATATGGGTGCAAATAATAAGACAAACATAAACCGTACTTCTTCTTCTTGCGGATCCTGGGAAACCAGCTATTCATTGTTTTATTCTGTATTGTATATTAGGGTTATTGTTTCCTGAGCTTTCTTTGAGAAACAGATAACTACAGCCCGTTCTATGGGCTATAGGTTTATATGAATGAGAAGATTGACAATGGCGTACGTTAGAGAAATTTCCACATCAGAGGGGTTAGCAAACTCTGTTATCTTTTTTTGTAGTTTTGCATCTAATAGAACAGTGCAATCAATGATTGCTGGCCTCCTGATACTAAAGCCTCTACACATCTGTTTGATGTGATTTTGAAGTGGTTTCGTGGCAAATCTGTTTGATGTGAGTTTGTAGTGGTTTCTGTGCAAATCTGTTTGATGTGATTTTGTAGTGGTTTCTGTGCAAATCTGTTTGATGTGATTTTGTAGTGATGGTGTATGTAGAAATCTGTTTTATGTGTTCTTGTAGTGATGGTGTATGTACAAATCCGTTTTGTGTGTTCTTGTAGTGATGGTTTCTGTACAGCAGCTCTGTTTGATGTGATCTTGTAGTGGTTTCTGTACAGCTCTGTTTGATGTGATCTTGAAGTGATGGTTTCTGTACAACTCTGTTTGATGTAATCTTGTAGTGATGGTTTCTGTACAACTGTTTGATGTGATCTTGTAGTGATGGTTTCTGTACAACTCTGATGGGATCTTGTAGTGATAGTTTCTGTACACATCTATTTTAACATTATGAACTTTCTAGTCTCATGCACATCCCTCTTTAGCCACCTTTTACTGTGGTGTGATGCTACTGATGTTATGTTCCTAGATCCACAGGTATCCTGAAGGAGCTGGTCACCCCACCCTATTCCAGACAAAACTGGGACTTAGTAGCCTAAAATGTCTTAACACGTCATCCTGCTTCCTTTTACCACCGAGTTCAGAAGGCTAGTGTCAGGGATCGGGTGCAACACACTTACCAAGACAACATCCACCTCAGGAGAGAGCTACAAAGAGACAGACGGAAGGGGGAAGGAGAATGACAGAGAGAGAGAGAGAGAGAGAGGGAGAGAGAGAGAGAGAGGTGGAGGGGAGAACAAGACAGGAGCATAACCAGCAAAATATGTATAGATTTATAAACGAGAAGCAATATTTAAATAAAACAACACGCCCTCTATTTCCCTGCCAGCTGCCGCCTTCTCCAATAGAAAGTGTGCAAATCTTACCCCTTCCACTGCGTCTATGATCTGCATTAATATACGCCGGCCTGCAACTGTGAGGGAACCTGCGCAACAGATAAGATTCACAATGTAGCCAAATTGATACAGGTGATACGAATAAGGAAACAAAACAAAAAGCACGAACGGTAAAACTGAAGACAAAAATGTGGTGAAATCAGAAACATAAAACACAACTTTGGAAAGTCGGTTGTACTTCATTAATGATATTGGTTTCAAAATCTTTTATTTTACTTGTCTTGTTAGTTAGTTAGTTAGTTAGTTAGGGCAAAATCTTTTCAAACGTCTTGAGAGCTGAGGCTGAAGTACTAAAAATAGCTGCAATATCCATCGTGAAAAACAAGAACTATGTCAGAGACAAGATAGTCTTCCTTACAGCCATAATGGCCCACAGAAATCAGAACAATTATTTGGACAGCCTGTCTGAGGCACTTATGAATGTAAGCCAACATGTCAACGGAATGAAAGTTTAGTTGATCCCTGCACACTGCAATATACACGGAAATGGGGATGCAGATAGACTGGGAATAGATGGAGGTGGCAAAGTCCAAACTGATAACAGAGCTACATACGAAGAAATGAAGACAATGATAAAATGTAACTTCAAAGACAAGTGGCGCAGAGAACAGCCATGATCTGATATAGCAGAATCATACTACTCTTTGTCCAGAAGAGATCAAGTGATAACATTCAGACTTCGAATGTGTCACTGCAGCTTGAAAAAAATCATGTTTTCAGCAATTTAAAAATTGGACACACAGACATATGCCCATGTGGGGAGAACAAACAAACAGTAGAACATGTTCTGCAAGCCTGCCGACTACACGACAAGAGCAAAGTGACTACATGGCCCTCCCTAACCCAATTGCAAGATAAACTGTATGGCGATCAGACCAGCTTGATGGACCGGCGGGCTTATGAGAGAGATAAATACGATTATTTGAGAGCGAACAAGGAAGAAGTATTTAGAAATGGATAATGGACTTTCTGATAAGCTGGAGAGCTGAAACGACCATGACAGGTACAGACAGACCCGATGACTTCTCTTTTCTTCTTTTGTCGAGGTACAGACCCGATGACTTATTTTTTCTTCTTTGTCGTCTCACATTCGAACGGGTTGTAGGCCAGTGTCGTGGTATGTATTTGTCTTTTGTCGTCTCACTTTCTAATGGGTTATAGGCCAGTGTCGTGGTATGTATTTGTCTTTTGTCGTCTCACTTTCTAGCGAGTTGTAGCCCAGTGTCGTGGTATGTATTTGTCTTTTGTCGTCTCACTTTCTACCGGCTTGTAGCTCAGTGTCGTAAAATGTATTTGGCTTTTCTCTATTTCGCGGCCCGAGTAACATTTTTCAAAATTTTACAGCAGATTTAGTTTACGCGGTCTATCCACCTTTTCCTCGGTCTACCTCTCGCCTTTCTTCCTGATGCTCTCTTGTAGAAGGTTGCATGAACAATGTAGTCTGGTTGCATTATCACAATGTGGCCAAACCAATTCATTCTCTGTTGCCCGATGTACTGTAGGCAGGGAATTGCTCCAATCTTCTCCTGAATACTCATATGTGTGATTCTGTCTCTTCTCGTGTTGTTAGTGACCTTTCTCTGCATTTCACAGGTTAAATCTTAATCTGTCCCAAAAAAAATTATGGAAATGAGCATGGAGAGGAGCGGGGGGGGGGGGGGGGGGGGCTTTTCTTTGAAATACTTAACACATAGTAATTGGTCTGAATTGAGAGCACATGCGAAAATAAAGTCTCACAGCAGAAACTGTCTTTGTCAGAGACTTCACTGTACTACGTCATATCTTGTGTGAGGACGTGTGGGTGGCTAGTTCCCTTCCTCGCTGCTTTACTTTCTCTAACCGTAGGTCAGGCACCCCTTCACAAATGAACTCCCTTCACAGCTGGGTCGACGGAAGCGTGCCAGTAGCGAGAATTGAACCCCGTACCATAAAACGCGAGTGCTCTACCACTACACTAATCAGTGTGAGTGAATCTCCGGGGAGGAAATAATAGGCCCAGTTCACTTCCATCAATCTCGTAAAAGTCTACTAAAAAGAATTGTGTATGGGGACAGCGAAATGGTTTCGTATTTATCTCGCTCAATCCGGAATAATGTTGGACAATGGACATTTAAATCTTAACGATTTATCAACTTTCCATTGCAAGTCAACTAATGCTTTTATGAAATATCATATCTTATATAGCAAAGTGTTTAGAATTGAAAACATAATACACAGCACAAACGGCATTTAACATGGGAGGTTATATGGTAGTTGAAATCAAGATGCTGAGCAACGCATGAGCTGCAGTGGTCAGCGACCCATAGCTGACTGCTAGCGTCGGGGATGGCAATCTAGAGCTGCCAAGACCCTTCTACGCCTCCAAGTGGTGATCCTGGATAACAGGCTGCAGTAGGGCAGACTGGCCAAGAAGAAGGGATCGAAGAGAGAATGTTAACCCGGTACTCAAAAAATGCTTGCTGAAGTCGAATGTGTTGGACCGAAAGGTACAAATATCGCAGTCAAGCTGTATACTACGACACAACGCATTTCGTTCTCTGGACTGCATTCTACTACTTAAGCCCTTTCAGGGTTTGGTAGCTGGAGATTGAGAACGAACGAAGCCACGCCAAGCCATATGGTAGTTACATGTAACCTGCCTCAAGTCGAGTGTACTGACTCTATGGCATGTCAAGGTAGTTCGTGAGCCGTTGTATCGGTTGTGCGTAGTAAAAAGGAGGTAGGCCAGAAATAAGGTGAATTCCACCTCGTTTTCTCTCTTTCAACACTTAGACGCATTGACTGGTCTGATGAAATGATTGACACAATGAGAGCACAGATTACGGTATCTGTTTTATTAAAACTGGTAAAAAGCTGCTTGTTCTTGAAATTGTTAGGAAGGAATTAGGCCGTATAAAAACCTACCGACTATAGTAAAAACACAAGAATTGCCATGGTATGGACATAAATCACGATCGGTGGGGCTGACCAAGATCGTCCTGCAAGGCAGTGCGCCTAGGAAGCGTCGGAGAGGAAGACCAAAAAAGAGATGGGAGGACGATATAAAAGAGTGGACGAAAAGGTCTATAGCTGAAATTAATACTCTGGAGAAAAATCGAAACATTTTGCTGGAACTGGTTCGACAAACTGCAATAACGGTGCCTCATCGACCTTCTAGGTTACGGGACTGATGATGATGAAAAAGCTGCTGATATAAAGCTGAAGCCCGAGGGCTTCAATAGTAGGACACAAGCTAATGGTCAGGAACTCGAAGTGGTTGACCATTTTAAATATCTGGCTTCGATTGTCAGTGATGAAGGGTCAAAATGTGAGGTGTTGGCCAGAATAGCACAGCCAATAGCGGCACTTGCACGACTCAACAAAATCTATCAAGATAAACGGTTAGCACTATACACGAAAATCAGATTAATGCGTACATTGATCCTGTCAATATTCCTCTATGCTCGTGAGACATGGGCAGTTACAGCTGCCCTTCAGCGAAGGTGAGATGTTTCCGAAGACTTTTGAACGTCACGTACAAAGATCGAGTTACAAATGAGGAAATACGAGAGAGAATTACAACAACAGTAGGGCTTTTCGAAGACCTCTTGGCAACTGTCAAAAGAAGGAAACTCGCTTGGCACGGTCACATATCGAGATCAAATGGTCTTGCGGGATCAAGACGCTGATCGGCGACCCATAGCTGACTGCTAGCGTCAGGGCCAGCGAACCATAGCTGTCAAGACCCTTCTACACCTCCACTCGGTGATCCTGGATAACAGGCTGCAGCAGGGCAGACTGGCTAAGGAGAAGGGGTCGAAGAGGGAATGCTAACCCGGTACTCAAAAAATGCTTGCTGAAGTCGGATGTGTTGGACCGAAAGGTGCAAATTTCGCAGTCAAGCTGTAAACTACGAGACAACGCATTCCGTTCTCTGGACTACATTCTGCTACTTAAGCCCTTTCAGGGTTTGGTAGTGGGAGATTGAGAACGAACGAAGAAGAAGAAGAAGAAATGGTCTTGCAAATACGATCCTGCACGGAAAGGCGCAAGACAGACGACGAAGAGGCCTTCCCAAAAAGAGATAGGAAGACAACATAAAAGAATGGACTAATCTCCGACCAGAAGAGGCACAGACAGCGGCCGCTGACAGAGAAGGGTAGCGTGGGATTTGTGAGGATGTCTTCATGTGTGCCCCAACGACCTGACCGGTGTCGGGATGATCTGATCTGATCTGATCTGATCTGATAAAGCTGAATGGAGAACTATTAAAGAGGGTTGAAAGTGTCACCTATTTGGGAAGTAACATGACACAAGATGGCAATAAAACAAACCAAAGTTCTTCTCGTTGCTTTGGTCTCGTTGAATAAAATAAGGATTTAAAAGCTGGAACACGACAAAGACTCTAGCAAATGAATTGAATGCTTTTGAGAAAAAAATGTCTTAGAAAACTATTGAACATTGACTGGGAAGAATTCAAGACATAAAAGAAAAAATCAACCAGCAATGTTTCTACCATCTTTAGGAAAAAACGGTGGACATATATTGGCAGGCGTGACAAAGTTCAGGGTGGCTCACCAGTCAGTCAAACATGTCACCATTCAGCATGGTCGGACTACAGTCGTGCAATTTATGTTAATAAATTTAAACATTCACAGGCACACATTCCCTTTTATTTCTTCATAACAATGCGTTTCAAACCAAAATAAATGGTATTATTTGCTCAGTATTAGCCTATTTGTTCTTAAGAAAAAATGCACTACTGTCAAAGGCCTGGCGTGTGTGTCCATGAACGTGCGTGGTAGTTTCAGCACTGTTGTACCATTTATCAATGGCTTTAGTAAGTTTACATTGTGGTAGTTGAGGTTCATTTAGATTCATCATCATAAACTAGTTTATGTACAATTTATTCAAACCACAATATCATTAATAAATGCGTGAGAGTCGTTATGTAGTAACGATTAATAACGTAATTAACGATTAAAAACGGATATTTTTTTTACTCGTCAAGCAAAAATGTGTACTCGTCACAGGCGAGCAGATGAGCGCTTTTGTCAAGAACGTATATAGGCCATGTGCTTAGAATGCACATCTCATTACCGACAGTTATGTGGGCTTCAAATGGCAGCAGACAGAGAGGAAGGCGATAGAGACTATTTGCAGAACAATCATCAGAGAAGGCTTAACTTTGGGCCTAAACAACGAACAAGAACTTAGAAAACTACTGTGACGCCCTTCAAACTGGAGAGCACTTGTTTCTACGTTTTCCGTCGTGTTTGGCACTCAATGAACATAGACAGATGTGAGTGAATCTTAAGATAAAGCACTTTAACGCAGGTCTTCCAAGATCTTAAATGGTGTTCCTATGCTCCAGTAAGAGTTTTTTTTAAAAATTAGATGAAAAAAATAACGGAAAGGACCAAACAAAATGTACAAGAGATTACAATAGATATTAAAGTGAAAGCTACAAGAATGATAAGTCTCCAATGTGAGACGCTGGGAAACTTAAGATCAGGATCAATTTTGCGGTTTCAAAGAAGGACTATTCTTCAGTTTAGTTAGTTAAGTAATTAGTTTCAAATATTGAAAAAAAAATAATACAAAAGACTATTTTATTAGTTTAAAACCCACAAACTTTGTGTATTGCTATTAAAATTGCAGAAAACTATAAAAATAATCCAAGTAAGTGCATATGTACTAATATAGACAAAATAATATATTTTCAATAGTATATACATATGGGGCTGAAGATCCAGAGCAGTGAATGAGCCGACAGCAGCCGGCGACTCATAACTGACTGCTTGCATCAGGTTCAGCAGCCAGCGACTCATAACTGACTGCTTGCATCAGGTTCAGCAGCCGGCGACTCATAACTGACTGCTTGCATCAGGTTCAGCAGCCGGCGACTCATAACTGACTGCTTGCATCAGGTACAGCGACCTACTGCTGATCAAGACCATATTTCGTCTCCAAGCGACCGTCTTGGAAACCGGCTGCACTAGTGTAGTCTGACTAAGAGAATAGGGATCGCAGCGGGAAGGCAAACCATGTACCAACATAAGCCAGCTGCTGTTGTTGCTGTTAAATGATCATAATGAGCTTGTATACTGTTTTGTGCACCCTGTAGAGGATGTTAAGTGTGCGTGTTCTAGTATCTTTCTTGACATCCCGATCGCGCTGATGAAGGTGGACCGTGGTCCTCCAGGCGGTTGCACAATGCTAGGCTTCATCTGCGTATCTCTCATTACTACAGGACAGCGTCAAATAACCCCGCCTCGTTAACCAGGCTGTCATGACACCAGTCAGTTTCCGTGGAGACCTGCGTGGAAATGAGATGAAGATCTTTACCAGAATATTTTACCTGACCCTGACTAACATGTCTTGGCTTGGGTTCGTTCGTTCTCAATTTCCCGCTACCAAACCATGAAAGGGCGTAGCAGAATGTGGTCCAGAGAACGGAATGCGTTGTGTCGTAGTTTACAGCTTGACTGCGATATTTGCACCCTTTCGGTCCAACACATCCGACTTCAGCAAGCATTTTTTGAGTACCAGGTCAGCATTCCCTCTTCGATCCCTTCTTCTTAGCCAGTCTGTCCTGTTGCAGGATCACCGCGTGGAGGCGTAGAAGGGTCTTGGCAGCTCTAGTTCGCTGGCCCTGACGCTAGCAGTCAGCTATGGGTCGCTGACCACTGCAGCTCATGCGCTGCTCTGCATCTTGATCCCCACTAACATGTCCGATCAGTATGCCAGGTGAAAGGCGCAGGTATCGAAGCTTCGCTGTAAACTGTGAAACACAGCGTAATTTTCAGGACGAACACCGAAGAAGAATAAAAATATGCATATTATTTGTAATAATACACTTTGGGTCAGACGATTTTGGGTAAGACAGGAAATTACATTCTGTGAAACGAATACACGAGTCAAGAAAAAGGTTGAAGGGTGCTGATTTGGGAACATGTGACCCAAATAATCATACAGGTAGATGTTTGACACGAGACCCACAAATACTATAACGCTACTTTATATCGTGTAGCGGCTTATCAGGGTAAATAAACTACATACAAGAATACGTGCCAGATTTTACAATAGGAAACCAAAAAGGTGTCACTTCTTGACAGAGGAACACATATGATTAAAAAAATAGAACCACTGTAACCGACCAAGCATGTCATAGAAGAAGGGTATGCGTAGGGTAAGAATGTCATCATGCAAAACCATTGCTTTGTAACGTCACTGTAAATGGACATATACAGGCTTCCTATAAGGCAGCCAGCTTTAGATATGGTCCTATGCTTCACCTGGAGCAATACGGCAAATCAATCATCAATAATTATACACCATATTGGGGAGGAAGACTAACGACTGGTCAGGCACAATATACTGATCAGACATGTTAGTCAGTGTCAGGCCCAACATACTGATCAGACATGTTAGTCAGGGTTAGGCACAACATACTGATCAGACATGTTAGTCAGTGTCAGGCCCAACATTCTGATCAGACGTGTTAGTCAGGTTCAGGCACAACATGCTGATCGGACATTTTAGTCAGGGTCAGGCACAACATACTGATCAGACATTTTAGTCAGGGTCAGGCACAACATACTGATCAGACATGTTAGTCAGGGTCAGGCACAACGTACTGATCAGACATGTTAGTCAGGGTCAGGCACAACATACTGATCGGACATTTTAGTCAGGGTCAGGCACAACGTACTGATCAGACATGTTAGTCAGGGTCAGGCACAACGTACTGATCAGACATGTTAGTCAGGGTCAGGCACAACATACTGATCAGACATGTTAGTCAGGGTCAGACAAAATATACTGGCCAAGACCCTCACCTCGACTTCCTAGTAGCCCTCCCTGGAAACGGACTGTTTTCGTGGCAGCCTGGATAACGAGGCGAAGGATCGACGTGTTCCCCGTAGTAGTGAGCGACACGCAGATGAAAACCGCCTGGATCCACCTCCGTCAGCACACTCGTGATGGAAAGCTACAACCTGTCACTTAACGTTCTTTTTAGGGCGCATAAAAGAGTAACCCTACTCATTGTGGGCATTCAACAACAACAAACAACAACAACAATAAACAACAACAAACATAAACAACAAGAACAACATAACACGCTTTTAATTCATTACAACACTCACCGGCATAATTGTCAAAGACAGACGGCACGTGTTGAGTCGGGTATTTGTTCGTTGCGTATCCCATCAACATGCTGGTTTTTCCGACTGAGTCATCCCCCACCACTACACACTTGAGGTCCGGCTTTCTTTGAACTAACAATGTCATTGTCGAGTGTTGAGATGTATGACTGATCTCTGTCTATAAAATTATTTTGTTGTTGTTGAGCACTGCGCGACTGATATGACTTCTTGGACACTGAATACAATTTTGGAACGTACACCAACGACAGAGCAATTTATAATTGTGAACGCATAGCCTCTAACGGTAATGTCCCTTTCTATCTCTTACTGCTGATTGGTCGATTAGCCTTCCTAGTTTTACAACCTGTTCGTTGGACGTCTGATCCTGTTTTCAGCCAGGTGGACTTTAAGTTGGACGTTTGACCCTGTTTATAGCCAGGTGTGCTTTCTATCTTTATGCGATTCTGCCTGCTTTGTGCTCTTGTTTCAGTCGCTCTTTGTCGCTTTCTTGACAACAGATGTTTATTCCCTTCGCTGCATATCCTACCGGCAAGCTATATATCAGTGCTCTTGGTTCCAAGCTGCGCACTCAAACAACACCTGACCAAGGGAAAAGAAAGTGTGGATAATGCATGGCATGTCGGTAGTCTTAACAGAATAAAACAATATTGTAAATGAATCATTTTGAAGGGCAGGTAAGAATTACGAATACCTAGACTATGTGATCATCTACTTAGTATTGTGCTTGTTGTTGTTTCTAAACTTCTTTATACTGGTTTAGAAGGCTCCACAGAGTCTGTATGCAACCAGTTTATTCCACTCCAAAGATACTAAAAATAACTGTGAGCATTCAATCTATTTTTTTAAAACGTTAACTGACCCTTGCCTCGATCACATCCTGTGGCAATTAATTCCAATCATTCACGACTCCCTGACTAAAAAAAAATTCCTAATATCTAATCTGGACCTGTCTTTAAACAATTACGGATAAAGCAGCAACCGGGCTCTCGCCCTACGGCCCAATGCCATGTAATGTTATATGCACGTGTTTGTCAGTTGTTATCTAGTGCCATACAAAGTGTTTCATTTGTAAATTTTTTTCATTGTACGTGTTTGCCTCACTAGTTTCTACTGGGGTGGATTAGGCGCGCCTCCGCCAGTATAAACTAGTGAGACAAACACGTACAATTAAAAAAATTTAAAAATGGAACACTTTGTATGGCACTAGACAACAACTGACAAACACGTGCATAAAACAATGCATGGTATTGGGCCGTAGGACGAGAGCCCGGATGCCAATGCCAGGGCTTCACCCTGAGGGCGCATGTGAAAGTTGTGCAAGAGTGTGATTGTAGGACAGAGTAAAATGAAACAGAGTGAGGTAAGACGAGAGAGAGGGAGGAGCTAAGTAAGTATCCAAAGTGTTCCATTTATCTGGCCTTGGAGGAAGAAGCTTTTTCCAACCATCGTTTAGCGCCGAGCACTTGAAGAGATGATGATCAACAGTTATGTATGGGTGTGCCCACATCTGGCACCTTGGAGTATGTTGAATTCTGTTCGGGATCAAGATGCTGAGCAGCGCATGAGCTGCAGTGGTCAGCGACCCATAGCTGACTGCTAGCGTCAGGGCTAGCGAACCAGAGCTGCCAAGACCCTTCTACACCTCCACGCGATGATCCTGGATAACAGGCTGCAGCAGGGCAGACTGGCTAAGGAGAAGGGATCGAAGAGGGAATGCTAACCCGGTACTCAAAAAATGCTTGTTGAAGTCGGAGTGTTGGACCAAAAGGTGCAAATATCGCAGGCAAGCTGTAAACTACGACACAACGCATTCCGTTCTCTGGACTACATTCTGCTATTTACCCTTTCAGGGTTTGGTAGCGGGAGATTGAGAACGAAGAAGAAGATGAATTCTGTGCAGGTGCTTGTTAAGTGGTATGTGTGGTAGAACGTTCGCTTTGCAAGACAATGATACCGAATTCGACTCCTGTTATCGACACGTTCCAGCTGTAAATGGGTACCTGACTTCTCTAACCACCATGCGCCATAAACAAGTTGTGATATAGTACAGCGATTCTCTTGATTTCCATCCCCGACAGCAGTTACGTGACGTTAATACAAGTACAACATAATTTAACAGTTTGATTACCTAGCTGCGATGGGCAATAGATCCCCATCAATCACATTATATATATGTCAGTAGGACTTCTGCTGCAGCTATTCAATGATTGGATGGCCAAACCGATTCTTACAATGTCATGACTTCCGCTGCATCTATTCAATGATTGTGTGGCCAAACCGATTCTTACAATGTCATGACTTCCGCTGCATCTATTCAATGATTGTGTGGCCAAACCGATTCTTACAATGTCATGACTTCTGCTGCAGCTATTCAATGGTTGTGTGACCAAACCGATTCTTACAATATCATGACTTCTGCTGCAGTTATTCAATGATTGGATGGCCAAACCGATTCTTACTATATCATTTTCTTATATATTAACTGAAAGTAGAGGAAAGCTAACGCCTGGTCAGGCAAAATATACTGATCAGACATGTTAGTCAGGGTCAGGCAAAATATGCTGACCAAGACCCTCACCTTGGCTTCCTTGTAGCCCTCCATGGAAAACGGGCTGTTTTCATGGCAGCCTGGCTAACGAGGTGAGAGATAGACGTGATCCCCGTAGTAGTGAGCGACACGCAGATAAAGCCTAGCATAGCACAATCGCCTTGAGGACACCGGTCCACCTTCATCTTTGTTCAGCCGTGTATCCACTCTTTTCTCTTGCTGTGTCCAAGATATTCGTCCATCACAAGTTATGAAGACCACTCTCTTTGTTCAGCCGTTTGGACACTCTTTTCTCTTGCTGTGTTCTCTGAAACGGGTGACTTGCGCGTGATTTGGTTAAAGTGAGGAAGAATGCGCCTTTTTTCTTTTATCTACTACCTTCAGCACAGTTGTATTAGATCTCCTTTCTGTCGAGTTAATATTTTCAATCTTTCGAAAGTACCACATCTCAAACGCCTCCAAATGCATCTCTCTTGTTTATTGTCTATATATTTGAAACGAAGATGTGGGCATAGACATTCTATTTAAAAATGATATTAATAGCTATACTTTCTTTATAGTATTGTTTTTGTCTTCCATCGATGTAGACATAACTCAAGAGAGGATGGTGGGAAACGCCATGCAGTAGGACCTCACACCGGTTACCAGCATCGCCAAAGGCTGGGTGCAGGTCCTATTTTGCTGGAGGCTGGACACACCCCCCCCCCCCCCCCCCCCGCGAGCCGAAGGCCCATCAGATGGGATTGCAAAACAGAAGGATAGCTTTTGGCTATCTGGCAACATGAACTACTCTGACTGATTTAATTCCAGAATTATTTGGGATCCTATGATTTTTTGTGTTATAAGTTTATTGGTATGTGTGCATTACGATTGGTTGCCATTACTTTCTGTACACGGAGGACCAGTTGTACCGAGAAAAAACAAACTCGCGTGTGCATTGAATTTATGATACGGACGTGTCACCCCTAGGCCACGCTGCCTCACGTTATTTATTTGTGGCCTTATTATTTCTTAGTCGACCTGTACTTCTACAGAGGCTGATCCCCCTGTACAGGTCCCAGCTCTGGCGTGAGTTGGATATAGCCGGGAGGAAGATTTCTGCTTAGCGGGCTAGGCTCGAGTAGCTTATTACTCCGCTAAGTTTGGAACAACGTGCCACGGAGGAACAAATGTGCGATCTCATCTTAATAGACTCAAACGCTAGAAAGAAGTAGAACTGCAGCCTGTTATGCGCCATCTGTACAGCTTTAACCATGGCCGGTATTATGCCATGTCACACAGTCGCCTCTTACGACATGCTCTTTGTGGGGCAGTGGTGCTATTCTCGTCCTTGTCCTACAAAGAGACCCCGTTGTTTATTATTTAAAATGCTAATAAATGTTTATCTTGTGTACATCATTAAATAACAAATTAATTAAAAGGTCATGGGCTATTATTTGATTAGATATTTACCACAAACTGATTACGCTAAAGTATCATTAGCCGTGGACATAATATGTTGTGTGGATGGGTTCAATGAGACTTGAACATTTTTTCAAGGATTCCTGGGTGATAAACATGTTATTGTTGAGAAAAGCTGGTCTATGCATTACAATTTGCAACAAATGATGGACAAAATGGATTGATGAGACGACAACAACGCAAAGTTCTTGAATTTCAGCGATATCACTGCCTTTTATAAATTGTCTTATTGTGTAAACAATTTATCTGATGACATATGTCGAAGCAGAGCAACAACAACAACAGAGAATATACAGAAACAAAAACACATAACAAAATTCAAAAGGAAGAAACATAAAATAATTATCACAAGAGACAGCCATTCTAAAAATAGAATACATAGACAATTTTGTTAATTTACAATACTATTCTATGATTTGAAATAACAAAAACAAACTCAAATGCAATAGCGTCTTTGTCAAAGTACAGGTCAAAGACCTGCAGAAGCCAGTAACTTTTGGAACAATACTTCAAATGGATAGACAGGAAATATTGTTTTAAAATGGATCACAAGTCATTCAATGTCCACAATCAGTAATTTTACTCTTTTGTGCGCCCTGAAAAGTGCGTTAAGTGACGGGCTGTAGTAGCTTTTCTGACATTCAGAGCGTGCTGATGAAGGTAGACCATTGTCCTTCAGGCTGTTGTGCTATGCTTAGCTTCACATGAGTGACACTCATTTCTTTAGTCAGATTGAAACCTTCTGTTTCTAGGAAGAACTGAATTGAATTCGAGAGAGGTGGGATCTTGGAAGTATGTTTACCTGGCCCTGACTAACATTGTCTGATCAGTATGTTTTGTCTCACCAGACGTTAGTTTCCTTCCTCTCCCTGTGACCACAAGTCACTAGTCAAAGAATCTGATGAATAACCAAAAACTCAGAACAAATAAAGAATTAAAAAAGTGTAACTGGTATAGATAGGCAAAGTAATCCAATACAACAACTGCCAATCACAATAATCAAAAATATTATAAACATAATAGACAACATTCAAAATCTGTATGAATTTATTATTGTACTTACTGTCCACGTGTGGATTCACCAGCGAAGTTTAGTAGTAGATTTGTTATTCTGCTGTCTCAAGTCGAGTACTGTAGCACAACATTCAGTGATCAGGTCCTAATCGTCGTCGATTTCAAATTATCAAAGTGATTTAAACTAGTTCTCGAAGAATATCTGACAAGATGTAGAAGAAATAACAACGTCTAACTGGTTGCTAACAATGACACCATAGCAGACTATCTGCGACTGTCGACTTCCTGCTAAGGTAAACAATCAGACGACCCCAATTACGGGGTGGGTGATTCCTTGTGACGTCACAGGAAATGGTAACAGGAAAAAAGGAAGGGTTACCGGAATTTCCGAGTAGGCGTGATCTCTACTGTATGAAAGAGGATATTTCTTTGTCGGTCGTATAAAAATGTCTTTGAATTTCTTCAATGTCGGTTTGGGGTGTGTGATGTTCACACCTTATATAGAACCGACAGGTAAATTTGGGTATGTGTGAGTGTGTGTGTGAGTGTCTGCGTGTGTGTTTTAAATTCCACATTCCAGGATTTAGAATTTATTTATAGAAATTAAACTGGCGTGCGTGCGTATGCGCGCGTATTATTTAGTTAGACACGCTGTTTTCACAGTATTTTCGGTCACATCTCTGCCTGTTAACATTCATGGTTGTGTCGCAGCCATCTTGGCCTTCTACTCTCTTTAGTATAGTTGAGGTACTGTTCTAATAATAATAATAATAATAATAATAATAGGTACTGTCGTACCGCAGTTAAGTCACGGGACAACCGTATGCTTTTCTGTATGTTATTGGTCTCATTCCGATAATTTTTTGTTTCTATTTATGAAGCATCGCCTGAAAGTTGCTGGGGTCGACAAGGGCAGCGAGGCATATAAACACTCATCATCATATTCTGTCCACTTGTGTCGTTAGACGTCGACGGGAGGTGTAGTTTTCTGTTGTGTGTCATTTTTGTCACCGATATTGTTGTCATTCCGTGTTTCTTCGGTGTCTCACTGACACCATCTATCCATCTTTTTCGTGGGCTGCCTCTTGATCTGCTTCCCTGATTTGATTTTATAGATACGAGCAGCTGGTAACTTTGGTTACATTTTTGTCAGATGTCTAAACCATTTTATTCTCTGTCTTTCTATGTAATCCATGCACGGTGTTGCACCTTAATCTGTCTGATTACTTCGTTTCGTCGTCTGTTCAGCGTTATGACCAAGACAGCCTTTCTCAAGCATCTCATTTCGCATACCACGATTTTTCTTTCTTGTGCCTAAGTGAGAATCCAGAGAGTTGGTATAAAAATACTATTTATCAGCTGTCTCTTTGTCTTCATTGGAATATGTTTGTGTCTAAATAATGAAACATTGTAGACCAAGCATATCGTAAGTGGCGACTAACAAGTGTCTGATACGGGGCAGACTATCTCATTCTGTATACATTTTATGCAACAAAAACTTCAACAAAATTGTATAAGTCAACGGATCACATTATCCCCGGCGTCCACCCAGCAAGTATGCGAGGAAACCAACGATATTCTGTTTCCGTCCCAATATTTTGCAACGCTGTACCAATGATGACGTAGGTTTTTGGTCAGTCTATCCCGTCATTGCATAGGTGGGCAACCCAGTTAACGTGTACAGGTAAATGCCCCCCACCAGCCCCCCCCCCCCGATCACCCCCCCCCCCCCCAAAAAAATAAAAAAATAAATGTGCCACTCCCGAACGACATTAGAAATCAAACAATGTTTGCGTGATATCGCTTCTACCACGACGTTTTGAAACATAATTTTATGTTCAATTTCTTCGTTTCTCATCTTATCCCGTAACGAAATCGTCAGTAAGTGTCGTTCCTCTGCTCTTTGGGGGAGTTGGAACTTCTCAGCATCTGTCTGGTGCTAGTTCCACAGTTCTAGAATGTTACCACATGTATCCACATAATTCATGACCACACGCAGCAAATAACATAGCACGCAGCAGGTGGCAAATTTATGACATCATACTCATACAACAACTATTAAAGTGAGTGCAATGAGTTTACAAACAATACAAGAAATATAATCTAAACTAAATAGTTCCTCGGAGTTTATAAGCATAAGCTATTGATATTGCTCCAGACTACCCCAACCCAATTCTAGCCGCACACTCCCCTCCCCTTATCTGCACCCTCAACACACTCTCAAAAACACGTCCTCACTTTGTATTCTGTGCATTCACTCACACTCAGATCCACTCAGGCGGGTGATCTAGACATTTTATATATTCAATCTATTCAACGTTTACTCACAAATGATCACACACTCAATAGATCTGCGTATACACACACTCTGGAACATACATCGTTCCCCCGGTGTCTACACACCACACCCACATCCAGATCTCTCCTAGTCGATCTGTACTATCGCGTAACTCTTCAGAACATACATCGTTCACAAGGTGTCCTGCACGTACAACACACATTCAGATCTCTTCTAGACACAGAGCGTCCAACACACACCTTATAGAGCGACTGGCTAAGACTCAAAGGCGTATGCTGGTTGAGCCAACCCTGTTCTATCACTAACATTCGTACAACAGCCTATCAATCGCTCTTCTATTGTCGGCAAGCTAAACAGACTCCAATCTAAATTCTCTCTCTCTCTCTCTCTCTCTCTCTCTCTCTCTCTCTCTCTCTCAAAGGCCAGTCTACTTGAGTTAAACGTTGTCTAGTATTATTCAGTCTCAAGCAGTATCAGAGCTGTCAAATGGATCTCTTGTCGGATATCTTGACCCAGCTATCCTCTAGTTTGGATTCCCCCCCCCCCCCCTCCCCCTTTAGTCGTTATTGAAACGAATAACTCTGAATTCCTGTCACTCAAAATGTCGCAGCAAGAGCTGCTGGTCTCTGTCTGTCACTAATCTCACACTACCCAAATCGGAACGCCAGTGATCAGCACCTAGGCTCTACCTGTACTAGACACATTCTTTCCCCTAACCAAATGTTTTCCTTTGTTGACTTAGTATCGAGACGGCGAGTGACCTTGGCGTTGTGTCGAGACGGAGTGACCTTGGCAAACATTCAGGTACCTTTGTTCTCAGAGTCGCCGACCACATTAACCCCTGCCCTAAACGCTCAAGCTCCGCCTCGAACTGTTACACTAGCACAAAAAAATACAAGCCATAAAACTGGAACATAGACAAACGTGGCAGAGATGAGCAGACAAAGATCTTCAGACTCAGAATGGAACATTGTAGACTCAAGGCGGACCTCCACAGAATGGGTCTAACAGACACCGCCACGTGCGATTGTAGAGCACTCAAGCAAACAGTAGAACATATTCTGCAAGAATACACTACCTATGCAGACCAAAGAGAGACAGTCTGGCCTAGGAAGCGACCATGCTCGAAAAGCTGTGGGGGTCCGGCGAAGACCTGAAACGCACAGTCTCCTTCATGAACCTCACCAGACTAGAAGCACAGCATCAGTTGATCGATGAATAAAAAGCAGTAGCTTAATTCACATCCCGAACCTTCTCTCAGATTAACAAAATAAACGAGTTATCTACTCGTTCATGTGTCATGCAAGGGGAATAATTTACAGTTTTGCTTACAATCCGAGACGGTTACTATCTGCTCAGCAGCCACAGAGGAAAAATCTACCAGTTCTGGAGTATTCTACAACACGCTACCATATACTTAAAGCAAACAACACATCATATTTGATGAAACAGAACAAACTTTAGATATCCATACCGTTTCTTAGTAAACGTGGTCCATATTTGTTAAACGATTGAAATACTGTTCTGGGTTGCACTTAATCAAAATGTGCAAGAAAGGTAGATGAAGACTCACAGCACACAATGCAGTTTGGAGTAAAGTGTTAAAGTCTTAATTGTATTAGTCCTCATTTGTGTATGAGATGGGGTGTCCATTTCTCTTTTCGCTGTCTTTCTTCAAGTAATCATCATCATTATCATCATCATCACAGGCGTCTCAGTCTCTATAGACCACGCGCGTGGCGCCCTGTACATTTTGTCCAGCTGTCTCCTGTATTTCGACACTATCACGTAATATAGTGATACATTCGCATTTACAGCTGCGTCGGTACTTGCGTCTTGATGCACCCCAAACAGAGTTCCCTGGATTCATGTCGTACCTCATGGAATACCATTTCGGGTTAAGGGGAGGCAGGTCGGTATAATTTTATTTTAAATAGATAACTAAATACTTAGATAAAGACAGAAGTGTAGAAACGATGGTTATATTGAGTTTGACGAAGAATTAGACTCAGGATTAGGTTTAAGGTTAGGATTAGGTTTATGGTTAGGTTTATGGCTATGGTTAGGTGTAGGGTTATGATTAGGATTAGGGTTAGTTTTTGATAACATTGTTGCTATTACATTGTATGACAGCTTGAATAATGACATGCTGCTGTAGAAACGTGATGCTACTCTCCTGATCATGGACCAACGTTAACAGATTCAAGAAATTCATTGCTAAAATGGCAGGAATCAGTGGGTGCAAAAGCGGAAATTCTCGTCTATTCTCGCAGAATGTTTGACAACTCTAACAGTTAAAAAATGTGACCATTCTAAGACGTCACTGCCTCGAGTGCCAAATATATATATTTCTTTTATTTGGGGTGAATTAAGGTGTAAGTACCAATTTCTCTTCTTCGCTCTCTTCCTTTAATAACAGAGTAACATTTACAGCTGGGCATACTGGAACGTGTCAAAAGCTGGAATCGAGCCCGGGGTATTTCCCATGAAAAGCTAGCGCTCAGTCACTCAGCACCTCCTACGCTCAAATGATGCAATACTGTAACTTAAGAATGGGAGAAAAAAGTACGATGTGGGCAATCTGGTCTAGAATGTTCCAGCAAAATGAACAGCAGATTCTGGCTAGGTCAGGGCATGGCCATGGTCAGGGCGTGTTTAACTACCCAGCTGTCTGTAAGCGTGATCCGCGGACTGCATGCTTTCGGCAGAGTCATAACTTGCGGCCCGCTACGTGATCTGTGACCTGATTTGGGAGTTGTGGCAACAACTTTTAGACACGATTATAAATAGTCTTGGGGGAAAGGGTTGCCAACCCTAATCAAACAAAACAGACTACTGCCATGTATGCACCACCCTGGAAGTGGGGAAGCTAATCAAAGCAACCTTGCATTCAAAGAACAAACATAATCCGACCTTCCAAAGAAGGAATTTGCCTTGGTACGATACAGTCATTGGGATAATCAGGACACACGCGGAAACTTAAGATATGACGTATGGTGAACAGTGCACCAAAATGACGCAAAACTTGATAGACAGAATAAACTTGTAGGCGACAGGGTCTACAGAGTGTTGAAAGATGAATATCAGATCTTGGCTAGGGCGCGTTTAACTAGTCCAGATGTCTGTAAGCGCGACCCGCGGGCTACATGCGGTCGGTAAAGTCGCACCCTGAAGAGAACAATGTCATCTACAGAGAAACTACGAGTCGCTGATGTGAATAATCGGGTCAATTAATTCCAAGGAGGGCAATATCATGTTCCATTTTTTCATTTTAAATTTTAATTCGAGTGACTTAAACAATAAATGCTTAAGCACATTGACATTCTACACAGGACCAAACTCACAACCAATAAATCTGGAACCCAACTGCCTTCAATGGCGTAGTAAATGCTGCATTGTTAATAAAATACAGATGTGTGGGGCATGTGTGGGTATGCTGGACGTCTTGGTGACCATACAACTTTAAGCTTTCACGCGGACGTCCGCCAATGAGATTGCGAGACGGCCTGAGTAAACCCTTGGTCCAAGATGGCATTCCAGGACAAAACAAACCGAATTGAGTTTGAACAATAGATGGTTGCTGGCATCAAGTATTTAATTTGTCTGACCAGATAGCAGAATTAGAAAATAACAAATTACAGACAGTTAATATAATTGTCGCCCGAATTTGGGATACATGAAAATACTGGTTATATGCAGTTACTTACTTTCCCTTCACTGGTCACCGGGAAAGACATAATATTTCTAATGTCCAGCCATGCGGATTATCTTGTTATTCCCTCTCAACATGTCCTCAGTATTCTAAGTTTCCATAAAGTTTGACGGTGGGGGCAGATCATCAGGTGGGCTGAGTATTGTGTTGCTCCATAATCGCATATTTCATCGTCCGCGAATCCACGTCTCTAAGTTCTTCCGGCATCATGATAAGCAGTTCGCAGTCTGTTTAATGGCTTCCATGTTGCTTAAGACTACTATGTATGGGCTGTGCTGACTAAGAAACTTAATTTAGATTTCTGTCTTGTACACTGCACCTGGTGCCTTACGTCGATTGACTGTTTCTCTCTTTCAATCTCTTCTCAGTGTCTCAGTGATGCTACGCTTTTTATGGCGCATATTTTTTATAGTTGGAGTAGGTTTTAGACACCCTGTAACTACATGACCAGTCTCATTTATTGCAATATCAATAGACTGAACTTGTGCAGAGGTCTTCCAAACTGACCCGGCGCAGTAAGCTACATAGATACACAGGGCAGGAGCTGATGTTGTTTTCCGTAGTTGGGCACGCCACCCCAGCCTAAATAAACTCATTGACTTATTGACAGTAACACATTGTTTTGTTGTAGAAGAAACTCGTTCTTCAGTTCATCACGCTTGTAGACGTTTCCCAATGAGCGGGTTACAGTGGTTCCCTTCTCGTATATGTCAAAGTGTAATGAAGAATGTGTGCCTTGGCTCTACTGGATGTAGTGCAATTCTTGACTTATAAGCAGACTCACCACTTCCGTGATTACATCATCGATCCAAACTCATTGACCAGTACGCTGTAACATGCGGTAGGTGGGATCTTGGTCTGTGTGTTTCACCTAACACCAACCTTCACAACAATGCTCGTTAGACCAGAATATAGGACACATTATGTGCAGACTTTGCCTGCACGAGTCACAACAAATTAAATTACCTTGTATTCAACATATTACGAATGTGACCGTTTTAGTAATAGAATCACTGAAGGACATCTGCTACACAAGTGAACAAAATATGATGGAGTGAGAAAGTATATAACATTACCAGTACCATTCCTTGGCAGCGGAGATGGCTTAGAGTGATCACCTCTATCGTTATAGTAAGGCCACAAATTGGTATGAGATAGCAGGAAAATGTAGTTGGCCGTTTCTAAATGTGTGATTAGGTGGCAGCAACATCCAGCGTTGTGATTACTGTAAGTAACAGACACTAGGTGCCATGCACGCGCGCAGGTTGGATACAAAATGGTGTCGATGTTCGAACTCAGAGCGTAGAATCAAAGAGCAGCGTGCTGTTGTGCGTGTTTGTTTGTTTGTTGTTGTTGTTTTGTTTGGATGATGGAAGGGGGTTGGGGGGGGGGGGGGGAGGGCATTGGCTACTGATGTTGGGAGAGGGCGGCCAAAAGAACTTTCAACAAAGGATATTCATAAAGAAATGTTTCCTGAAGTGTTTGTCACATAAAGCGGTGCATGACTGGGTCAATACATTTTCTCAGGAACGCTAAACATTTGCTGTGAAGCCGGATCTCATTGTCCTGCTCAAAATACAACGGAAGGATTTGTGCAGCGGGTGGATAAGATTCCTGCTTTACGGCTTCGAAACCTTGACATTGCTGAAATATAACATGTCGAGACTGGAGGCTTTTCACATACACAACCAGCAGCGTATCCTGGGCATCCGATGGCATGACTACATCCACAACATGGAGGTCTCTGCTAAAACAGCTTCCACCCAATGTCAGAAACACTTGACCGGCGCCGAGTTTCTTTGTTCGGACATGTTGTACGGGTGGACCAAGAAACCCCTGTACACAAGTCGTTCCATGCGCCAAAAGTCTTTCCCTGATCCGCTGAAGACGCAGAAAAGGCCGTCTCCGAACAGTATAGCTCCAGCAAGTAGCAACCTCCTCCTCCGCCCTGGACCAGGCCTGGAACCACGCCATAGTTGTGGGTCATGGATGTGGCCCACCGAAGCAACGGGCCTCATACGCCTTATCGAACATTATTTTTTATTATGTGGATGAGATGATTCGAGCTGACAGGTGAGTAACGATATTACAGTGTAGCAACCGCAATAGGGTGTTCGCGTGGTTTAGCCATCAGCACAATGCATCATCCAATCTTAGCGAGAGACGTTTCGCAAATATCGAAGAAGCTGAACATGAAGTGCAAATAGGACTGAGACAACAGACCAAAGACTCCTATGCTGCAGGTTTTGGTGCACATAAAGTGATGGAATCTTTTTCTTGATGTTGATGACCCGTTGATCAGCGTAGATGCGGATTCCAACTTTGTGTCCAGCTGACCCCGTCTTAGGCCATGGAAGTCCAGTGCATGGTATGCCCTCCTACAGAGGCGTCTCGGATGTTGTTGTGTACAGCAAAGGAGTCTCTGCCCAGCGCATTGGGGTTCTTTCCCGATGCCTCTTTTTACCTCGGGGATACCAGATTACTGACCCCGTGCTTCACCAATCACCGTTTTGGTGCAACAAATGACATGCCCATCTATGTTTTGCCTTGTCTGGATAGATTACCGCATCATTCACAAATGAAAATCGTCTAATGTACCCATTGTGGAGCTTTTGCATACGTTGGTTTGGGATAGTGATTCCGACCAAGCGTCTCTCAAGAGAGGTCTGGGTCAATCTCAGTTTGTCCTCCAGTGATTTTGTTAGTGTCCATGTCTCAGCACCGTAGCACATAGCAGAGAGCACAATGGAATTGAAGAGAGTGGCTCGTAGGTTCTGGTCTTGGCAACCGTCCAGGACCGTGTTTATGGTTAAAGTCATGGGGTAAGTGTATCATTGTTGGTGGAAATTATGTTGCGAAATAAAGGACAATGTAGGTGCAATAAGAAATGGCTCAAGTTCGTATCTGATTTAAAAAAATAGCCATTTGGGACATATTTTCTGACCCTCGTGTATGTATGTATTTGTGTAAATGCGTGTATTCGGTTTGACGCACTAAAGCGTATGAAGAAGATTAATAAAATACAGAGAACTAAGCGTAAATAGTTCCAAAATATAAACAATGACATCTGAGATTATTCTCAGATTTGTCCTCATTTTGTTCTTCAGTAATCACGCTTGTCTCGTGTGGTCCTTCGGCCATCGGGTATGTTCTCGTACAGCCATTTGATCATTGAACTTACCGGCACGCGGTTATTGGTTCATGGATAATGTCCTTATATGGTCATAAAGTCGTAGAGCCTCTTCTTGCGCAGCCCTTAGGACAACACAACTTTGAGGCACCTGAACTAGACATACTAAACTGGTACAGGTGTCTGGACTCTGTTCTACGTCACTGCGCGGGAAAGGGTGCAGCTTAGATTGCATGCGTCGTGTAGATAGGCACATTAACTGCAGTGACTAATGCAGCCAAAAATAACTGACCCATATTGTTCACGTATTTGCGCCAAACTTTAGCCCCTTTTATAGAGGATATATTCCTAGCTGGAGCCAGTGGGCGAAACACAGAAGGCACGAATTTTCTATGTACACCCCGATAGTGATATTGGCCATTTCAGAGATTTGAAAATCTCTACCCACTCTGTGTTTGGTTGTCTATTTCATGAACCGGGTAAAAACTGGACCAGGTTTTGAATTAGGTTACGATTAAGGTTAGATTATAAAAGAAAAGAGACCCGTTCACGGAATTGGCAAATCTCTGCCCATTATGAGAACATGCTTCCTAGCTTGTCCGTTTCATGGATTAAAGACCAAAAAAGAAGTCGAGATCGTTAACTGATTGATAAGGTTATGGGGTACTTACTTCTTAATTCACCCCAAACAAAAGAAATATATATTTTAAGCACATACTTTGAGGAAGTGTAACAGAAACGTCCACTTTTAATATACTATTTGGGTGGGATCAAGACGCTGAGCAGCGCATGAGCTACAGTGGTCAGCGACCCATAGCTGACTGCTAGCGTCAGGGCCAGTGAACCAGAGCTGCCAAGACCCTTCTTCACCTCCACGCGATGATCCTGGATAACAGGCTGCAGCAGGGTAGACTGGCTAAGGAGAAGGGATCGAAGAGGGAATGCTAACCTGGTACTAAAAAAATGCTTGCTGAAGTCGGATGTGTTGGACCAAAAGGTGCAAATATCGCAGTCAAGCTGTAAACTACGACACAACGCATTCCGTTCTCTGGACTACATTCTGCTACTTAAGCCCTTTCAGGGTTTGGTAGCGGGAGATTGAGAACGAACGAACGAAGCCAAGCCAAGCCAAACTGTTTGGGTTGCCAAACATTCTGAGAGAATGGACGAGATATTCTGCTGCCGATATTCCTGCTACCTTAGCAATGAATTTCTTGAATCTCTCATCGTTGGTCCATGATAAGGAGAGTAGCATCCAGTTTCTACAGCAGCATGTCAATATGCATGATGTCAGAGGATGTAATAACAACCAGATGTCTTACCATAACCCTAACCCTACCCTAACCATAACACTCATCCTAACCGTAAACCTAACCATAACCCTAAAACTCAAACATAACCCTAACCCTAACCCTACCCCAACCATACCACTAATCATAAATCTAACCATAACCATAAAACTCAAACATAATCCTAGCCCAACACTAATCCTAACCCTAAGCCTAACCATAACCCTAAAACTCAAACATAACCATAACCCCAGCCTTACCCTAAGCATAATACTTACCCTAACCCTAAACGTAATCATAACCCTAAAACTCAAACATAACCATAACCCATCGCAAAACTGAATATAACCCTCTTTTTAGACTTCTTTCTGTACCTAAGTCCTTACTAATTTATTTAAAAATAAAATTATATCGACCTGTGCTCCTCTTAAATCGAAATGAAATGTCCCGTTACTTACGCTGGGAACTCAGGGAACTCTGTTTGGGGTGAATTAAGACACAAGTACCGGTTATGATTAGGGTTAGAATTAAATAATAGAAACCTAGTTCGTAGAATGGGTAAAGTACACAGTACAGTTCAGCACACCGAAAAGGCAAGAAGGCAGGTTTGCGGAATGGGCAGAGCTGTGCATACCCAATGGCAAGAAATTTGACTTCATTTTGGAATGGTCAATTTCACTATTTTATGTTGTACCATACATACCTTTCCCCTCTTGTGATTGCACTGTAAACGGTCTGCTTACTTTTGTATTGTAGCATCGCCGTGAGCTGTTTCCAGGAGGGCTCTGTGTGTGACCGAGGCGAAAATTGGTCCACTTCTACACGGAGCATGCTTAAAGGATGCAACTAACATTGCACGCGGTCTAACCCACTCCAGAGCACAAAGCTCACCAACTCATGGAATTGTACATACCTCTTTTCACACATACTTCAATAAATTAAATCAAAACAATTGTCCAGTACCCTGTGGAGCATAATAATGGATCAAACGTTGACCTGTTTGTATTTGTTGAAGTTTGTGTGGCTTAACATTTCTACAGGATGTTATAATATTAACACTTGCAGTACTATAAACAATAACACTTATAGTCCTATAAATATTATAACACATATAATCCTAGAAACAATAACCCATATATACCTAAGAGCAATGACATGTATAGTCCTAGGCAAGTTTTAACACATGTAGTCCTAGAAACAAAAGCCCGTATAGTCCTAGAAACAATAGCACATATAGTCCTAGAAACATTATCACGTATAGTTCTAGAAACTTTATAACACAAATAGTCATAGAAACAATTTAACACGTATAGTCCTAGAAACAATTTAGCACGTATAGTCCTAGAGACACATTAACACATATAGTTCTAGAGACACATTAACACATATAGTTCTAGAGCCAATACCACAAATATGATGTGTAGGGTTGGTCTAGTCAAGTGGTAAACCTTCCTACTATGGGAAAAAAGCCCAGGAATATATCTAACAACCCAGTCAGCTCACCGACGGACGATGGCAGGACGATCAGCCTCAGCTCGTCAGCCTTAAAAATTATTTCATTGTACCACAACAGAGATCCTGGGATGCCACAAAACAAAAAAGAAGCCATGGGTGACCAAAAGCATTTTAGACCTTTGTGATAAGGGAAGGTCACTGAAAAAACACAATTACCCACCGGAGGAGGTCGGCAGTTATAAAGAGGTCAAGAAAGCCACACAACAAAAGATGAGAAGGCGAAAGAACCGTGGATATGCGAGCAATGCACAAACATTGAAGAGAGACTAAACAGAAATGATGCTAAAGGAGCATAAAAGGTTGTAAAAGAACTGGTAACACCAAAACAAAGCAGGAATCTTATGATCCATGATAAAAGCGGCAAGTGCCTTATTAAGGAAAATGGCGTACTGACACGATGGACAGAGTACTGTTCCGAGCTATATAACTATGAAGGGCGAAACGAACCTGAGAAAACAATCCCCCCATCACCAACAAATATAGAGGATAACCAACTGATAACGAAGGAAGAGGTAATTGCAGCGCTAAAGACATTGAGAAGAGGGAAGGCGGCCGGCGTTGACGATGTACCAGCATAGCTCTTACAAGCAGGTGGAGAGGTAGTGGTGGAAGGCCTGACACACATCTGCAACAAAATATGGGCGACAGGAAACTGGTCGGACTTATGGACGAAATCTATAGTTATACCGTTTCATAAGTCTGGAAACCTAGAGCTGTGCCAAAATTACAGAACAATAAGCCTCATCAGCCACCCTAGCAAGGTCATGCTTAGATTAATCCTCGACCGATTGAAACCCCAAGCAGAGAACATTATTGCCGAGGAGCAAGCAGGGTTCAGACAGGGAAGAAGCACTACAGAACATATATTTAATTCAAGGCTGCTTAGCGAGAAATATCTAGAACAGCCGCAAACACTGTATCACGTGTTTGTGGATTTTAATAAGGCTTTTGATAGGGTATGGCATAAAGCGCTTTAGGCAACCATGAGGATGTATAATATCAACGGAAATATTATAACGGTCCTTGACGCAGTTCTTGTGAATGGGAGGCGAGGAGACTGGTTTCGCACATCAGTTGGTGTGAGACAGGGGTGTACACTCTCTCCAACTCTTTTCAATATATTCCTTGAAGGAATTATGAGTGAGGCACTTGAAGGTCACGTTGGTACTGTCAAGATAGGGGGCCGAACGATTACCAACCTTTGTTTTGCAGATGATATCGACGGGTTGGCGGGTTCAGAAGCAGAACTCCAGAAATGGGTCAGAAGGCTCGATGAACCAGCTCTTGACTATGGTATGGAGATAAACGCTGGAAAGACACAATTAATGACCAACAACGCCACGGGCTTCAACAGCAGGATAAAAGCTGACGGTCAGGAACTCGAAGTGGTTGACCGTTTTAAATATCTTGGGTCGATTGTCAGTGATGGAGGATTAAAATGTGAGGTGTTGGCCAGAATAGCACAGACAATAGCGGCGCTTGCACGGCTTAACAAAATCTGGCAAGATAAACGGTTAGCACTTTGCACGAAAATCAGATTAATGCGTACACTGGTCCTGTCAATATTCCTCTATGCGTGTGAGACATGGACAGTTACAGCTGACCTTCAACGAAGGATACAGGTCTTAGAGATGATATGTTTCCGAAAACTTTTAAACGTCACGTACAAAGATCGAGTTACAAATGAGGAAATACGAAATAGAATTACAACAGCAATAGGGCCTTTCGAAGACCTCATGGCAACTGTCAAAAGAAAGAAACTCACTTGGCACTGTCACATATCGAGATCAAATGGTCTTGCAAACACAATCCTCCACGGAAAGGTGCATGGCAGACGACGAAGAGGCCGGTCCAAAAAGAGATGGGAGGACAACGTAAAAGAATGGACCAGTCTCCGACCAGAAGAGTCACAGGCAGCGGCATCTGACAGAGAGAGGTGACGTAGAGTTGTGAGGATATCTTCATGTGTGCCCCAACGACCTATATATACGATATATATATGAATGGCGCAAAAAAACCACACAAAAAAACCCCTGACTTTTTGTTGAAGTTCTACCTGAATGAGTTAAAGCGAGCTGGAATTACTATAATTAGTTAGGGGCACTTGTGTCCTATTGCTGCTAGGTTGCTCCCTTGTCATGGGCCAGTCACGTGGCATGGCAGGTATATAAAAATGGTGGACAGCACTGTTAATGCTTGCACAGAACAGGGTGCGTGTTGCGATGAAGTTTCTTGTGAGAGAAGGCGTGAAACCTGAGAAAATGTACAGACGACTTCAAACACAGCACTCAGATGCTGAGCAGCGCATGAGCTGCAGCGGTCAGCGACCCATAGCTGACTGCAAGTGTCAGGGCCAGCGAACCAGAGCTGCAAGACCCTTCTGCACCTCCAGGTTGTGATCCCGGATAACAGGTTGCAATAGAGCAGACCAGCTAAGGAGAAGGGATCGAAGAGGGAATGCTAACCTGGTACTCAAAAAATGCTTGCTGAAGTAGGTTGTGTTGGACCGAAAGGTGCAAATATCGCAGTCAAGCTGTACACTACGACACAACGCATTCCGTTCTCTGGACTTCATTTTGCTACTTAGGTCTGGGTTTGGTATCGGGAGATTGAGAACGAACGAAGATAAGCCAAACACAGCTCTCAGTCACAGTAAGACATTTGAATGGTGTTAACATTTTAGAGAAGACCGTACATCCGTTAGTCTTAATCCCGGCCAGTCATTCCTGTGAATGTCCAGATTGTGGAACGCCTTATCCTGGAAAATCGACGTCTAACCTGTCGCAAAATTGCACAAGAGTCAAGTCTTTCTCTGGGTACGGTGAACACTATTATTCATGCATATTCTCATTTTCGGAAGGTTAGCGCACGTTGCATTTGATCACATAGGACATCCTGCTCCTGCCAAGATGACACTCGACCTCATACGCTCGCCGCACTATGTGCCATCTGCGATAACTCGACTGGGAGGTTTTGCCACATCCACCTTATAGCCCAGACCTCGCTCCAAGGGATACCTATCTGTTTTGACCTCTAAAAATATATTTTCTTTGAGGTCAGCATTTCAGCACTGATGATGAAGTGAAACAGGCTGTCCTGGATTGGTTCAGATATACTGACAAATCTGTCTGCGCTGAAACTTTTTAAGCGTTACTTAAATGCCGTGCATAAACGTTTCCGGAGGTTACATCAAAATCTAAATGGCATATGACTACCTACAATTTTTTTTTTTTTTTCACTTTACAAAAAAAGTCCCGTTATAACTTTAACGCTCCTCGTGTGTGTGAATATATATATATATATATATATATATATATATATATATATATATATATATATATATATATATATATGTGTGTGTGAGCAAAGTAACGACAACCTACCGTACTACACACCTGCCAAGACACTCATAACGGCCACAATAAGTTGGCAGTCTTAAGAAGTGATGTTATGCAAATGCCACTTCCTTTTTTTATATACAGATGGATGAGCCAGGGACTTCTGTGGTCTCGAGGCAAGGTGGCCGCCTCAGGTGCCGGAGGTCGCGGGTTCGAATCACGCTGAAGACCTGGATTATTTTTACTCGGATCGTCTGGTAAAAAAACAAATCCCATGATTTCTGGGTAGAAATCAAAACTGCTGTCATCTCATTCACTGCTGCATCTTCGGCCCAGAGATACTGATCAGACAATGTTATCCAGGGTAAGGAAAAATATACTGATTAGACAATGTTATCCAGGGTAAGGCAAAATATACTGATCAGACAATGTTATCCAGGGTAAGGTAAAATATACTGATCAGGCAATGTTATCCAGGGTAAGGCAAAATATACTGATCAGACAATGTTATCCAGCGTAAGGCAAAATATACTGATCAGACAATGTTATCCAGGGTAAGGCAAATTATACTGATCAGACAATGTTATCCAGGGTAAGGCAAAATATACTGACCAGACTATGTTTGTCAGGGTCAGACAAAACATACTGATCAGACAATGTTATCCAGGGTAGGGCAAAATATACTGATTAGACAATGTTATCCAGGGTAAGGCAAAATATACTGATTAGACAATGTTATCCAATGTAGGGCAAAATATACTGATTAGACAATGTTTGTCAGGGTAAGGCAAAATATACTGATTAGACAATGTTTGTCAGGGTCAGACAAAACATACTGATCAGACTATGTTTGTCAGGGTCAGGCAAAACATACTGATCAAACTATGTTTGTCAGGGTCAGGCAGAACATACTGATTCGATTGTGTTAGTCAGAGGAAAACATAGCATACTGATCAGACTAAGTTAGTCAAGGTCAGGTGAAACATACTGATAAAGCTCTCACCTCACTTCCATGCAGTTCTCCCTGGAAGCAGGCTGTTGCATGGTAGTCTGGTTAGCAAGTTTGAGATGAACGGGATCCTCCTAGTAATGATCGCCACGCAAATGAAGTCAAACACATGACAACAGTTTGGAGGACTACGGTTTACCGTCATCAGCACCCTCGGGATGTGAGTAATGCTACAGCAGCCCGCCACATTCTAGGTTCACGAAAGAGTAAGCATAATTATGGTAGGCATTAAACAACAACAACGGATACCAAGAGGTAAGAAGCCTTTCAGTGTTTGAAAAAAATGCTCTAGAATAAAAAAAGAAGCAAATAGGGTCGCTATACTTGAGAAGTAAAGCGCTTTCCTATCAATAAGTAAAAATGTGAAACAGTGGATGGTCGAAACCAACAAATTTCAAGCGTCTGCTCGTCTCAAGGAGGCGAGATCATGCCCATAGTTCTTTAGGAGACGAACAATAAACACAGAATCCCCATGCAGACGCTGTGCACATAAAAGAAACCATGTAAGATGAAAATCTAGAATAACAAGAGGTTGGCCACAGAACGGACAAAAATGGTTTAAGGTAACGGAAGTTTTCCCCAAAAGTGGCCTGCATGGATGCCGAAAGGTGATTGCCTTTCCATCATGCAAAGACACTACAGGCTAACACCTAATTGTCTACACACTCGATTGAAGTAAGTAAGTAGCCCATTTTCAATCATGTCTGACTATAGGTTGATGCGACCTTAGAGTAGTAACTCTCTACTGAGTTTTTGGTTTTCCTTTTTCTTGCGTCTGTGTTATTTCACTTCTCTGTGTTGCATAAGCTTATTTAGGTCCCGCGTGAGATGATTCGTCAAGTTGCATCTCCATTTGGATCGGTCTGCAGCTATGTCATCCCAAGATGTCAGATATCCAGTTTCTTCATGTCTCGCGCACATGCATCTATGAACCTCATCTGTCATCTGGCAACTGTTCTTTTACCACACGCCCTGCTACCCATTGAGAATATCTTTGGGGATGCGACCGTCTTCCATGCGACGAACATGACCAAGCAATCGCAGTATTCGTTGTCGAAGGAGGGTGTACATATCTGGAAGACAGGTGCGAGAATTCACCTCTACATTTGTCTCCCTGTCTCTCCATGAGCTGTTAAGGATGGATCTCAGGCGACGTAGGTGAAATGTGTTGATGCTTTGCTATTGTTTGGCAAAGGTTGTCCACATTTCGCTACCATATAAGAGCGTACATACGACACAGGCATTTGTGGACCATAACTCGATTGTAAGTAAATACAAAGGGTCCTCTACACCATCAGGGATACGACATCGAAGAATATATCGTATAATGATGCAGGAGTAACAAGTTAACACCTACGTATTACAGTATTCAGATAATGGTGTTAATAAAAAGGAAGATGCCAAATAACAAGTTTAGAAATGCCAGGACGTTCGTGAGATATAAAAGTAAAGAAAGTTCACCAATAGACTTCATTAACCGCTGGTCAGGAATGAAGTGCTAAAGACTTCAGTATATTAAGGTACAGCTTATGAGGTGGGGGTGGCCAGTTTCCCTTCCTCGCTGTCTTTTAATTCCCTAACCCTGTCAGGTACACATTTACAGCTGGGTAGACTGGAGTTACCGGTAGTGGAAGTTGCCACATACCTTTGCCATAAATAGCAAGTGATCTATCACTGCGCTTATCACTCTGTGAGATACACAGGGTATTTGTTTTAAGCACGTACAAATTCGCTCGTCAAAGAATTATTTGTGTTTGTGTACTGTCATCTAGACAAGCGCAGTTGGGAAGTAACTTTGAACTCTGTGTCCCAGACATAACTAAGGAAAACCGTTCAGACTAGAAACCAATGGGATGACTCCTTCCGATACAGAGAGCTGCGAGAAACGAAGCGATGAAAATGACAACATAGATGACTCATTTTCCTAATTAATCCCGTCGTTCTAATAAATGTCAAGGTATTTTTGTATCCCCGTCATTGTACTGTGTCTTACACCTAACGGTCCGCCTCCTCACTCCGCACCTAATCATCCAGATTTGAAGCTCTGTCCTTGATATGGGAACATTTGTTGTTGTTGTTGATGGCTCATTTCATAACACGCGACAACACATGTAACAGAAAGCACACATAGACCGATATAGCAAGCACATACTACCGTATGGGGAGCTGGTGGCCGCATGGTTTGGTGGGCCTGTGCCTTGGCCAATGGCATACGAGTTTTTCTCTATCAGGAGAGGTTGATAAAAATAACACGTCTAGTTTGTACATTATGTGGCGTATAGAGGTGAAAATGACCTTCATTCCTCAGTTCTTTAAATTCAATCAGTGACTCGCCCTTGGAGTGTTAATTGCGCTCAAGGACCAGCACAACAATGAACTCGGTGGTCAAGCAGACTCGCTGGAACGCCTGTTCCAGTTCTTTAAAAAAAAGCATAATCCAGTGGATACCAGCCCACTGCGTCATTCCAGGCAATGAGGAGGCGGACGGACTAGCCGGAGAGGGAGGAATGCTGCAGCAGAGTAATACAGAAATCACATACAAGGAGACTAAAACATTCATCAAGGCAACGTACACTGCAAAAGGGAAAACAGACGATCCTGGTCACATAGAAAACGATGCCTACCATCAACTCTCCAGGCGAGACCAGGTGATCATTCTTCGGCTACGCACAGGTCACAACAGACTTAGATGCCATACGTACAACAAGTTTAAGATTGGCACTACAGACCTTTGTGCCTGCGGCCCAGCCCTCATGAAGGCAGAACATATTTTATAGTCCTGTCCACTGTATACCGACAAATGAAGTAGCATTTGGCAACAGCCAGTGTCCTTCCACGAGAAACTGTACGGAAGCGTATAGAGCCTTGAGTCGGCTGCTGAGGTCTGAAGACGAACGAGGAAGAAGAAGAAGAATCAGTGACTCAAGCAATAGGAATTCACGCTGTTACTAGTGCTAAACAAAATGTTGATCGTTACTATTATAGTAGATACACTCGAACGGTACTGTTGATTCGAATACGCCCACATAGATTTTTCAAGCATGTCGTAAAGGCGAATAAAGAAGGTCGTGCGTGTGACTAGCAAAATGATTATGCAATACCATTGCTGTCGCAACCGACACTACAAATGCTTGGACACTGGGTTTCTGTAGAAGAGTCAACTGCGAGTTTTGGTTTTAAGCTTCACTAAGTGGACGTCTGATTAGTGTAGTGGTAATAGATTACTCGCGTTTCACGGCAAAGTACGGGTTTCAACTCCCACAACCGTCACACTCCAGTCGACCCAACTGTAAATAGTTACGTGGCTAACAACTGGGGAAATTAAAGGCGGTGATAAAAGAAACTGGCCACCCTACTTCATACAAGCTGTGACTTAGTATATTGAAGTCTCTAACAAATTCGTTCCTTGACAGTAGGGTAAGTATGTGACATACCTTGACATTTCTTTTCGCTTCACTTGGAGCGAAAAACCAAAACATCAGTATTACATATCAAGAATGGGGAAATTGAGACATTAGTCGGTCCAGGAACAGCATGCTGATCAGGACGCCGCGTCAGAGTCAGGCACAATATACTGACAAAGACCACTATCTCTCTTCTAAGTAGCGTTCCCTGGAAATAGGCTGTTTCTAGGCAGTCTGGCTGACGAGACATGGATCGACGTGAACCCTGTAGTAGTGAGCGTCACGCACATGAAGCCAAGCATAGCCCAACCGAATGGAGAACCGCGGTCCACCTTCATCAGCACACTCGGGATGTGATGAAAGCTACTACAATTTGAACTCAACGTCCTTTTCAGGGCGCACAATAAAGTAAACTTACTCATTACCGGCATAGAACGACAACAATATATCAAGAATAGTCCACGTGATATTATTTCAATTGTGAAATGGCCACTGTGGACTGAGATACCATCTGTTCAAGACATGAAAAAAGGGTTAAGAAACAAATGTCATTGTGGGTTGGGCAGACAACCTAGACTATCATCATGTCTGTGATAGAACGCCGCTCTCGTCCCAGCTATTCGATAGGAATCTCGGCCAGCAGTCAGTCTACCCACCTGCATAATGTTCAGAGCGTTCTTGATGTCTTGTGTCAATCTACGCTTTGGTCGACCTCTGTGTGATATTCCTGGAACAACACCCTCCAGAACTGTTTTCACCAGTCCGTCATAAGGATTGATGTGGCCGGAAAACCTCAGTTTCCGATACATAACCTGGTTTATAAAACAGTTCTCTTCGACACTCAGATCTTGCAGCATAGCTTTATTTGTTATTTTCTTTACATAAGGCATTTCTAGGATTTTCCTGAAGCATTTCGTTTCGAAAGCCCCGATCCTCTTCTTAACTATTTGTGTCATGTTCAATATCTCGCATTCGTGCATTGCCACACGAAATACGCATGTTCTGTAGATCTTCAATTTTAATTCTTAATTAGTATTGTGCCACACATTTTGCATACTGTTCAGTTTCTGCACCACTATAGGCAATGGGCTCCTAGAATATACAGACACCACATTTTGCTCAGCCAATGAATAAAACCAAGCTCCTTAAACTCAAGACTATCAGCAAAGAAATAATGCCGAGGGAAAGCCGATGGGAAAAAGTGGATATCTTAACCTATCCAGGCAGCACAGCTGAAACATCCGGAAGTACAGATGCAGATGTAAGAAGCATAATTGTAAAGACAAGAATGGCATTCCTGACACTCAACAAAATATGGAGATCTAAATTAATTTAGATTCACACCAAAGTTAGAATATTCAACGCAAGTGTCAAGTCGTTGCTGCTGTATGGACCGGAAACGCGGAGAACGACCAAAACCGTACAACATAGACTCCAGTCCTTTGTTAACAGATATCTGCAACAGATAATGGGTATACAGTGGCAGGATATATTGAGGAATGAAGACCTATGGGGAAGGGGATCCAACAACAGTCACTGGAATACATAAATTAAGCGAAGAAAATGAGACTGGGTTGGACACGCTATGAATGGCACCGCCCAACGTAGCCAGACATGCTCTTACTTGGAATGGTCTAAAGACAAGAATAAGAGGTGGACCCAAAAGGCATAGAGGCGAGAATGTGAGAAGGAACAACGATTACACTCGGAGAGAGCAGGCTAAGACCGTGCATGATTGCCAATATACCGAGAGAAGGTGAATTGCTTCGATTGATTGATTGATTGAATTGTTGCAGACATGATTATCAACACATCACTCCATTTCCTGCAGTCGGTATTCCTTACAGATGCAAAACCTAAAGACTGACAATCTGTCAGAGCCTAGAAAAGACTTAGGGAATTAAAAGCCAAGATAAGGGTAGAGCTACTTTGGATACGAACAACTGTGGTATGTCAAACAACAAGACAGCAAACAGGTTATCAATGGAGAGAACAAAACGGACAAACAATTATCTTCCAAGATGGGGACGGCGTGGGCTAGTGGTTAAGTGACACGGCTCACAACCAGAGGGTGCTGGGTTCGATCCCCATCACAGCACCGGCCGTTACCCCTGGGAAGCTAACCCTTAGAAAATGCAGGAGGAAGCAGACCCTTACATAGAATGTACGCTGAAGTCGGATGCACTGGGCCGACAGGCGCAAAATAAAAACCACATTGCAACGCAACCGACCTTGGGGATTAGAGAAACAAGGCGAATGAAAAAAAATCAAAAAATCTTCCAAGATAAGAAGACCCTTATCCAAGACATAACAAAAGTCAACCAAACGAGAGACAACTCTCACTGCCTTGGTCGAGCCGAGCAAGTGACCCTGTTCCGCGGAAGAACAGGCGACAAATTGAATGGCCGCTTATACAAGTCAAAATTCGCTCATCACCCATGCGTATGTGTGGGCATTCAAAACAGCCAGCCGAACATATCCTGCACGAATTATATGTTTAGTCTACTGGGTACTGAATACTACTTATTTTCAGTGTCCAGTAACCTCACATAGTTTCCGCCTAAAAACGAGCCTCTGTCATTGCCTTTTCACTTGTCACCATTTGGTCTCAACTGTACAGGATTCTCGCATACTGGGAATCAGGTGTTCCAGGTTTTGGACGGCCCCACATTCGCAATATTAATCGTCTGTATATCCCTACTTTTGCAAGTTAGACCAACATCTGGACACACCTGCACAAACCTATTCAAAAATCTTCACGTAGTTTACTTTTTTAAAATGTTTTTTTGTGTGTTCGTCTTATTTCTTTATTCCCCAAGACGGTGTGTGTTGCACTATGTTTTTATTTTGCGCCTGTTGGACCAGTGCGTCAGACTTTGGCATGCATTTTATGTAAAGGTCTGCTTCCTCATGCATTTTCTAAGGGTTTGATTCCCCGGGGTAATGGCCTGTGCTGTGTTGGGGATGGAACCCAGGACCTTCGGTTTGTGAGCCGTGTCACTTAGCCACTAGCCCACGCCGTCCCCACGTAGTATATGGCAAATCTTGTTCTGCTGCAAATTCTTCTTTAATCTCCATCCAACCTTCACCGTTCTTTTGGCGCCACTTTTCTTTGCGGTTTCTTTCGGTATTCTGTTCTAAGGGCTGTACAGCCTGCAGAAAACTTGTCATTGATTTCAGTTGTACTTTTGTTGGTGTAGGTCCAAAAAGAGGGTGTCTCTGATCACAGGACTGCTTTTGTCTCTAAACTTAAGAACGCGACAACATATCTTTTACTATCCAGAGATACGCTAACAGCGTCGACCTTTTCCTTTGGTGTCGGTTTAATGCATCACGTCAATATTCGGCATGTCTAATTCACTGCCACATCCACCAGCCTAGTGTGTGTGAAGGCATTCCATATTGGTGCCGCATACTCCGCCGCTGAGGATGTGACGAGCACCGTTTGGAATGCTCCCAACGCAAAGTTTGTGAGCTTGTGAATACTGGCCTATGGAGATGAGCCTCCGTACAAGGCTGTTTTACTGCCCAAATTAATTCTGCACTTCAACTAACATTTATCCAGCGAACTGTACAGTAAAGGAAAGGAAAGTAAAGTAACCCATAGAATTACTGCCGTAGGGGTGTGAGGTGTTAGCGATCTCACATTTCAAAGACTCGGCTATATAAGGGCCGCAGCCATCTCCGCCTCAACTGCGGAATGAACCCAGGACCACTCAGATGCGAAGCCAGCTCGCTAACCACTACGCGGCTCCCACTGCAGAGAACTGTACCCCCACTGAAAAGGACGTGGCGAACGAGTAGAAGAAGAATGTAGTCTAATAATCCGTCGACCTCACCAGATGAGTATCGTGACAGTGGAAGAATATACTTCTATTATCTAGACGACAGAAGCATATGTCGGACGGTCACATTTGTAAATATGAATGTAGATATGCGATTATAAGGGAGCAAACGACGGCGGAGAATAGCATGGACACCCACACGAACAACAGGCAATGCTGTTTCAATTAAGAACGATTATATTTAACACACGTTTGGAGCAATTTTGAGAGAGCAATGGGCGTATAACCCGTGAATCATTGAACTTAATTTGTGGGAACTTAGCGTGAAATCTGGACTAATACATGACGTCACTGCTTCTGACCTCAAGCCGCAAATATATCCTGACTTCGACGAAAAGACGAATTTCTTTTTTTTAATCTTTCATATTTTTCTCTCTTCCATCTCTATACGAGTTCTTTTTCTCCTTCTTTCTTCTTCTTCTTCTTCTTCTTTTTCTTCTTGTACGTCTTGTTCTTGTTCTTCTTGTTCTTGTTCTTGTTCTTTTTCTTCTTCTTCTTCTTCTTCTTCTTCGGCATTCGTCCTGAAACGTACGTTTGTAACGCTGTGAAGCAGTTTCCAGAGAAGCTGCGATATTTGCGTCTTTCGGCCCGACACATCCAATTTTAGCACCTTATTTTGGGGGACTTGATTTGCCTTCCCTGTTTGTTCCCTAATCTCTTTGCCAGATTGCATAGTTGAATTTTGCCCCCCCCCCCTCCGTTGCCCCGGCAGCCACTTCAAGGAGAAATAGGGTCTTGGTCAGTTATGGTTCACTGACTGATGCAAGCAGCCAGCTTTGGGGCACTGGCTATTGTCGGCTCATAAAGTGCTTCATCTTTGGCCCCACTATATGAATGAGACTAACCCCTCTAGGGCAGTACTATTTAACCTTGGGCGTTAGCGCTCACTAGTGAGCGATTTTAGCTTTCAGTTGGGCGGTAGCAGAATAATTACATTCTTTATTAAAAACATATTTTGTATTATTGCAGAATATCAACAAACCAACAAAAGTGAACATTTAGAGGACCTGTGTTTTTCCAGTGGCAGCATACGCCTGTGAAACATGGACAGTTACCCACACCTCAAGGAAGATATCGAGTCATTTGAGTCGAAAAGTTATAGAATGGTTTTTAGAATACCACGGCAAAATAAAAGAAGAATGCTGACATTCGACATAGAGGATACTTACTTACTTAGTCGCTCCTCTTCTACCGTGAGGTGTAGAGGTTTGCCAAAAAGAACGCCACCCTGCTCTATTCGCCGTCTTTTTCCTGGACTTTTTCCAATCCAGCCCTCTATCACTTAGGGACTGTCGTATGTTGTCTTCCCAACGTACTTTGGGACGTCTTCGGGGTCTGCGTCCTTGACTTTTGATCTGCCATGACCGCTTTGGTATCCTATCTTCTTCCATTCTACAGACATGGCCAAACCACTGTAGTTGGGACTGCTCCACTCGGGTCTGCAGGGGTTGAACTTCAAGATTGCTACGTATTGTCTGGTTACGGATCTTGTCCCTTTTCATCAACTGAACCGCCTTTCTTAGGTACCTCATTTCTGAAGTTTATAATTGCCTTTCTTGGACTCACATCCATATGTCAGAACAGGCACATAGGTCGAGCGGTATACATCCATCTTTGCTTTCCTGCTTATTGTTTTTCTACTGAGGAAACCTCTGTTTATTGCATGGAAGTCTACCTGCTGCTGCAATTCGTGCAGTTAACTCCTCTTTGATTCCTCCCCTGCTGTCTATTACCACTCCTAGATATTTAAAGTTGCTGACCTGCTCCAGTGCTCATGTTCCCATGGTTATCTGATGTCTCTTTTCATCTCTGGCGATCACCATGGTTTTTGTTTTGGAGTTGCTGATGTGCATTCCTCTTTTCTTCAACTCTTCTTCCCAGACCTGCAAGTTGATCTGGAGATGTGCTTCGGTTTTCGTGATCAGGGCCACATCGTCTACAAATGCTAGTTCCGATATGTAACTTGGTCTCATCTTCCAGTACCCTACTTCATACTTTTTTGTCCGTTCCTTGCAGGCTTTGAGGACTTCATCCATGAGGAGTATGAAAAGGTACGGTGATAGAATGTCCCACTGTCTTACTCCGCTAGTGGTCATGAACTCTCCTGACTTTTGATTTGATGTTCGCACATAATTTCTGCATGTTTTATAGAAACTCTGTATGGCATAGATCAGGGGTCCTGGGATGTTCTTCCTTGTCAGGCACTCCCAGAGTTTGTTCCAAGGAACTTTATCAAATACTTTCTCCAAATCCAAAAAGCAGAGATGCATCTCTTTATCATATTCAAGAGCCTTTTCACTTAGCTGTCTGAGTGTAAAGATACTGTCTTGAGTACTTCTGGTTGCCCTAAACCCACATTAAGTTTCATCCATGTTTGGCTCTGCTAGACCTCTTAATCGCCGTTCTAGAATCCTAGAGTAGACTTTTCCGGGGACACTGAGAAGGGAAATAGCTCTGTGATTTTCACATTGTCGATTGTCGTCCTTTTTAAAAATTGGTATTATTATTGCAACCTCCCAGTCTCTTGGTATCTTCTTGTGGCGCCAAGCTGCCTTGAGAATCTTCATGAATAGCATCTCTCCTGCCGTTCCCATGTATTTAACCATTTCTGGTGTTATACCATCATGTCCTGCTGCTTTACCAATCTTAATTTTCTCCAATGCTGCCTTTAGTTCTTCCATTGTGACATTATCGTTTCCCTCCACGGCTCCCTCTACTTGAATTGGGACTGTTACTTCCAGAGCTTGGTTTTCATCCACTCCAAGGAGATCTGAGAAATATTCTTTCCATCTGTTCATTACCTCTTCTGGGGCAGTCAACAGCGCACCTTGTTTATCTTTAACAAATTTTAGGGGGCATTAGGGGGGTGTAAGACACTCCATATCATGACACTAAGTAGGGGGGTAGGCTTGGGGGGGGGGGGCTGAGGAAGGCAAGCAGGGATTTGCAAGTAAGGTAAAGGTAGTCTCATAGCAGACATTGCCATCGGGGAAGAAGTGTTAGGTTTGTATTAAAGGAGGTGGGGGTTTGGCAGTTTCCTCCCTCGCTGCCTTTTTTCTTCCCTATCCGTCAGCCAGGTACCCATTTACAGCTGGGCGGACTGGAGCTGCCAGTAGCAGGATTTGAACCTCCTAGCTTTGCCATGAAAAGCAAATGCTCTACACTGCGCTAATCAGACAGTAACATCTACACAAAAAAATGCCTCATAAATAATACAGGGTCGGAACGGGGAGCATCGAATGTTAATACCGTAACCTGCCAGTACGACTTGTGTTGTGGTAGAGCACATCGCTTTTCATAGTTTTAAACGGGGTTCAAATCCCACTATTGCTACTGCTTCAGTCGATCCAGCTGTAAATGGGTCACTTCAATACGAATAGGGAAGTAAAAGACAGCTAGGAAAGGAACTGGTACCTTATCTCATGTCCAAGCTGTGGCTTACTATACTGAAGTGTCTAACAACTTCATTCCCCGACAGTAGTGAAACTACTATAGGGCAAACCTTGACTTACTATACTGAAGTCTCTAACAACTTCATTCCCCGACAGTAGTGAAACTACTATAGGGCAAACCTTGACTTACTATACTGAAGTGTCTAACAACTTCATTCCCCGACAGTAGTGAAACTACTATAGGGCAAACCTTGACTTACTATACTGAAGTGTCTAACAACTTCATTCCCCGACAGTTATGAAACTACTAGAGGGCAAACCTTGACTTACTATACTGAAGTGTCTAACAACTTCATTCCCCGACAGTAGTGAAACTACTATAGGGCAAACCTTGACTTACTATACTGAAGTCTCTAACAACTTCATTCCCCGACAGTAGTGAAACTACTATAGGGCAAACCTTGACTTACTATACTGAAGTGTCTAGCAACTTCATTCCCCGACAGTAGTGAAACTACTATAGGGCAAACCTTGACTTACTATACTGAAGTGTCTAACAACTTCATTCCCCGACAGTAGTGAAACTACTATAGGGCAAACCTTGACTTACTATACTGAAGTGTCTAACAACTTCATTCCCCGACAGTAGTGAAACTACTATAGGGCAAACCTTGACTTACTATACTGAAGTGTCTAACAACTTCATTCCCCGACAGTAGTGAAACTACTATAGGGCAAACCTTGACTTACTATACTGAAGTGTCTAACAACTTCATTCCACGACAGTAGTGAAACTACTATAGGGCAAACCTTGACTTACTATACTGAAGTCTCTAACAACTTCATTCCCCGACAGTAGTGAAACTACTATAGGGCAAACCTTGACTTACTATACTGAAGTGTCTAACAACTTCATTCCCCGACAGTAGTGAAACTACTATATGGCAAACCTTGACTTACTATACTGAAGTCTCTAACAACTTCATTCCCCGACAGTAGTAAACTACTATAGGGCAAACCTTGACTTACTATACTGAAGTCTCTAAAAACTTCATTCCCCGACAGTAGTGAAACTACTATAGGGCAAACCTTGACTTACTATACTGAAGTCTCTAACAACTTCATTCCCCGACAGTAGTGAAACTACTATAGGGCAAACCTTGACTTACTATAATGAAGTGTCTAACAACTTCATTCCCCGACAGCAGTGAAACTACTATAGGGCAAACCTTGACTTACTATACTGAAGTCTCTAACAACTTCATTCCCCGACAGTAGTGAAACTACTATAGGGCAAACCTTGACTTACTATACTGAAGTGTCTAACAACTTCATTCCCCGACAGTAGTGAAACTACTATAAGGCAAACCTTGACTTACTATACTGAAGTGTCTAACAACTTCATTCCCCGACAGTAGTGAAACTACTATATGGCAAACCCTGACTTACTATACTGAAGTGTCTAACAACTTCATTCCCCAACAGTAGTGAAACTACTATAGGGCAAACCTTGACTTACTATACTGAAGTCTCTAACAACTTCATTCCCCGACAGTGGTGAAACTACTATAGGGCAAACCTTGACTTACTATACTGAAGTGTCTAACAACTTCATTCCCCGACAGTGGTGAAACTACTATAGGGCAAACCTTGACTTACTATACTGAAGTGTCTAACAACTTCATTCCCCGACAGTAGTGAAACTACTATAGGGCAAACCTTGACTTACTATACTGAAGTGTCTAACAACTTCATTCCCCGACAGTAGTGAAACTACTATAGGGCAAACCTTGACTTACTATACTGAAGTGTCTAACAACTTCATTCCCCAACAGTAGTGAAACTACTATAGGGCAAACCTTGACTTACTATACTGAAGTGTCTAACAACTTCATTCCCCAACAGCAGTGAAACTACTATAGGGCAAACCTTGACTTACTATACTGAAGTGTCTAACAACTTCATTCCCCGACAGTAGTGAAACTACTATAGGGCAAACCTTGACTTACTATATTGAAGTCTCTAACAACTTCATTCCCCGACAGCAGTGAAACTACTATAGGGCAAACCTTGACTTACTATACTGAAGTCTCTAACAACTTCATTGCCCGACAGTAGTGAAACTATTATGAGATAAACCTTTACCTCGTAACCTGCCAAACAAGCTGTAAAAGGCGAATAAGAGACATGGGTCATATTTTCCCATTGTACAGAAACTATACTCTAAAAACGCCAACATATATAGTCATGTCAACGTTTTGCTGCCATGTTTTTGTTGAAGATGTATGCTCCACAAGGAACACAAAGGTTTAGAGTGATTCAATAAAAATAGTGAATTACAAAGCACGGAACAATAACTACAGAAAGAGCTTTGTTCAACAAGATTTTCGCCCCGACACTATGCTACCAATGCCAAAACTGAACACTAACATCAAGTGAAAAACGACAAATCGTTACATCAGACATGAAATACCTTAGAAAAATATTGGGTATGACAGGGAGAGACAGGATCAGAAGCGATAAAATTAGGAAACTGGTGGGAACAACATCAAAAGACAGAACTATAATGGTTTGGCCACACAACAGGAATACCACCATACATGACAATAAACGATCTCCCCCAATCCCCCAAACAAGCCATGCTATTTAGATTCAAGGCCGGGATCAAGATGCTGCAGCGGTCAACGACTGCTAGCGTCAGGGCCAGCGAACCATAGCTGCCAAGATCCTTCTACACCTCCACGTGGTGATCCTGGATAACAGGCTGCAGCAGGGCAGACTGGCTAAGGAGAAGGGATCGAAGAGGGAATGCTAACCCGGTACTCAAAAAATGATTGCTGAAGTCGGATGTGTTGGACCGAAAGGTGCAAATATCACAGCCAAGCTGTAAACTATGACATAACGCATTCCGTTCTCTGGACTACATTCTGCTACTTAAGCCCTTTCAGGGTTTGGTAGAAGGAGATTGAGAACGAAGAAGAAGAAGAAGATTCAAGGCCAAAAGCGGACCACGAAAAAACGCGCCTTAGAAACACCTGGGGCGGCGAATGTCACTATGCAAGAGACATTCAGTAGGGCTCGTTTTTTATATATGTTCATATTTTGAAGTTGAAAGGCTTAACATGATAAGCGAAAAGAAGAATAAACAGAAGAAGAAGAAGAAGAATAAGTAGAAGAAGAAAAAGAAGAAGAAGAAGAAGAAGAAGAAGAAGAAGAAGAAGAAGAATAAAGAATAATTCGTTGTCTTTGTGATCAGAAAATCTTAAAGAAATTGTCTAGGAGGATTAAAACGTTTGATATTTCAATATCACTTGAAGGGGAATTGATAGTGTAGCTATAAACATAATGTTATAACTTATTAAGAATTTGCCTCCGTTTAGTGAAGCAGTTTGATTCAACATCATACATAGGTCTTTTGTTTACATTAGGGCGCTATTAATGTTCAGGAACAGTTTTATGTATGTATGAGCATAAGGGACTGTTATAGGGCACGCAGTTCGTAAATGGCAATATAATGATTGCGGAACGTTTTCACAAATCGTTGGTCGAGCAGGATGGGGAGTATAAAAGGAAGGAGATGAAGTATGTACAGACAGCGGGATACTAGAACCATCGATGTCCACACTCCTCGCAATTTCCCGAAGGGACCCGGACACATCTGGGTTTGTCCGACATGCAGGGGCGTCGATTTTTTGCATAACATAATGTCCCCCGAAACAAAAACTGGCGAGATAAGAAGTCACTCACAAGTTTACCTAACCGTAAATTGGTACATTATTAAAAGTAAGGGAAGACAAGACTGCTGGATAGGGAACTATTTATATCCATTTTTATGCGAAGAAACAAAGACATGCTGCAACCAACTCTGTTTAGGTGCAGAACTGCCCCTTACTAGCAAAGATAGCACCGTAACAGAACTGCCCCTTACTAGCAAAGATAGCACCGTAACAGAACTGCCCCTTACTAGCAAAGATAGCGCCGTAACACGCTGCGGGTTTACATTGTTCTGCTGTTTTAGTTCATTATGGATGCCTACGGATTACCCAGAATCACAATAGTCGACGACTTCACACTTGTGTTCACAGAAACGTGTTGTTGTTTTCCATTTGAACTGAAATTTCCGTCCGATTATTCTGGCTTGGACATCAGCAATATGAAAAGCACAACGCTTAAACCTGTGTCGTATTTCACGGTCTAGTCCATACGGCTTAACATTCACAAGGTTCGTCCTAGCTGCAAACGCCAGTTTTGATATGTGAAATTTAGACACGACTATTCAGAGAACGAACACAGCCGGGGAGAGTTGCCCAACTCACTTACACGCAGAGTGAGGCCCCTACGACCTCTTGTGGTTATGGGAAAGGCGCGACACACATGGTTAGATGTTACCACACTCCCCCTCCCTCCGCTGCCTTGCGGGATACCTGTTCACGGGAAAGGATTAGGGAGCAAACCCTGAGACAAAATATGCACCCTGTGCTATGTCTCGATAAATATCTTGCCATTGATCCACCCCCTTCCCCTCCCCACCAATTAATGTTTACGTTCACTCTTTAAACTCTACCAACGATTCCGTGTATGTGGAATGCTGATGGAGAAGACCAGTCGATTAGTCCTAAGACCGGTTGTAAGGTTGTCTAAGTATGTCTTTCCATTTGACTCTATCCTCTGGTTGGACAGTCCTGAAACTGGTAGTAAGGTTGTCTGTTTGTCTTTCCATTTGACTCTATCCTCTGGTTGGTCAGCCCTAAGACTGGTTGTAAGGTTGTTTGAGTATGTCTTTCCATTTGACTCTATCCTCTGGCTGTTCAATCCTAAGACTGGTTACTTGGTTGCCTGAGTATGTGTCTCTATTTGACCCTATCCTCTGGTTGGTCAAACGCACTTCATTTCAAAAGGCTTCCAAGATGTTTTTCATCCTACTTTTCTAGAGACCATGTTCCAGCCCCATACAGTGCAATAGGCCATATATAAGAACCAATTACTATTTTCCTCAGTTCTGTCCTGATATTATTTGAGGTTAGCAATTTCTGTTTTTCTCTTAAGCCATTTCTTGTCATTTCAGTCATTGCTTTTGGTTTATATCTCATTACGAGAATCTTCTGTTATGGTTGACCCCCAAAATGTAAACGTATGTACTTGTTCGATTATTTCTCCATTAATGATAATATTTATTTGCCTATGTTGCTTGGATATTACGAAAGTCTTTGGCTTCGATACATTTATTTTCGTGCGAAACTTTTTGACTGTGCTATTACTTTTGTCAAGCAGCATTTGCAATGTTGCTACCGATCCTCCCACTATGGCTTGGTCATCAGCAAATTTGAAACATTAACTTTCATATAATTAACTTGGACACCCCATATTACAACTCCCAACAACCATTTCCATCATCTTTTCAAAATATGCGTTATATAGACTCAGGTAAAGCGAGCAACCCCGTCCTATCCTTTGTCTTATTGAAACTGGATATGTGAGTCCTTCAGTGATTGAAATAATCGCTTGTTGGTTTGTTGTACAGACATATGACGTGTATGAGGGCTTCCAGTACAGACATATGACGTGTATGAGGGCTTCCAGTACAGACATATGACGTGTATGAGGGCTTCCAGTACAGACATATGACTTGTATGAGGGCTTCCAGTACAGACATATGACGTGTATGAGGGCTTCCAGTACAGACATATGACGTGTATGAGGGCTTCCAGTACAGACATATGACGTGAATGAGGGCTTCCAGTACAGACATATGACGTGTATGAGGGCTTCCAGTACATACATATGACGTGTATGAGGGCTTTCAGTACAGACATATGACGTGTATGATGGCTTCCAGTACAGACATATGACGTGTATGAGGGCTTCCAGTACAGACATATGACGTGTATGAGAGCTTCCAGTACAGACATATGACGTGTATGCGGGCTTCCAGTGCAGACAAGAAACAGTCTTCATGGTTCTTGACCTAGAGGATGTTTATATCCATCCGGGTCATCATTGGGCATTGATGCGCATTGTGAGGTAGTGTTGTCGTTGTTTAATGCCTACGATGGGTAACTTTCCTTTTTTGTGCATTCTGGATAGGGCGTTAAGGGGCGGTTTGTAGCAGCTTTCCTCACATCTCGAGCGTGCTGGCGAAGGTAAACCGGGTACTTCAGGAAGTTGTGCTATGCTTGGCTTCATTTGTGTGTCACTCACTACTACGGGGATCATGTCGATCCGCCACATAGTTATCCAGATTTACATAAAACAGACTGTTTCCAGGGAGAGCTACGAGAACGTAGGCGAGGTGGGTGGGAGGGGGGGGGGCGATCTTGGCCAGGACATTTTCTGACCCTGACTAACATGTCTTATCAGTATGTTATATCTGATCAGACGTTAGTCTCCTATCACCCGCCTGGTAATATGAAATCAATCCGTGACTGTGAGATGGATATCAGCTGATCTGATAAGAAAAAACAATTTTACTACTCTTGGAATCTTGAACTTCAAGACCTATGAGATTAGGTCAATGGATTATCCCAAGGTTATCCGGTTTCATTGATGTTGTTCAAGATCTACACAATTAAAGTACACAACATTCAACCCACAGGATCAGAGAGAACTTTAGCAATTGCAGATTGCATTGTTGCAAACAGGCCTGGCTCAGATTGTTGTTGGTGTTGTTGTTTCCAATGCCCACAATAAGTAGGTTTACTTTTTTGCCCAATAAAAAGAACGTTTAGTAACGGTTTTCAGTATCTTTCCTCACATCCCGAGCGTACTTATGAAGGTAGACTGCAGTCCTCCATGCGGTTGTGCTATGCTGGACAATCATCTGCATGGCGCTTACTGCTACGGGGATCACGTCGATCAAGAACTCGTCAGCCAGGCTGCCTTGAAAACGGCCTGTTTACAGGGAACGATACATGAAGATAGATAGTTGTCTTGGTCAGTATGTTGTGCCCGACCCTGACGTGACGTCCTGGTTAGTACGTTGTTCCTGACCCTGACACGACGTCCTGGTTAGTATGTTGTTCCTGACCCTGACACGACGTCCTGGTTAGTACGTTGTTCCTGACCCTGACACGACGTCCTGGTTAGTACGTTGTTCCTGACCCTGACACGACGTCCTGGTTAGTACGTTGTTCCTGACCCTGACACGACGTCCTGGACAGTATGTTGTGCCTGACCCTGACGCGACGTTCTGGTCAGTATGTTGTGCCTGACCCTGACGCGACGTTCTGGTCAGTATGTTTGGCCTGACCCTGACGCGACGTCCTGGTCAGTATGTTGTGCCTGACCCTGACGCGACGTCCTGGTTAGTTTGTTGTGCCTGACCCTGACGCGACGTCCTGGTCAGTATGTTGTGCCTGACCCTGACGTGACGTCCTGGTTAGTACGTTGTTCCTGACCCTGACACGACGTTCTGGTCAGTATGTTGTGCCTGACCCTGACGCGACGTCCTGGTCAGTATGTTGTGCCTGACCCTGACGCGACGTCCTGGTCAGTATGTTGTGTCTGACCCTGACGCGACGTTCGGGTCAGAATGTTGTTCCTGACCCTGACACGACGTTCTGGTCAGTATGTTATGCCTGACCGATCTAGCCTCTCAGTTCCTCTGGTACTCGTGGAGGCCTCTAACATCCACTGGCTGATGTGGGTCTTTTGCTCTGGTAACAATGACAAGGAATTTACTGACGTTCAGGCTTGAGAAGAATACATTATGGCGGCACAATAGATGAATCAGCAAATAACTGACTGCAGACGTTTGAAAACAAAAGAAGGAGGGACAGTAGCGTGTACAACTAGCCAGCAACAAAAACTACCACTATCGGCACCTTTCGCCGTTTGCTGAGATAGACTCAACATCTGAAGGTGTGCCTAGAGTGCAGTGACGTTGATTCTTAGGAACAAGAACATTTCTGTACTGTAGCTATCTGCTATGGGACTAACCTTACCCTTTTATTGATCTAAGCGCGCGCGCGCACGTTCACACACACACACACGCACACACACATACATACATGGACATACACACACATACATACATGGACATACACACCCGCGCACACACACACGAACACGCACACACATGGACACATGCTTTCACACACATACACATGGATACACACGCACATATATACACGCCCAAACACTCACACCCCCACACATAGCACACCCACGATCACTCTTTCTCAATCACACATACACATACACACACATACACTTATGCAAACATATAAAAACATGTATGAAAATAGACTGAGCCCACTCTGTCCTCCTCAGTGACGCACACGGGGAACGACAATGGAATATATATATATATATATATATATATATATATCCCATTCATACATATTGTGTATATCGACTAAAGAATAGTGGGGCCACTACCCATCCATATGTATTGTATAAGTCAACAAAAGAAGCGTGGACTTACCGCCCCTCCATACATATTGTATGTCAAAAGAAGAGTGGGCCCACTGCCCCTCCATACGTACTGGATAAGTTAACAAAAGAAAAGTGGGCCTACCGCCCCTACATACGTATTGTATAAGTCAACAAAAGAAAAGTGGGGTTACCACCCTCCATACGTATTGGATGTCAACAAAAGAAAAGTGGGCCTACCGCCCCTACATACATATTGTATAAGTCAACAAAACAAGCGTGGACTTACCGCCCCTCCATACATATTGTATAAGTCAAAAGAAGAGTGGGCCCACTGCCCCTCCATACGTATTGTATAAGTCAAAAGAAGAGTTGGCCCACTGCCCCTCCATACGTATTGAATAAGTCAAAAGAAGAAGAGTGTGTCTACCGCCCCTGGATACATGTCGTATAAGTTTACAAAAGATCATGTCCACAAACATAATTGTTGTATAAAGTAGCTAAAGTAATGAGACTCCAAACTTATTTATTTAAAACGAATTACTGCAGAAACCACCAAGGAAAATAATATTTTTGTAACTTGAATTAATTATTCATGATTAATGGGAAGATATCTACACTCACACCCACGTAAAAAAACACACATGCTTCTGTAGCACACGGGTTTCTCTCAATTTTCATTTTAAATGAAAACAGCAAAAATGAACAGTAAAACCTACATACACTCATACATATCACTACAAAAACTACATGTTAACTGCGCAATGGCACTCATTTGGTTAAGCATTTTCTTACCCGTCACATTAGACCAGCGTTTCTCAACCTTTTTACACTTGCGGAACCGTGGAAATACTATTCATGTTTCAGAGAACCCCTTTCTACACATTATCATTGATCATTATTAATATATTTCTTTCTGTTTTATAAACTTCAAGTGCATAAGGAAACTACCCAAGCCCAAACTGGACCCATGCATACATTGACTGGACCAAAGTACAGACTGGACCCATGCATACACTGACTGGACCCAAGCATAAAGTGGACCCAAGCATACAATGACTAGATCCAAGCACAGACTGGACCCATGCATACACTAACTGGACCCAAGCATAAAGTGGACCCATGCATATACTGACTGGACCCAAGCACAGACTGGACCCATGCATACACTGACAGAACCCAAACACAGACTGGACCCATGCATATACTAACTGGACCCAAGCACAGACTGGACCCATGCATATACTAACTGGACCCAAGCACAGACTGGACCCATGCATACAATGACTAGATCCAAGCACAGATTGGACCCATGCATACACTCACAGGATCCAAGCACAGATTGGACCCATGCATACACTGACAGAACCCAAGCACAAACTGTACCCATGCATACACTGACTGGACCCAAACACGGACTGAACTCATGCATTCACTGACTGGACCCAAGCACATACTGGACCCATACATATACTGACTAGACCCAAGCACATACTGGTCCCATGCATACACTGACAGAACCCAAGCACATACTGGATCCATGCAAACACTGACTGGACCCAAGCACAGACTGAACCCATGCATACACTGACTGGACCCATGCATACACTGACTAGACCCAAGCACAGACTAGACCCATGCATACACTGACAGAACCCAAACACAGACTGGACCCATGCATACACTGACTAGAAACAAGCACAGACTGGACCCATGCATACACTGACGGAGCTGCACCAAACGCAACAGACAATGTAGGGCGAGGGATATTTCTGAGCCTAACAAACGGTAGAAAGATAACACTATCAGTGGCAACTGGAAAATTCTCAAGCAATTTTAGAGCAGAGACAGAGGAATTGAAAACTGCAGTAGAAGCAATGCTGACAGGCGAAAGCAATGAAAGCCAAATAGTCTTGTTTACAGAACTAAATGACTTAAGATCAGTACTCTGTCAACTATACCAGCAGTCCACACCCACAAAAGTCGTGGTACAGTGGGTTCCATCCCACTGTAACATTCAAGGCTACGAGGAGGCAGACAGACTGGAAAAACAAAATGAAAGGTTACCTCAACCAGATTCTAGTGAAACCTACGAAGAGTCCAAAAGGTTTATTAGGGCCAAATACATGGCCAAATGGGAAACCAAGCATACTGGGTTGGGTACACAAAAAGTGATGCTTATTACCAGTTGAACAGAAGAGAGCTGTGGTGGTCTTTACACTCCGCACAGGCCACACCAGACTGAGGAACCATCTATTCAAAAAACTGAAGATAGGTGCTACTGACGAATGCACCTGTGGTACAGGGAAATTGACCCCTGAACATCTGCTGGAAAATTGCCCGACATACGAGGACCAGAGACAGCACATGGGGACATCACCAGTACCAACACTAGACAAGCTCTATGGCAGTGTCAACAGCCTCAGGATGACCGCTGCGTTCTTCAAATAAATTCAAGCATTCGAAAAAGAAGAAGAAGAAGAGGAAGAAGAAGAAGAAGAAGAAGAAGAAGAAAAAGAAGAAGTTCATAAAGAATACGTCATGTATTTTTTTTAGATAGGTGCTTTAAGAAAAAAAAAACAACTCAAAACATGACGTTTTTCTCGTTTGTTGGCGAAAAAAAAAACAAATGAAAAAAACTTGCCTGTTAAGGAAACCTCAAATTTATCCCTTTCTTGTAAATACACAAACTAAACATAAAAAGCCAATTTGGTGAATAACACATAAAAGCAGAACGAAAACAGAAAATAACTGCTAGAATAACTGAATAGTTTATTGACCATGTTAACAAGATATATGATGTACCAAGGTCAGATGTCATGTGAACCGATGATATATGTGTGCTATTTTTAAAGCCAGCTTAGATACTACAATTTACTTTTTTAATGTGAAACGTGCTTACTTTTGGTATCCATATACTTAATGTATACTTATTAATTTTTAAATTTTTTCTTTTGTGTTCACTTTATTCCTCTATTTCCCCAAGGCGGGGTGCGTTGCACTACGGCATTTATTTTGCGCCAGTCGGCCCAGTATATCCGACTTCGACATGCATTTTATGTAAGGGTTTGCTTCCTCCTTCATTTTCTAAGAGTTTGCTTCCCCGGGGTAATGGCTGGTGCTGTGATGAGGATCGAACCCAACACCTTCGGATTGTAAGCCGTGTCACTTTACTACTAGCCAACGCTGTCCCAAATACTTCTTAATGATATAACAGGATGAAGACTTTAATACATGAGAAATTTCCAAGAATCTGTCGGAAGTGTAAAGTAAAATTGCGAATATGAAATTAAACACAATTACGTAAAAAAATACATGTTCATATTAGTAGTCCATCCTTCACTATTTCTTACAAAACCTCTAGCGATTTCTCGCGAAACCAAAGGGTTCCGGGAGACCCCGATTGAGAAACGCTGCATTAGACCATGTTTTCTCATTGCCCCGTGAGTCACTTCATCAGATGAACTGATTCGCTGGATTTATTATCTCTAATCGCACAGGCCAATGTTAAAATAGCTGTGACATTTATTATCCTGTCCTTTCCTTTACACCCCTCTCCCGCCTACATATGTTATTTTTTTGTATATGCATTGATCCAGCATACCACATCTTCTATTCCATTGTTCCATGAATAAACGCTTTTCCTGTTTTTTTAAAATTTGTTGGGACACTGGTTATTCACTCTCTAATTCCTATATTAATATTACGAGTAATGTTTCTAGATTCTTTTTGCGTCTTAAAAGTTGTTTGTGTGTGTGTGTGTGTGTGTGTGTGTGCGTGCATGCGTGCGTGCGTGTGTGTGGGCCGGTGTGTGTGTGTGTGTGGGTGGGTTGGGGTTGGGGTTTGGGTTGGGTGTTTTTGGGTGGGTGGGTATATGGGTGGGTGGGTATATGGGTGGGTGGATGAGTGAGTGTGTGTGTGTTTTGGGATGGGTGGATGTGGGTGTGTGCCTGTGTGTGTTTGTATATATGTGTGTGCATGTATGTGTATGTGTGTTTGAATATATATATATACTTATACACGAGTGTTGCAACCCCCTCCCCCCGTAATAGTCTGGCAGAGAACCATTTCGATTTGGTCATGGTGGAGTTCGACGGACGCAACGGGCCTCAGATGCCTAGGCGAACATTATTATTATTATTGTTATTATTATATTTATATCAATTCTGTGCTACCAGTGCCAAACATGACCTCTGTCAAGGGCGCGCAAAAGCAGAATTTCCAGATGTGAAATGAAGTGTTTGAGGAAAGTCATCGGTGTTACCAGAAGAGATAGAATGCGGAACGACGACGTTCGAAGTACGGTCGGCACTGCGTCTTGTGTCGAATACATTTTCAAGGCAGAAAATACGTTGGTTTGGTCATCTCATGAGAATGCACCCTCATCATCTTCCACTGTTTGCTTACAATGATGGTAGATCTCGCTACAGACGCAACGGGCCTCAGATGCTTAACCGAACATTATTATTATTTGGAGTGCAGGAAAAATTACTTTTCGATCTGCAGGTCGCTCAGCGAATACGAATACACGCATTTAGGTTTTCAGTCGAATATGAGTAAGGTTAGGAAATGTTGGCCATAAAATAAAAAAAAATTGTGCTGAGTACCTCTACCAACATTTCCTATAGTCATAATATAATAAACAGAAACATAAAGCGTTTCAAAGTGCTACAATATTACAGTAATAGTGCAAACATCTTAAAACAATATTAAGCAGTGAACGAATCACTGTAAATGAAAAACAAATTAATTTAAAAAAAGTTTCTGCTGCATTAAACATGCAATTAATTTTTATGAAATAAATAGAACAGAAGTTGCAGCACATCGAACGACCCAGCACCAGTCAACGACTCACAACTGACTGCTTGCAATTGGATCGGCGAACCAGAGCTGACCAAGAGCCTGTTCCGCCTCCAACAGACGGCCGTAGAAACGGGTTAACTAGTGTAGTATTGCGAAGAGAATTAGAGATTACAGTGGGAAAGTATACACTTTAACTCTTAAAAGTCAGTTGAAATAGAAAGACGCATATTTCACAGCGTCACTATAAAATACTGAACAACATCAAAGCGTCCTTTTCATGATGAACAACGAAGAATAATAATAATATAAAACCAAACTTATTTATAATTTTCATCATCTTCTATCCACTTGTGTCATTAGACGTCGCGAGGAGATGTAGATTTCTATTGTGGGCCATCTTTGTCGCCGATGTTGTTGTCATTCCGTGTTTCTTTAGTGTCTCACTGACATCTTTTATCCATCTTTTTCGTAGTCTGCCTCTTGCTCTGCAGCCCTGATGTTTGGTATTGTAGATACGAGCAGCTGGTAGCTTTGATTGCATTCTTGTCAGGTGTCCGAACCATTTTATTCTTTGTCTTTCTGTGAATTTCATGCACGTTGTTGCACCCACTATCTGTCTGATTATTTCGTTTCTTAATCTGTCCATCCTTGTGACCCCCCCCCCCCCCCCTCCCCCACAGCCTTTCTCTAACACTTAATTTCCCATACCATGATTTTTCTTTCTTGTGCCTTAGTGAGAGTCCATGTCCGACACTGGTAGGATTTAGTAGGTATAAAAATTCTTCTACTGTACTTGATCTAAAAGTAACTATGTGCATCCAATATATTCTTGAATGCGTTAACTGACCCAGCCCCCACTATTTCCTGTGGCAATGCATTTCAAGCAATCACCCCTTTTTGACCAAAAAATATTTCGTAATATCTACTGAAACTTCTTTTAATTAATTTTTTCTTGTAGCCGGCTGTACTTTGAAAAAAAAAATTCCTTGATTATCTAATACACCTGCATTAAATCACCTCGAATTCTTCTCTTTTCTAGACAATGAAGGCCGATAAACTACACTCCAGCAGGGAGAGAAGTTCAAACGAATGCCACACCATCCAATATATGACAGGGTAAATCGCATGGGAAGAGGGAGTTCAAAGAGAAACAACTTCATATAAAACATTAAAAAAAAGAACTTGCAAAAGCAGATAAAATCAAAAGCCAGACAGTGGTCAGAAATCTAAAACAAACATCCCAAATTCCACCATGGAAAAAAGCCATACCTGCTGAGATAGTAGAAACCATAGAAGGAATAGGAAAGAAGAGAACTCAGATTTATTAAAGAAAATTTAACACATAAAAATATCTTAGGAAAGTACACCCATCAGAAACATGGATACACGTAAATACAAATGGCTCATCTAAGAAAGCCACATCCAATGGAGGTGGACGGGTCTATTACAGACTCAGAAATGGAGAAGAAAAGATATATGAGTATTAACAACGGGTACAAACTCCAATAACTTCCGTGCAGAAGCAGAGGCACTGAAGGGGCAGCTGAGCTTGTAATCCAAGATAAAGATATCCACCAAGAAAACATAGTATTCTTGACTGATGCCTCGTCAGTATTAACAGCTCTAAAACAACACAAAGATGAAGATTTCGAGCTTACACAGCTTTTACAGCTCTCAGCAGAACACCCGATGTTGTTCATGCATTGTATCCCAATGCACTATTGAAGGCAATCAAGCCGCATATAAACTAGCAAAGGGTGGAGGAGCATACCCATAAACAGATCTGAGCATCACATATAATGAAGAGACCGTAATTAAAGCCAATATCAGGGTAAAATGAGCTGATCATCACCCCGACTTTCTAGAAGAGTACTTGACTAGAGAACAGCTAGTTACCATCTTCACACTGAGAACTTGGCATAACACTCAAGGGTCATTTTTACAACAAAATGAGGATTTAAATCACTACCGGCGTGAGACAAGGGTGTGTGCTTTCTCCTCTGTCGTTTAACATCTATATGGACAAAATCACACAAGAGACTGGTCAAATTCAGACATCTGAAGCAGAATATATCATTACACGAATTACTCTTTGCAGATAATCAGTGCTTGCTGTACGACGATGAAAACAGGTCGGGGGCCAGATGACATTAGAGTGATTGTGCAGCGACAAGGGCTCACATTGACCGACGCAACGCACTTGGCGCAGTGTTGACGAATTAGGCTCCCCAAGCCGATGAACGGCACGTGGAAAGAAAACTAATTTACTAATGAGGTATTGGACAAATGACAGGTATCCATGTCAGAAGCATACCATGCCAGTGGAACACATCTTACAAAGATGCATGCTTACGCAGGAAAAGAGAGAACAATACTGGCCTCCCGAGACAGATATGAGACAAAGGCTGTATGAGATAAAAGAGCCTTACAAACAACAGTATCTGTCTGAAGAGGAACGAAGAAGAAGAAGAAGAAGAAGACGAAGAAGAGAAGAAGAAGAAGAAGAAGAAGAAGAGGATACCTATAATTCTTGAATCCCACTATCAGTTGTATGACTGTTGTTTGTTTCATTTCCTGCATGTTTGTATTTTCTCATCGATAAAGACTCCTCACCTGAACACAGTACTACAATTTAGGTTCAACTAAAGCTTTATTCAGTTTGAATTCCACTTCCTTGCTACTATGTCTGATATGTTTTTAAAATCATACCTAACATTGCATTTGCCTTTTTCTCTGCTACATGGACTTGCTCATTCCCCTTCCATGTATAATCTTTTTGAACCACTATGTCCCTTTCCTTTTTTATAATATAAAAATTGATAAATCATGTAATTATATTCCATATTGGATCTATCCACGTGGATGACTGTACATTTTACTCCATCTGTTAGCATTCAGACAATTCTGTAATTTATCTAAATCATACCACAATATATCCACCTCTGCTTTAGATGAGGCAGCTCTGCATGTCTCTTAACGTTTAAGTCCCATACATATGTTGTTTAAGATCATGTTGCTAACAGTGCTGATCAGACATCTACTTGGGATCCCTGTTGGAGATACACCAAGATACCGTTGCACACAGGAGCGGAGAACATACAAAACCTGTTAGCTTTGTTCTGTTCAATATCGAGCAGCACACCCAGCTTCCCCAGTAGATCCAGAGTCCCGTTGCTGCTACAGAAAGCATATTCCCACTTCACCTCTATGCATGTCACAAAAGATGACAAAAGAGGATTGTACATGAGACTAGCAGCCTCATCGCGTAAAACAAATTGCTCCAAAAACCACTCTTACAATAAGCAGACAAAAGACTTTGTTACAGCCTTCCAAAAGGATGCCTGCTGTAGTGATGGCTATACTTCCACTGGAGGGAACACATAACAAGAAGCAAACACATTTCTTTCAGAAATACGTTCAGCAGTTCTTCACTAGCGTTTGAGGTTCTGGTTTCTGACTAGTTCCTGCATATTTGCCCAAATATTTATAAAGACCAGCAATCATCGGATGGAAGTGGTGTTTCCTTTTTTTCTAGACGGATTCTCATAGTTACCTTGCCTATTGCTGTCCTTGACGGTGTAGATGTCTCCAGGTTGACACGATCATGATGCAGATGCTATTACTTCTTCACTGCAATACATATGTGTATTCCTCGGTTAATGTCAGGCCAGGTCACGTCATCCCGTAACCGGTGAGGTTGTTGGGGCACCCATGACGACAACCTCACAATCCCACTCTCTGTCAGCGGTCTCTGTCTGTGCCTTTTCTGGTCGGAGATTGGTCCATTCTTTTATGCTGTCTTCCCACCTCTTTTTGGGCTTGCCTCTTCGTCGTCTGCCTTGCACCTTTCCGTGGAGGACCGTATTTGCAAGACCATTTGATCTCGAGATGTGACCGTACCAAGTGAGTTTCCTTCTTTTGACAGTTGCCAAGAGGTCTTCAAAAGACCCTATTGCTCTTGTAATTATATCTCGTATTTATTAATTTGTAACTCGATCTTTTTACGAAACGTTTAAAAGTCTTATGAAACATCTCATCTCTAAGACCGGTATCCTTCGCTGAAGGTCAGCTGTAACTGTCCATGCCTCAGTTAAGGTGTGACATTTAATTTGTGGATCCTATCCTACAGAACTGCACTACCAAATTTTGTCTCTTGCAACGTCCAATTGTGGTACTAATTCACAAGGGCGTCCGACAGTGGGATCCAATCCCACTGAACCTCTTCTCTGCATGTTTGGAATCAGTCATTAGCCGATACATCTGGGACATCTTTGTCATCCATATTGACGTTCCATATGTGGAACGGGTCATCAAGATCAAGATCCAACAGAAACAAGAAATATAAGAAATATTTCGTAATAGAAAAACACAGAAATCATGTGGATTTCAAAGCTATTCTTCTTCTTCTTCGTACGCAGTCAGACAGTAACCATTATTTTTTCGAAAAAAGCGGGGGTCATCCTGAGGCTGTCGACACTGCCATAGAGCTTGTCTTGTGGTTCCACTGGTGATGGCCACATCTGCTCTCTCTGATCCTCGTATGTCGGGCAGCTCTGCAGCAGATGTTCAGCGGTCATTTTCCCGGTACCACACGGACATTCGTCGGTTCCACCTATCTTCAATTTGTTGAATAGGTGGTACCTCAATCTATTGTGGCCAGTGCGAAGTCTGAAGACAACGACCTGCTCTCTTCTGTTCAACTGGTAATAGGCATCGTTGTTGGTGTAACCAGTGTGTTCGGTTTCCCATTTGGTCATGTATCTGGCTTTGATAAGCCGTTTTGACTCTTCGTACGTCATACTAGTATCTGTTTGTGGTAGTCTTGCATCTTCTTTTGCCAGTCTGTCTGCCTCCTCCTTGCCTTGGATGTTGCAGTGTGATGGGACCCACTGTACCACTACCCTTTTTGGTGCGGACTGCTGGTATAGTTGACAGAGTGCTGCTCTTAAGTCATTAAGCTCAGTGTTTTTCTGGCTTTTTAGCGCTGTGACTACGGCGAGAGCATCTGTAAGCAGGACTGTATGGCTTTCATTTTCTTTATGTGTCACCATTTCTTCCACTGCCGCCCTCAGTGCCTCTGCCTCCGCTCTGAAATTTGCAAAGCTATTATAATATCCGTAATCGACTTTCAAAAATTCAACCAACACGTGTGTTCTTCTGCAGATACAGCAAGATAGTTTGACAGAAGAAGTGGAATGGATAGGGTGTGAGCATGCCCGATGACAAGAGAGCCCTGTGGGCCATGTAGGCCCCTGATGAAGGGGTCTCTTTAAACATTATACAATATGTTAAAAGAGTTAATGTCATGGCAATCAACATTTGTAGACCTAGTCCGCCCCTGTTTGACAAGCATTCATTTGTATTGCTGATTCCAAAAGGCGTCAGTAATTGAAACAACGTGTTCCAACTATTTAGATCTAAAATGATTAGAATCGCACTTTTATATATTCGTATTCAGTTGCAGGGTAATTTCGTCCGAATATGAATAGTTCATAAAATATACTATTCTGCACCGATTCGAATACATACGAATATGTTATTCATTACAACCTTAATATATATATGTGTGTGTTTTTGTTTGTGTGTGTGTGTGTGTGTGTGTGAGTGTGTGTATGTGTGTGTAAAGATAGGTTAATAGACGGAAGGACATACACATATATAGATAGACTAATAGTGTGACAGACGTGTTCTTCTTTTCCTATACTGGTCACGAGAACTAATGTACACTATCATGTGACAGTGCTATCCTATTAAGAACCGATCTATCAGATTTCACTTACTTACTCTCATTAAGACAATCGTGTTCAAGTGACCTTACTCTCATTAAGACAATCGTGTTCAAGTGACCTTACTCTCATTAAGACAATCGTGTTCAAGTGACCTTACTCTCATTAAGACAATCTTGTTCAAGTGACCTTACTCTCATTAAGACAATCTTGTTCAAGTGACCTTACTCTCATTAAGACAATATTGTTCAAGTGACCTTATCTCACTTCTTACATCGTCTAATTTCTCTCACGCCTTATTTTAGGGATAGTATCTCACGGTGAGAGGCAGCCACATTCTTGATGGCCAAGATCCAATTTGGTTCCCCCACTTCTGTCCAGCTCACGTATGGCTCCTAGAGGCTGCCTGTGTACAGCAGCGCCTACCCCACCCCTAACCACCTCACCCCCACCGGGTAACTTCTTTGGCTGGCCGGCTAAACTACGTGAGTGAAACGATAAGAAGGGGATTCCACCACTGACTAGTACACACAGCTGCTGATGAAAAAATCGGAAGATCGACCTGGTCGGCAACGTCTTTTCAGGTGAGAGCTGGAAATGCCTGGTATCGAGCTAAGGGCGCACCGGAGACCATAGTTGGTAAGCGACCGGAACAACGTTCAGAAAGCAATGGCAAACTACTGGACATAAAATGCCAAGAAACCAATGACAGTCGATTTTAACATATAGAAACAAAAATGTATTTTATTATAAAAACGCAAGATAATTAATTTATTGCATATTCTTTTACATTCACAACATCAGCATCTACTCTTGTCTAAATCAGAGGTCATACGCATGGGCTTGGTGGAACTCTAAATCTAATACGCAGTTCTGTCTTTATCCTATACTTCTTACTACACTATATGCATATATTCAAACCTTGTTCTACAAATGATTGACTATCTAAATTCGTGGTCTCGTAGTTCTGTTCGACCTATGGCGGGATGGCTTGTTTCTGACAGTCTGCAAACTTCGGACCTTCGTTGGAACTGTCCCCCTCTCCCCCCCCCCCCCCCCCCCCCTGAGTTGAAATATTATATTACTGTTCTAGACAGCCTAAGCTTTGCGAGTTACAACTCCTACGCTCTATAAACGCTCTTTCACATACAGTGTTCCTGACATACGAAACTGTTACAATAGGCATAACAATATATAACTTGATAAATAAAAAGATATACAGATAGATACATAAACTGATAAATTAATAAATGAAAAGAGATATAAAAAGATATAGGACTTTTTAGTTTGATAAATAGATAGCCAGATAAAAAACAAAACAATCAGGTAAATAGCTAGCAGACAGACATATATATATACGCATACCTAGATAGATATATAATCAGATAGAAATACAGACAGACAGATAGGCAGCTGAACAGATAGGTAGATAGATTGTTGTTGTTGTTTATGCCCATAATGAACATGTTTACTCATTTGTACGCCCCGAACAACCATTAAGTGGTGGGTTGCAATAGCTTTCTTCACATCCCGAGCGTTCTAATGAAAGGGGAACGGGGTAATCCATGCGATTTTTTGCAATGCTGGTCTTCGTCTATGTGTCGATCACAACTACGGGGATCACGTCTATCCCACATCTTGTTAGCCAAACTGCTATGAGAACAGCCGTTTCCCATAAGACTTGTGTGGAAGTGGGGTAGGGGGGTTGGTCAATATATTTTACATAAGCCAGTCCTACATGTTCAATCAGTATTATTTGCCTGACCAGACGTAGTCTCCTATCCCCAGATAAATAGAATAGATAGATAGGTAGGTATGTATGCATGTATGCTGGTAGAAGGATAGATAGAAATATAGACAAGTAGATAGATGAATACATAGGTATATATATATATATATATATATATATATATATATATATATATGTAACTGTTCCATCCTGAGCATGGGCGTTAAGGGCAAGGTGATGGAGTCGGCGACTCTGAGAACAAAAATACCAGAATCTGTGCCAAGGTCACTCACCATCTCGACACTAAGTCGACAAAGGAAAACGGGAGGTTGAGGGAAAGAGTGTGTCCGGTACAGGTAGAGGTTTGGAGCTGACCACTCTTGCGTTCCGAATTGGGTAGTGGGGGGTGGGGGGGGGGGAGGGGTTAGTGACAGTAAGAGACCATCAGGTCTTGCTTCGACATTTTAAAGTGGCAGGTATTCGGTGCGATTCGTTCCAATAACAACTAAGTGGAGGTAGATCCAAACTAGAGTGATGGCTGATTCAGACAACTCACAGAAGTCCATTGGACAGCCCTGATACTGCTTGAGACTACATAACACTAGGCAAAGTTTAACTCAAGAAGACTGGCCAGAGAGAGAGAAAGAAAGAGAGAGAGAGCGTGAGAGAGAGAGAGAGACTGATAATTTAGGTATGCGATTGTTAGCCTGCTACTAGTTTAGCAAGTTGTTGTACGAATGTTAGAGAAATGAAATGAATTGCAGGGTGACTGAACCAGCATACGCCTTTGAGTCCTGAGCATTCGCTCTCTAAGGTGTGTGTTGTACACCCTGTAACTAGAAGAGATTTGAATGTGTGTGTGGTGTGTGCTGGACAACTATGGAACGATGTATGTTCCGGAATGTGTGTATACGAAGAATGATTGAGTGTGTGATCACATGTATGAATAGATTGAATGTGAAATGTCAAGATCACCTACCTGAAGTGATCTGAATGTATAATGTAAATATCACCTGCCTGATGAGATCTAGGTGTGAATGAATGCACAGAATATGATCGTGAAGACGAGTTTGTGAGAGTGTGGTGAATGTGCAGATAAGGGGATGAGAGGGTAGTGGCTAGAACTGGGTTGGATTAGTTGGGGGCAATTTTCAAATACTAATGCTTACAACCTCTGCAATTAATAATAGTAATATTAAAAGATAATTTTTAATTATTTAGTTAAGATGTATTTCTTGTGCTGTTGGTAATCTCATTTCACTCACTTCAATGTTTTTGCTTGAATGTGATATTAATAAACAGGCCACCTGCTGTTTGCTATGTTATTTGCTGTGTGTGGTCGAGAATGATGTTGATGTATGTGGTAACATTACAGATAGAAAAACCCCAGTGAAAACCTGGATTCTGCCACAGATAGGTAGATAGAATGATTAGATAGTTAGATAGCTAGATAGACATATAGATATATAGATAGATAGATAGATAGATATATAAATAGATAGATAGATAGATAAATAGATAGTTAGATAAATAAATAAATATATATATATATAATATATATATATAATATATATATATATATATATATATATATATATATAGATATATAGATAGATAGATAGATAGATAGATAGATAGATAGATAGATAGATAGATAGATAGATAGATAGATAGATAGATAGATAGATAGATAGATAGATAGATAGATAGATAGATAGATAGATAGATAGATAGATAGATAGATAGATAGATAGATAGATAGATAGATAGATAGATAGATAGATAGATAGATAGATAGATAGATAGATAGATAGATAGATAGATAGATAGATAGATAGATAGATAGATAGATAGATAGATAGATAGATAGATAGATAGATAGATAGATAGATAGATAGATAGATAGATAGATAGATAGATAGATAGGTGGACAGACTGAGAAAAAACCAAAGGCATTATCTCTGATAACTGCAATTGACCTTTAATTCGGCATTTCCACAAGTCCTGGATGGAACAAGCTCACGTGTATTATAATATCTTCAGTTGCAACAGCAGCGTTTTTCGAGGAAAATGTGTCATTGTTTGAGTGCGCATGACGAATTAGAAGGGGGTTCTAAAAATGGTATGTCCTTTAACTGCTTCTATTAAATCAAATTAATTAAAAATCCGAACCACCAAATTGCATGAATCACATGCTCCCAAACATGATTAAGTGGACAGGAAATTAAACCGTAACGAGATCTTTTCATAGACGAATAAGGAACTGTTCTTCCCTCTTAAAATTGTTCATATATGAGAGAGGGATTCAAATTAAAACACGAAATGCGGGATATAAATGAGAATAAAACATGCCTTTGTATTGTAACTTATTAATATGGTTGGTAAGGATGTCAATAATGTCTTGCAAGTATGCCATCTCGGTGTGGATGAAAAAAACAACATTACGCCATTAAAAGATGGCAGACCATTCTGTAGAAACTTTACATCACACAAATACAAACTATTGTGTACATGAATCTGAAAATGATTTTATTTTGTATGTGGGTACACTTAAATATATATATATATATGTTGTTGTTGTTGTTGCCGATCCAGCAGTATCCGGACTCTCTCCTTTCGGCCCAACGTTATATATATATATATATATATATATATATATATATATATATATATATATATATATATATATATATATATATTTATACAGGCATGTTACAGAAAAAACGGATACAAAGAAACAACGAAAATCGCTTAAAAATTGGAAATGTTTTACAGATTGGATCATGTTTCATTCCTAGTACCTGTCTTTTAGCATGTCGTTTCGTTTGATAACCGAAGTGTTGATGCGGCAAGAAAAAAATACACAACAGTGTTCTAAGAAAACAAACAAATAAAACATGCAATATTTCACGTGCCTGTGTAACATAATCTCAGCATTTGGAAAAAGCAACACAAAAAATCCAAAACAGATGTAATAAAGCAAGTCAATTCGTTGGACAAATGTCCCCGGTAGTAATATGCAAGCACGTGACAATGAATAAACAAAGAATGCTATACAACACGAGATTCCTATCCACAGTGTGCTACCAATTCCATAATTGGAGATTAACAAATATAAAGAAACCTTGCATCAACAGAGATAAAATGCCTGTGACGAATTGCTGGGAGTAACCAGAATGGAAAGAATCAGAAACGAAGATGGTAGGAGACATGCAAGTACTTCTTCTTCTTCTTCTTCTTTCTCTTCTTCTTCTTCTTCTTCTTCTTCTTCTTCTTCTTCTTCTTCGTACGTTGTCAAACGTCAACCTGTATTTTTTTTGAAAAAAGCAGCTGTCATCCTGAGGATGTCGACACTGTCATAGAGCTTGTCTAGTGTTGCCACTGGTGATGGCCACATGTGCTTTCTCTGTTCCTCGTATGTCGGGCAGTTTTGCAGCAGATGTTCAGCGGTCATTTTCCCGGTACCACAAGTGCATTCGTCAGTGCCACCTATCTTCAGTTTATTGAATAGGTGGTACCTCAGTCTGTTGTGGCCTGTACGGAGTCTTCTTCTTCTTCTTCTGCGTACACAGTCAGACAGTAACCATTATTTTTTCGAAAAAAGCAGCGGTCATCCTGAGACTCTCGCCGCTACCATACAGCTTGTCTTGCAGTTCCACTGGCAATGGCCACATCTGCTCTCTCTGATCCTCGTATGTCGGGCAGTTCTGCAGCAGATGTTCAGTGGTCATTTTACCAGTACCGCACGGGCATTCGTCGGTACACCCTATCTTCAGTTTGTTGAATAGGTGGTACCTCAGTCTGTTGTGGCCAGTGCGAAGTCTGAAGACAACGACCTGCTCTCTTCGGTTCAACTGGTAATAGGCATCGTTTTTGGTGTAACCAGTATGTTCGGTTTCCCATTTGGTCATGTATCTGGCTTTGATAAGCCGTTTTGACTCTTCGTACGTCATACTGGTATCTGTTTGTGGTAGTCTTGCACCTTCTTTTGCCAGTCTATCGGCCTCCTCGTTTCCTTGGATGTTGCAGTGTGACGGAACCCACTGTATCACCACCCTTTTTGGTGCGGACTGCTGGCACAGTTTGCAGAGTGCTGCTCTTAAGTCATTAAGCTCAGTGTTCTTCTGGCTTTTTAGCGCTGTGACTACTTCGAGAGCATCTGTCAGCAAGACTATATGGCTCTCATTTTCACTGTGTGTTGCCATTTCTTCCACTGCCGCCCTCAGTGCCTCTGCCTCTGCTCTGAAATTGCTTGTGTACTTACCAGTAGCGAATGACAGTGTTATATTTGTGCCATTTGGTAGGTTCAGGAATGCTCCTGCCCCTCCGTTCTGTGTAGTGTTTGTTACAGAACCGTCGGTGTATGCATGGGTCCAGTCCATGCTTGGGTAGCTTTTCGTTATGAAGCTTAAGGTAGTGTCTCTCCTTTCTTTCTCACTCTGGCAGTTTTTGTTTGCAATACCTGGTATATTTTCTACCACCTCTGGAAATATATCCTGCCTCCAAGTAGGTTTTCGTACAGTAGTGATGGGTTTTGGTGTTGTTAGTGCGTTTGTGGGATCTTCGTGCATCTTTGCTTTGGCTATTTCTGCAAAGTTTCTCCGCTTCAGTTTCCCATTTCCCAGATTGTTTAGTCTCTGGTACATTGGATGGTCCGTCAGTCTTCGGAGTTTCTCTGACTGCAGCTGGGCTCTGCAGTCTCTTCTATCGGTCATGGATTGCAGTCTTGTAATCTTTTCAAGTTCTACAATTGGCGTTGACTTCATGCCACCTGTTATGATTCTCATGGCTTGGTTTTGAAGTTTGTTAACTTTATCGAAGTTCGCCTTCGCTGCTGTTGTCCATGCCGCAATGCCATACTCGAGAACTGGTCTCACTCTTCCAGTGTACAGTTTCTTTAGTATGCTTTCGTCTGCTCCCCAGCTTGTGCCAGCAAGTTTCCTCATGATCGCCATTCTTTCTCTGGCTTTCATTCGGTTTCTCTCAATCTGACTTTTCCATGTCATGCGCCGATCAAATGTGACTCCCAGATAGGTTGGGTTGTCGTTTGGCTGCAGGATTTTGCCGTTTAGGCTTAATTTGGTACTTTGGGGTTTTAATGAGAGCGAGAATATTGTGCACGTGGTTTTCTCCTCGTTTATTTTTACCAGCCATGAGTTCGCCCACTCTTCCAGCGATGTTAGGGCCGTTTGCATCCGGTTTCTTGCTATGGTGAGATTCTTTTCAGAGGTCCACATAGCCAGATCGTCTGCAAACATTGAGCTATGGACTCTTCTTGGTATATTCTCTGTAATATAGTTTATATATACCAGAAAGAGTGTGGGTGACAGTACTCCCCCTTGGGGTACTCCCTGCTCGAGTGTCACCTTTTTGCTCATCTGCCCTTGTACTTGGACTCTGGCCGTTCTTTGTTTGAGGTAGTGGTTGATCCACTTGTACATCTTCCCACAGACATCACTTCTTCTCAGCTTGACTCTAAGTCCGTCCTTCCAGACTTTGTCAAATGCCTTTTCCAGATCCACCCAGACAGCTACTGTGTGCTTCTGTGCCTGGTAGGCATCTTCTATCTCCTGGGCTATGAGGATGACCTGGTCCTCAGTGGATCTGTGCTGTCTAAAGCCGGCTTGCTGTGGGATTAGAATTCGTTTTTCTTCCAGATGCCACATCAGTCTGGTGTTTATCATCCGTTCCATCAGCTTGCCGACACAGCTCAGTAGGCTTATGGGCCTGTATCCATTCGGATCTGTTTTATCTTTTCCTGTTTTTGGTACTGGTACCAGTATTGCATCCTTCCATGCCTGGGGTACAATACCCCTTTTCCAGCTTTGGTTCAGGACTGATAGTAGTTTTTTCTTCGCTGTTTGGCCCAGCCCCATCAGCATTTCGTTTGTTATCCCGTCTTTTCCGGGAGATTTCCTTTTCTTTAGTGTTCTCATAGCCTCTTCCATTTCACGCATGGTTAGTTTGGCCATCATGTGCTCTTCAGGAGCCGTATTTATGTTTTCGTGTCGCTTTAGCTCTTCGCTAATGTCTGTATGCTTATCTGCAGGGACCTCGATGTGGTTTGCTCTGGCATAGTGATCGACAAAGGCGTTTGCGGCTTTCTTACCTGTGATCAAGTTCTCGCCCTGCTTGATAGTAATTTGTTTATTTGACGGGGTTTCGTCGTTCATGGCTCTGACTAGCTTCCATAGCTTGTTCCCTTCTTTGTCCAGGTTTAAACTTTCCGTTTTGTTTTTCCAACTTTCTCTTGCTGTTTGCTTGAGAGTGTGTTTGTACTTCGCCGTGGTGGCTTTGAGGGCGATGTTCGCCTCCATGGATTTTTCACGTTCTGCCACGTTCCTAGCATTTGTTACTGCGTACGGAGTCTGAAGACCACGACCTGCTCTCTTCTGTTCAACTGGTAATAGGCATCATTTTTTGTGTGTAGCCAGTATGTTCTATTTCCCATTTGGCCATGTATCTGGCTCTAATAAGCCTTTTTGACTCTTCGTAGGTCACCCTAGAATCTGGTTGTGATAGTCTTGCACCTTCTTTTGCCAGTCTGTCTGCCTCCTCGTTGCCTTGGATGTTACAGTGGGAGGGAACCCACTGTATCACTACTATTTTTGGTGCGGACTGCTGGCATAGTTGACAGAGTACTGTTCTTAAATAATTAAGTTCAGTATTTTTATGGCTTTTTAGTGCTGTGACTACGGCCAGGGCATCTGTAAACAGGACTATCTGGCTTTCATTTCTTTTGCCTGTCAGCATTTCTTCTACTGCAGCCCTCAGTGCCTCTGCCTCCGCTCTGAAATTGCTTGAGTATTTTCCAGTTGCCACTGACAGTGTTATTTTTTTACCATTTGGTAGGCTCAGGGATACCCCTGCCCCTCCGTTCTGTGTTGTGTTTGTTACAGAACCGTCGGTGTATGCATGGGTCCAGTCCATGCTTGGGTAGTTTTTCTTTATGTACCTCGGGGTTATGTCTCTTCTTTCTTTTTCAGTCTGGCTATTCTTGTTTCCAATACCTGGTATATTTCCTACCACCTCTGGAAATATATGCTGCTTCCAGGTAGGTTAGCGTACAGTAGGGATGGGCTTTGGTGTTATTAATGTGTTCAAAGGGTCTTCGCTCATCTTTGCTTTACATGCAGGTACAACACCAGTGCTAGACCTCACCACCAGACAGCAAACCAAATGGTAAGGCAACGTGACACCTCAAACTGCAGATAGTACTCCTCAGAAAGCAAGGCAATACAGATACAATGGATACAAAGCCAAGGACCGACCACGCAAAAAGATGAATAGCAGAACTAACCGAAGCAGTGAAGGTCCCCGTGTACAAAGCACATTCTAGGGCCCGGCAAAACAAAAAACGTTTTCATAACCTGACGATAAAAGAAACAAAGAATGACATAGCAAAAATTGAGGGCGGTAGAGAGAGAGAGAGAGAGAGAGAGAGACAGAGAGAGAGAGAGAGAGAGAAATGGAGAGAGAGAGAGAGAGAAGGAGGGAGAAGAGAAAGAAGCCAGAGATCAAAAGAAAGAGATAAGAAATAAGAATGTATAGTAATTTATGGCAATTCGGTGAGAAAATAAATGCAACCAATGCAACTTGAAACGCATAAGAGTGAAATCAAGCTGAAAGAAAGTTGTTAATGCAGCTACCAACCTCATCTTGTTAAATGAGTTGGTCAAGCAAAACATACTGATCGAACTTGTTAGTAAGGAACAGGCAAATTATATTGATCAAACATGTTAGTCTGGATCAGGCAAAATATATTGATCAAACATGTAAGTCAAGATCAGGCAAAATATATTGATCAAACATGTAAGTCAGGATCAGGCAAAATATATTGATCAAACATGTTAGTCTGGATCAGGCAAAATATATTGATCAAACATGTAAGTCAGGATCAGGCAAAATATATTGATCAAACATGTTAGGCTGGGTCAGGAGACATATACTGATCAAACATGTTAGTCAGAGTCAGGAGACATATACTGATCAAACATGTTAGTCAGAGTCAGGAGACATATACTGATCAAACATGTTAGTCAGAGTCAGGAGACATATACTGATCAAACATGTTAGTCAGAGTCAGGAGACATATACTGATCAAACATGTTAGTCAGAGTCAGGAGACATATACTGATCAAACATGTTAGTCAGAGTCAGGAGACATATACTGATCAAACATGTTAGTCAGAGTCAGGAGACATATACTGATCAAACATGTTAGTCAGAGTCAGGAGACATATACTAGACTATACTCCCTCCACACTTCCATTCATGTCTAAAAACGGACCTTTTCATGGCAGACTGGCAAACGAGGTGAGAGATCGGCGTGATCTCTGTAGTAGTGAGCAATACGCACATAAAGCCAAATATAGCACAAACGCCTGGAGGACCCCGGTCTACGTTGATCTACACGCTTGGGATGTGAGGAAAGCTACTGCAACCCGTCACTTAACACCCTCTTTCAGGACAAACAGAAGAGTAATCTTTCTCATTGTGGGCATTTAACAACAGTAATGCGTTGCTACAGAAACAACCAATGGAAGATAATGTAGATAAATGTACAGTCATCCACATGGGTAGATCCAATATGGAACATAATTACAGAATGGGAGAAAACAATATTAAAAAGATAGATAAGGAAAGGGACCTAGGGGTTATAATAGATCATACAGGAAAGGTGAGTGAGCAAGTTAAGGTAGCAGTGAAAAAGGCAAATGCAACGTTAGGTATGATAAAAAGAAATATTAAACATAGGAGCAAGGAAGTGATCGTCAAACTGTATAAAGTTTTAGTTAGACCTAGATTGGAGTACTGTGTACAGGTGTGGAGTCCTTATCATAGAGGGGACATAAACATGCTAGAAAGAATACAAAAAAGAGCGTCAAAGATGAGTGGGATTCCAGAATTACAGTTATGAGGAACGACTCAGAAAAACCGGCCTACAGTGTCTCGAAGAGAGAAGAATTCGTGGTGACTTAATACAGGTTTATAAGATGATCAGAGGAATCGATAAATTAGACTATAACAAGTTTTTAAAAATACAGCCACCTACAATAACACGAGGGCATAGCTACAAACTGACTAAAGAGAGATCCAGATTAGATATTATGAAATATTTTTTTAGTCAGAGAGTGGTGTCTGCTTGGAATGCATTGCCAGGGGAGGTAGTGGAGGCAGGGACAATGCATTTAAGAATAAACTGGATGCGCATAGCTTTTAGAGCAAGGTGATGTAAATGTAACTGGTTGTATACAGACTCTGCAGGGTCTTCTAAACCAGTATAAAGACGTTAAGTTAAGTTAAGTTAAGAGCGCTTACATGTCATTTGCACAAGGGACGCGCTGCAATAATCACCTTATGTCTTACATAGAGGGGAAAGTACATAAGGACTAATTGTAATTGAAACTTTTGGAAAAGATAATTTTTTTTTTTAAAGTTGACAGGAGAAAAACAATCTAACATACTTGACATTTTCTTTCCAGAATCATTAACGGTTAAAATGCTACAATCCCGCAGGATAGTAACAGGAAGGAAACTGTGGGCGCTAGTTTGTTAATGAAAGTAAAGATAGTGGATACTTGTGACGACCTTCCTGTCCTTAAACGCAGTTTACGTCAAAGACATGGACTGAATAAAAATTACTCGAGTGGGCCTCAGTTTCCATAACCGTTTAGTTTAGTTCAGTTCAGTTTAGTTTAGCCGAAGAATCAACGTCATTGCACACGGTTTAACCCATAAGTGTTTTGTTCTTCTCCGTATTTTTTGAGAATCTGAGAACAATACATGAACTCCATAGCACCGGCGAGAATCCCGTAATAGATTGGGTGGATTTGTTACCTACTTTTGAATTTTACCCAAGCCTACTCTTTTCGATTTCCAACGGCCGAGGTATTTTTAGCGTACGTGACACTGGAAACGGGCGTCCGATCTCTACTACCCATATATCAGGGGAAATAACATAAAGTCCACTTGAAAAAATGCCGGTCTCCAACGTAAATTTGAACCCGTGGCCTCCAGCACTCTAGGCCGACGTCTTACCGCGAGATCATTCAGTCCCTCAAACAATGTGTTCGTTTATAATGATATCGTTTCTTTAGTTGACTTCAAGAAGATACGGTCTTCTCGTTTGATTCCATCTGTTCACATAGGTTGATATGCATATTTGGGGAACTGTATTGTTCTATATTGTGTCATCTGTGTGGTTGTTGTCATTTTCAATCCAAGCCTCTGGAGTATTTCCTTAAAGCTGCAAATTCGATCTTTTTTGTAGTCTTCTTCTTGTTCGGGTGTCATGGTGTCAGTTTATATGGGCCAGTACACCTGGTTGGTTTTCATATATCTAAACATCTAAATAATTGAATTCTCTATTTGTCAGTGCATACCAGTTACGGCGTTGTGCAGTAAGAGATCACGTGACAATATTCAGACTTCGAACCTATAAATGCTGAATTAAATATCATTATCAGTTCAATAAACGAAAAGTCGAGCACAGAGACTAAACATATGCCCGTGTACAGAAGGACACACCCAAACTAAACCTAAGCCCGTCTAGAGAGGGCACACACACACACACACACATACTTAACGTATACGCGTCTAGAGAGGGCACACACACACACATACTTAACGTATACCCGTCTAGAGAGGGCATAAACACACACACTAAACATATACCCTTCTAGAGAGGGCACACACACACACATACACACATTAAACATATGTCCGTCTAGGGAGAGCTCACACTGACTAAACATATGCCCTTCTAGGGAGGTCTCATATTGACTAAACATATGCCCTTCTAAGGAGGTCTCACGTTGACTAAACATATGCCCTTCTACATGGACTAAACATTTGCCTTTCTACATTAACTAACAAATGCCCATCTAGGGAGTACTCACATTGACTAAACATGTTCCCTTCTAGGGAGGCCTCACATTGATTAAACATATGCCCTTCTACGTTGACTAAACATATGCCCTTTTATATTGACTAAACATATGCCCTTCTACATCGACTAAACATATGCCCTTTTATGAAGGGCTCACACATACTAAACATATGCCCTTCTACGAAGGGCTTACCTTGACTAAACATATGCCTTTTTACATTGACTAAATATATGCCCTTCTAGGGAGGGCTCACATTAACTAAACATATTCCCTTCTAAGGAGGGCTCCGACTGATTAAACATATTCTTCTCTAGGCAGGTCTCACATTGACTAAACATATACCCTTCTAGGGAGGGCTCACACTGACTAAATATATGTCCGTCTAGAGTGGACACATATATACTAATCATATGCCGCTGTAGAGATGACAAACACAAACTAAAGATATGCATTTTTACGGAGGGCAAACTTAGCAACAAACTATGTTACTGATTTCCGTGTACTGCACGAGAGACGCAGTGGGACAACATGTCTCTATACGATCTTAGCGAGGAATACATTGCATGAGGACGAGAGACGCAGTAGGAAATGTCTCTATACAACTTGAGTGAGGAATATATTGCATGAGAACGGAAGAAACCTGAAAAGACGCTTATGTTTATGGACGAAATGGATTATTTTACCGAGAGCGCAAACAAAATATAAGACACATGTGGTTTGTGTGCACACTTTTCAGTCCGTGAGCAAAAATATCAAGTGACGCCATAACTAATAGCACGATACGACTACTATATAACTACTATATAAAAGGTGAATAAAGAGGGTTGTTTATGAAGCTAGCAACCTCATCTTCTTCTTTTCTTCTAAGGTCCTTGGTCGATGGCTAGCCACGAGTTCAGTGACCATCACGTCTGAGGTAAAAAGACAAAGGAAATCCTTCAGCAGACTGAACCGCTGGTCAGGAATGAAGTGTTAGAGACTTCAGTATACTAAGCCACAGCTTGTGATGTAGGGTGGCCAGTTTCCTTCAGCAGACTGAACCGCTGGTCAGGAATAAATGTTATAGAGACTTCAGTATACTGAGCCACAGCTTGTGATGTAGGGTGGCCAGTTTCCTTCAGCAGACTGAACCGCTGGTCAGGAATAAATGTTATAGAGACTTCAGTATACTGAGCCACAGCTTGTGATGTAGGGTGGCCAGTTTCCTTCAGCAGACTGAACCGCTGGTCAGGAATAAATGTTATAGAGACTTCAGTATACTGAGCCACAGCTTGTGATGTAGGGTGGCCAGTTTCCTTCAGCAGACTGAACCGCTGGTCAGAAATGAAGTGTTAGAGACTTCAGTATACTAAGCCACAGCTTGTGATGTGGGGTAGCCAGTTCCCTTCAGCAGACTGAACCGCTGGTCAGGTATGAATGTTATAGAAACTTCAGTATACTAAGCCACAGCTTGTGATTTGGGGTGGCCAGTTTCCTTCCTCTGCATTTTCCTTCCCTAACCGTAAATCTGATGGCATCGTTAAGGACAGCAACAATCTCCCTCCAGGTAATCCAATCTGATAGTTATCTTTTGTACGATGCCCGAGCTCCGGTTCATAACTTTCAATTTGGTTTCTATAGTTCTTCGGCAAGTTGTCGATGTCCTCTTTATCGCCTTCTCTGTGGTTCCTAGCATGGCCGTTCTGGTGATAATGTCAAGATCACGTCTTAGAACATGACCAACTAAATTCCAACGTGGACATGATATGGTAGTGTACATATCTCCAGACAAGCAGATTTGTGATAGTACTCAGAAAACTCTATGAATCTTTCTCAGACAAATTTGTGGGGAAAGATGCCAATTTGGCCATTTAATTTTCTTGCTAGTTAGTTGCTCATCGTTAGCGTTGGTATCGACATCAGTCCGGTTTGTCTTGATGATGTAACTTGATGTATTTGGATTATATTGAGGCATACACTGCGCTGGTCATCAATCTCACTCTCTGGTCTCTAGATACTTTGGACCAGTGGCAAGACATGTCAAGACGACTTGAGGTAACTCAGGACGCAGGCACTGTGGTTCCTTTCCCTTGAAACCAGGGGGTCGATTGAAACCTGCAAACTCGATCACCCACCGTTTCGGTTATTACTTTGAGAGGCAACCCCTTTCGACCACAGTGCGCCTGGTATGAGAACAAAACTGATTGTACTTTTGTCATGTTAATCTCGAACTCCCAGCCCAATCCAGAAAGTATTACGCCTTTGGTAATCCTTACTTTGTTGCTTGCGTTGTAATGCGAAGATTTTCAGATGTTATGTAAGCTGATAAAATATCTTCTCGTTTTGTTAATTATGTCTTTAAAAATGTTTTTTGTCTGTCTAACTTAACTGTGATTTCCAACTATGTAAATACGTCTAACTTTGCTGGTTCTTTATTCCCTCTTGTAATTGGTGTGGGATTAATTACATTTAGTGTTGTTTTGTCAGTTTTCTTTAAATTAAAGTTCAGTCGCACTTTTTGACCCTTCCGGTTTTCTTTTGAATGTGTCGGTGGAAGTGTAAATAGTGCAATGGCGTATGTATACTCCAGGTCGTCCAGTGTTTAAAGTATTTCCATCCTGTTTCTCTTGGGATGTCCTCTATTAGGACAACCTCATTGTGGTCTACGCATTGTTACAGCAGTAACAATAATCAACTGTTGACTGATTGATTGAATTGATACAGAAACTACTTGTATACGAGCGTACTTTAGCGTTGACTCATGCTATTTTTAGTAAGGATTAACTGCGATACTTTTTATCCTCACTCTCTCGTGGCCGCCCCCTAGTCGTCCTGTCCTGGACTTGCCACTTGGGTCGGGCGGCACGAGATGCACGGGACTCCGCATCAAGCACCCGTGAAAAAAAACGGCGGAGTCCGGAGTCGAACCCACACCATCTGATCACGTCGCCGACGGCTTAACCACTTCGCACGGAATCCCCGTGAAATGAAATTAACTCTATCAATCGTATCAAGCATCACATCAAGTGACAAAGAGACAGAGAATTGCGCTAGGAGGACACATAATTACAAAGCTATGTCATTGATGTCTGAGTCGACCTGTGTATCTTCAAAGGCGTTAGCTCTTGTGCAGCTTCCAACTCTTGTGAGAGTTGGTAGTAGTCGGGTGCATTTCTCTGCTTATCTTAGCGGACTAGGCTCGAGCAGTGGTATATTTCTTTGGTTTTGTGCTGGTCTCATCTCGGTTTCCAGTCGATTCTGTCTCGGGCACGGATTTTCCAGGGGATGACTCACTTGTTTGTTTCAGGATCGCGAGTGTTGTGAGGCTCGAGCGAACCTTGCCATCTAGTATGGGGTCTGCCATGTAGTCTTTTTGTTTTGCCACGCGGGTACCATAGAGTGGTTGCTCTGCTCTGCAGAGTCTGTATACAACCAGTTTCATTTGCATTACCTTGCTCTAAAAGCTATGCGCATCCAATCTATTCTTAAATGCATTAATTGTCTTTGCCTCCACAACATGGTGTGGCAATGCATTCCAGGCCTTCACCACTCTCTGACTAAAAATCTATTTCCTAATATCAAATCTGGACTTTTCTTTAGTTAGTTTGTACTTATGCCTTCTTGTTCTTGTGATCGGTTGTTTTTTGAAAAAAACAAACTTGTAGTCTAATTTATCCGTTCTTTTGATTATCTTATAAACCTGTATTAAATCAACTCTAATTCCTCTCTTTTCTAGACACCGTAGGCTAGTTTTTCTCTTTCCTCATAACTAATTCTGGAATCCCCACTATCAGCTTTGTCTCACGTCTTTGCTAGAGAGTGAATGAGTTACGCTATTACAGTACAGAGAAATTGAAAAAATAAAAATGACGCATACAACGAACTTCTTCCCACTTCGGCTGCTTTATTTGTGATCAGTTCGTTACATTGCTGAAAATGTAGATGACAGATAAGAATTACGTAGCTCCTGCTACAACTCTGTAATTTGATTTTGGCTTCGTCAGGTAGCCATTCACAACCGAATTGACAGAACCACTATTTCACTTAACTATTCGTGTCCGAGGTTGTGAGGTAGAATTATTTTCTAGAGCGCAGCACAATGAAACATTGGAGCTTGAGAAATCGTGACATTGTTTTTATTTAGTTCGGCCAACGAGATCTAAAGGAAAACAGCAAGATATTGTTAAGATAACGGGATTGAGAAATGACGAGAATCGGAAGTCAAGGAGAGAGAAGTTAAGTGGACGAAGGAGATGTCTATCAGAATAGAAGAAGTGCAAACACTCACGTACGCACACACACTCAAAAATATACACACATACGCGCTCGCATTTACACACTCGAAGAAAATAAAAATATGCTTAAACCATTGACGAGGCAATGTCATGTTTTAGATTAGAAAATGTCGGCCAGACATGAATGGGTAGTTTTGAATTTGTTGGTGGCGAAGATGCAACAGGATGCATGAGCTGACACCAGCCAGTGACTCACGGATGTTCAAAACATAAATGACCAAGAACGTATTCTGTTTCCAAGTGGCGGCCCTTTAAACAGGCTGCATTAGTGTATTAAGGTTAAGATAATAGGTATCGCAGAATGAAGGCAAACCTAGTTCTCAGAATGATTTCATGTAACTAGAAGACTCGGGCTAAAAGGCCTAGATATCAGAGCCTCTCTGTAAACTACGCCGCAACGTCACAACGTGTTGTTGTTGCTAATGACACTCGTACTTGAGTTAGGGACTCTTGACGACTTTCCATTGTGGTGGGTTACAGTGGTTCTCCAAAGATCCCGAGGTGAACTTAAGATGGTGGCCGGGGTAATTTCGACTGCAATGCAATGCGAGGCTCCTATGTAAGCTCACCACTATAGGGATCACAGTGTCAATCCCCACCTCTTTAATCAGACTGCAATGAAATAGTCTGTTTCCATGGAGAACTGCACAGAAGTGACGTGGGGTCGATCAAAATGTTTTACCTAACCCTGACTAACGTAATCGGATCAATGCTAGCTGCGAATCGGGAGCAATGATGGCAACATGGTCAGACTGTTTTGTCTAGAGAATGTCACTTGCGCTGTTGCTGTTTGTTGTTTCCAATGCCAACAATTAGTCGGTTTACTTTTGTGTGCGCCTTGAAAAGGACGTTTAGTGCCAGGTTGTAGTAGCTTTCCTCACATCCCGAGCGTGCTGATGAAGGTGGACCGGAGTCCTCCAGGCGGTTGTGCTATGCTTGGCTTCATTTGCGTGTCGCTCAATACTACGGGAATCACGACTATCTTTCATCTAGTTAGCTAGGCTGCCATGAAAACAGCCCGTTTTCATGGAGGGCTGGGAGGAGTCGAGGTGGGGGTCTTGGCCAGTAAATTTTGCCTGACTCTGGCTAACATGTCTGATCAGTATATTTTGCCTGACCCTGACTAACATGTCTGATCAGTATAAATCTCATGACCCTGACTAACATGTCTGATCAGTCTATTTCTCCTGACCCTAACTAACATGTCTGATCAGTATATTTTGCCTGACCCTGACTAACATGTCTGATCAGTATATTTTGCCTGACCCTTACATGTCTGATCAGTATATTTTGTTTGACCAGACGTTAGTCTTCCTCCCCGTAACTTGCGCTCTATTGGGATTAAAGTGAGGAAGATGTGCTTGTCATCAACCTCATTCTCTGGTCCCGAGCTACCTTGGACCAGTGGAAAGTCATAATTCGAGATGTCTGGAGGTAACTCATGAAGCAGGAACTCTGCTTCAACTTTACTTGAGACCAGGATTTGCTTGAAACATGCAGGACTCGATCACTCACCGTTTCTGTTCTACGTTTCGATTTACCTGACAACACGTTAGTCTCCTCTCCCCACAACGCGCAATAAACTGTCTGATCTCTGAGAACGCCAATACTTTACAACAACAACAACAACAACAACAACAACAAAAAAAGTTTAAAGACAGGTCCAGATTGCCATAGATTGTGGCGAAAGCAGGGTCAGTTAATGCATTCACAAATAAAGTGGATGCTCACAGTTTTTAATTGTATTGGTAGAGTGGAATAAACTGGTTGTTTACAGACTATGTCGAGTGTAGAGCCTTATAAACCAGTGTAATGAAGTTACATTAAGTTAAGTGAAATGGTCTGTGTAAAAGATAGGGAGACAGCAGAACAAGATATCACGGACACAGGAGGTGTGAAGATGAAAAGTAAGAGCCAAAATACCACACTCACGGGACGATGGGAAGGGGGCGAGGGCGGCTGTATGAGAAAAAGGAATGACGCGCTGATGAGCGGAGGTAAGTATAGCTTCAGGATAGAGACGCTGACGGTAAAATGCAAGAATTTCGTAGGTCTGATGGAGAAAATCGTTCTCTTTCTGTTATAAGCCACGAAGTCGTAATGCGAGGCATGTTTAAATGAAACCGGACCTAAATGTAACAAGTGAATATTTGTACGATACACAAGATTGCGTCACTTCTGGTGTAAACAGCACATACCAACCGTCAAGTTCGCAAAATTTCATTATCCTCCGACTCATAGTTTCATCTGTAGACCGTTGAAAACATGGCGGGGAGTATGATACGGATTCCGTCCAGAGTTGATCAGCGAGCGGTGATTCTGTTTCTACCAACTGAAGAATGTCGACCAGTTGACTTTCATTGTAGAATGCAGTAAGTGTAGGGGGACAATAGTGTGTAGAAGACAGCAGTGAAGAACTGGAAAACGATGTTTAAAGAAGGACACGAGTTAACACAACAGTATGCGTCTGACCTGTTCTCGGAAGATCTTTCGTTAACTCACGTACTTGTTTAAACATCGTTGTCCAGTTTTTCACTGTTATCATCGACACACTTTTGTCACCATACACTGCCTGCATTCTGCGATGAATGTCAACTGGTTGATATCCTTCAGATGTTAGAAACAGAATCACCCCTACCTGATCAACCCTGGACGAATTCCGAATCACACCCGTAATGTTTTCAACGGTCTGCTGTGGAAACTATGAGTCAGAGGATAAAGAAATAATGCCAACTTGACGGTTGGTATGTGCTGTTTACACCAGAAGTGGCGTCATCATGCGCTTCGTACGTATGTTCACTTGTTGCAGTTTGGTCCGGTTTCATTTGAACACGCCTCGTAGCTGAGAAAACGGATGTGAGTCACACGATTGAGGGTGAGAACAAGTGTAAAGGAAATAGCTACGTCAGTATACAGTGGCGGAGAGTTCAAGGGGGCAGATAGAGACAGTTTACTGATGAAAGAGAGAAAGTGAAGCGTATTGGTGGACGGAGATGATTGACGAAGACAAAGTAGTTAGAGCAGTCAGCCTTAGACATGTCGGTTATATCTATACTGTCGTCGATGTGCTTGTTGTTTGCGAATGCCCACGATGAGTAGGTTACTCTTTTGGGTGCCCTGAAAACGACATTAAGTGACGGGTTGCAGTAGCTTTTCTCACATCCCGAGCGTACTGATGAGGTGGACCGGTGTCCCCAAGGCGGTTGTACTATGCTTGGTTTTATCTGCGTCTCCCTCACTACTACGGGGATCACGTCGATCCCTCACCTTGTTAGCCAGGCTGCCAAGAAAACAGCCCGGCTCCAGGGACGATTACTAGGAAGCCGAGGTGAGGGTCTTGGCCAGTATATGTCTCGTGACCCTGACTAACATGTCTGATCAGTATGTTTTGCCTGACCCTGACTAAGCATGTCTGATCAGTATGTTTTGCCTGACCCTGACTAACATGTCTGATCAGTATGTCTTGCCTGACCAGTCGTTAGTTAGTCTTAATCCCTGTACTGTTATCAATGTATCGGTAGTACATAGGGGAATAGATCCATGATAGCAAGACCATATGAGAAGTTCCAAATGGTGTATGAACAGATATACGCAGCTTGTTCCATCTTAGTGTTCATAGCTACCCCACTGATCTGGTCAAAGAGATGACCGCAATATTATTCTTTCTCATTCGTCACCAGACCTCGACTTCAAGGGTTCTAAGGAAGGCAGCAGTTGACTTGAGGCTTCGTGCATTTCCATACAGCTTCTCGTGGAAGGACACGAGAAAGACACATTTGGCTGTTGCCAAATTCTACTTCTTTTGTACAAGTATATACAATGAATAGGACTGCAAAACGTGTTCTGCTGTCGTGGGAACTGTGCCGCATGTACAAAGATCCGTAGTACCAATCTTGAACTTATTATACAGATGACATATCAGTCCGCTGTGTCCTGTGCGTAGCTGAGGAATGATCACATGATCTCGCATGGAGTGTTGGTGTTAGGCATCGTTTTCTTCAGGGCCAGGGTGCTTTTTTGTCATTTACGGCAATATTCAAAAGCGGCGAGTGTAAGAACAATAATAATAATGTTCACGTATGCATCAAAGCCCCGTTGCGTCTATCGACCACTACCATATCCAACTGCTGAGGACGATGTGTTCATGCGTGTCGACCGAAATCCCTACAGACAACTCAGGTAGAGCCGTGTACTCCGCAGCCTTGGAATGAGGGCCGCAAGGAGTGTGTTAGACCAATGTTTGTGTCAGGCTTTCCGTATCTGTCCGTGTCAAACTCCCTGTTTTTACGCGTCTAGTCCTCTAGATTGTGTCACCTTGCTGTGTTGAGAATACGAGACCGGGAGAGGTATCGTGTAACCTCCGGTGGAGGGAGGGGAGGGCTGGAGGAAGTCGGCTTCAGTCTGAACTAAAAGGTTCTTGAGTAGTGATAATCTGGACTCTATTATGTTGTGCAGTTAAGCGGAACGTTGAACTCCGTCATGGACTGATCTCCAGCGGCTTGATCCAGGCATGAAATGCAGAGAAATGCAGCATAACAAACAGAATAACCAATCGAAAGCACATCAATTTCACAGAATGAAGTACTTGGTACCATTTGGTGAAGGAATTGTGAAATTTAATCCGAACAGGAACCACGAAACATCGGAAAACTCGAAAAAAATACCGCAGCGAGTCGAGAGTGTAGCACTAAGGCATGGCCATCTGACTTTTTTCAACAAGCTCAGCAGAAACGACGCGGAGAAGACGAAGTAATTAAGGGGTTGATCCCCAACCAATGAACAACCGAAGAGCTGAGAGATCATCGGAATGAGGTATAAAGGTATCAAAAATCTAACACTGATCAAGATGCTGAGCAGCGTATGAGCTGCAGTAGTCAGCAACCCATAGCTGACTGCTAGCGTCAGAGCCAGCGAAACAGAGCTGCCAAGACCCTTCTACACCTCCACGCTGTGATCCTGGATAACAGACTGCAATAGGGCAGATTGGCTAAGGAGAAGGGATCGAAGAGGGAATGCTAACCCAGTACTAAAAAAAAAATGATTGCTGAAGTCAGATGTTGGACATGAAAGGTGCAAATATAGCAATCAAGCTGTAAACTACGACACAACACATTGCGTTCTCTGGACTACATTCTGCTACTTAAGCCCTTTTAGGGGTTGTAGGGGGAGATTGAGAACGAACGAAGTCAAGCCAAACATCCAACAGAAGAGAGAATCTTGAATGAGAAAGTATACAAGGCGTAGTTGGTATCTCGAAGAAAAGAGGATATCCTATGAGCAGGGAGAATGCTTTCTTCTTTAATTTGCTTTTCTCCTGCTTTTGCTTTTCAACGTCAGGTTATGAACAAGTTTCTTGACAGGACCCTAGTATGTGCTTCGTATATGGGGAGTTTAACTTCTGTTATCGACGAGTGACGGCAACCCGGTACTCAAAAATGCCAGCTGGATGTGTCGGACCGGAAGGTGCAAATATCGCAGTCAAACTGTCCAGTTCCCCGGACTACATCCTGCTACTTGCAAAGCCATGTTTAGGGCTTGGCAGCGGGAGTTTGAGAACGAACGAAGAAAAAGAAGAAGGGTCAGACAAAACTTACTGATCGGCATTATTAGTCAGGATCAGGGAAAACATACTGATCGGCATTATTAGTCAGGATCAGGGAAAACTTACTGATCGGCATTACTAGTAAGGATCAGGGAAAACTTACTGATCGGCATTATTAGTCAGGATCAGGGAAAACATACTGATCGGCATTATTAGTCAGGATCAGGGAAAACATACTGATCGGCATTATTAGTCCGGATCAGTGAAAACTTACTGATCGGCATTATTAGTCAGGATCAGGGAAAACTTACTCATCGGCATTATTAGTCAGGATCAGGGAAAACTTACTGATCGGCATTATTAGTCAGGATCAGGGAAAACTTACTGATCGGCATTATTAGTCAGGATCAGGGAAAACTTACTGATCGGCATTATTAGTCAGGATCAGGGAAAACATACTGATCGGCATTACTAGTCAGGATCAGGGAAAACTTACTGATCGGCATTATTAGTCAGGATCAGGGAAAACATACTGATCGGCATTATTAGTCAGGATCAGGGAAAACATACTGATCGGCATTATTAGTCCGGATCAGGGAAAACTTACTGATCGGCATTATTAGTCAGGATCAGGGAAAACTTACTGATCGGCATTATTAGTCAGGATCAGGGAAAACTTACTGATCGGCATTATTAGTCAGGATCAGGGAAAACTTACTGATCGGCATTATTAGTCAGGATCAGGGAAAACTTACTGATCGGCATTATTAGTCAGGATCAGGGAAAACATACTGATCGGCATTATTAGTCAGGATCAGGGAAAACTTACTGATCGGCATTATTAGTCAGGATCAGGGAAAACATATTGATCGGCATTATTAGTCAGGATCAGGGAAAACTTACTGATCGGCATTATTAGTCAGGATCAGGGAAAACTTACTGATCGGCATTATTAGTCAGGATCAGGGAAAACTTACTGATCGGCATTAATAGTCAGGATCAGGGAAAACTTACTGATCGGCATTATTAGTCAGGATCAGGGAAAACATACTGATCGGCATTATTAGTCAGGATCAGGGAAAACTTACTGATCGGCATTATTAGTCAGGATGAGGGAAAACATATTGATCGGCATTATTAGTCAGGATCAGGGAAAACTTACTGATCGGCATTATTAGTCAGGATCAGGGAAAACATACTGATCGGCATTATTAGTCAGGATCAGGGAAAACTTACTGATCAGACATGTTAGGGTCAGTCAAAACATACTGATCAGCATTATTAGTCAGGATCAGGGAAAACTTACTGATCAGACATGTTAGGGTCAGTCAAAAGATGCTGGCCAAAAACCCCACCTCACATAGGTCTCCCTGGAAACTGGATGTTGTCATGGCCTTCTGGCTTATGAGCTGGGAATTGACGTGATTTCCGTAGTTGTGAGTGACGTGCAGATGAAGCCAAGCATTGCACAACCGCATGGAGGACCTGGGTCGTCCTTCATTTAATCGCTCAGGATGTGAGGTCAGCTACTGCATCCCGCCAAATAATGCCCATTTCAGGGCGTACACAAGAATAATCTGATTTATTGTGGGTATTCAAAATTCATCACACGCACACAACAAATCCATATCACTAAAACACAAACAAAGAGCTCAGTTAAAAGCTTGAAACACATTTATTTCTGAAATAATACATTACCAAAAACATGATAAAGAGCATAAGTATGTATGAAACAATTAATTAACAAAAACTTAAACAAACAAATACAGTACACTTGCATGAAAAGACTGGAAGAATGTGAATTCAGGTAGCACCGCGGCATGACAATACTTAAACAAGACACTTTCTGGAATAAATGCATATTGAGGAGAATAATACAATAAAAACAGTTCTAGGGTACTTAATTATTAGTGGAATATACAGAAAGATAAATGAAAAATAAAAGTAAAATATTCAGTTCACATGTTTTAACATTATACAAGCTCATTATTATAACCAGCTTTACCCAGGTTTTATAATTATTTTAATACTTGGTATCCTTTATGCTAATAGTTGTTAATTCTTCACTACTACATTTATTTATTTTAAAATAGAGCCCGTTTCTTTAGCAATGCTTATCGTTTGACAATATTGAATTTCCTTCACCACAACAGAAGATTTATGTTCATGGGTGTAGAATTTTTATATGTACATGCATGTGCCTTGTTTTTTTTCTATGTATGTGAATAAATGAATATATGCTTGTGTGTGTATAAATGAATATGTGTGTATAAAGAAACATCTGTAAGTGTGTATAAATGAATATGCATGTGTGTGTATAAACAAATAGGTATACGGGTATAAGTGAATATGTATGTATGGACACATGTGTAAGCATATTGCCTTTGCCAAATATCTCAAAGAAAACCCAAAACAATGTACATCATTAACTTCTTGAAAATTTAAATCATTTAAAATTGATGTCATCACTCACTTCACAAAATGTAACTCCCACCATCTCATGTTTCATCTCATGGGAAATTATCATTTTATTTCACCTCATATCATGTACAAATTTTATTTGAAATTTGTTGTTCAAATTTGAAAATTGTAATAATTTATTATGTGCAATAAAGAATTTTCACCAAAAAAAAAAAAAAAAAATGTATGTTCAGTGAGCTTGACTGAAATTGATGTTAATATCTACGGTCGTCTGACCACTCTTCAGTTCAGAAGCACAGAAATGAATGCAGAGCATGAACAAGATTATTCGAGTATACATTGACAGTGACGTTTGATTGTTCAGACAACAGCCAAGCGACATTCAACAACATTGTTACATTTAATTAATAATTATGTGCTGATTATATGTGATGTGTAGTGCGCCACCATTAACAAAACTGCTTCTAACTCTGTTTCTGGTTCGCGTACAACATCACAGTTTGGTAGGAATGCACCTGCTGTCTCCTGTTGGTTTCAGGTTTGACGATGTTTGTATGTGTGTTACCATTGAGTGGAGATCAGTGACCTCAGCGGCTCCACGTATGACCCAACTGCATGATCGTTAGAAAGGCTTCGGAAGAAAACCTTAAAACAAGATGCATCCTCTTCTACTCTCAGTGGTCTTGGCCATGTCTTGCCACTGAATAAGGGTAGCTGAGGACGAGAGAGTGAGGCTGACGTGTAACCCACCTTCACTATAATTAAAGACGAGAGAGTGAGGCTGACGTGCAACCCACCTTCACTACAATCAAAGACGAGAAAGTGAGGCTGACATGCAAACCACCTTTACTATAATCACATTCACGCACACGTCACTTTGTCACGAGCGCAACTGTCTAAGATGAAAAAAACCAAAAAAAGTGCCCTTGATAATTGGTGCATGGAATATTTGTACCCTTATGGATCGGGTAAAAGCTCAAAGACTCGAGAGAAGATCAGCTGTGATTGCGAAAGAGCTTGCCCAATACAGAATTGATATAGCTCTAAGTGAGACTCGCCACTTACAAAAATTGAAGCCGGCTATGCCTTTTTCTGGAAAGGACGTGAAGTCGAAGACCGATGTTAGTCGGGTGTGGGCTTTGCTATAAAATCGAGCTTGGTTAGTTGTCTCCCCAGTGCTCCATAGGGGATTAATGACCGTCTAATGGTGCTGAGGATCACCTTGACCGGAAACAAACAAGCCTCCATCATCAGTGAATATGCCACAACTATGAGTAACTCGGAAGACACAAAGGAAAAGTTCTACCATGATTTGGACACACTAATCGACGCTGAACAAAAGAAAAATCAGTTGATCATTTCGAGTGACTTCAATACTCGAGTGCTAACTTTGTTTCATGGGACGGGGTGATTGGGAGAAATGCGATCGGTAGCTGAAATAGTAACGGACACCTACTCTTGAAGACATGTGAGGTTAACGAACTTCTGATACAGTGTTTCGTCTCCCTAACCACAATAAAACCACTTGGATGCACCCACGGTCAAAGCACTGGCACCTGATTGATTATGTCACTGCTCGAGAACGCTTCCATTGTTCATTTACATAAGCGTAAAGTCAGTAAACAAATAAGTGATACCCACAAAGGGATATTTCTGCTGTGCGTAGGCGGAAAGTGCTTGCAAAAATTCTTCTCCGCAGACTAAATCTTCACCTGGAGCAGGGGTTACTACCCGAGACTCAATGAGGCTTTAGGAAGAACCGCGGGACCATCGATATGATCTTTGCTGCAAAGCAGATCCAAGAGAAGTGTCAAGAACAGAATGTTTCTCTCTATACGTTTGTAGACCTCACTAAGGCATTTAATACTGTAAATCATAACGGTCTGTGGAGAGTTATGGCCAAGCGTGGGTGCCCGGCAACATTCGTTGCAGTGGTGCAACAATTTCATGATGCCAGGCGTGCCCAAGTCATTGATCAGGGAAACTATTCTGCCCCCTTTAGTGTTACTAGCGGTGTGAAGCAGGGCTGTTTGCTGGCCTCGGCTATTTTCAGTATGGTGTTTTCTGCCATGCCGTGGAATGCCTGCAGCGATTGCGACGTCGGAGTTGGGCTTCATTACCGCACTGATGGCGGGTTATTCAATCTGAGAAGGTTCAAGGCCAAAACCAAAATCAAAAAGGTAACCACACGTGATTTTCTTTATGCGGATGACTGTGCCTTAAATTTAAATACGGAGGTTGACATGCAAGAATGTATGGATCGGTTCGCCACAGCTTGTGAAAACTTCGACCTCACCACCTGTATCACAAAAACAGAGGTCCTACATCAACCGGCTCCAGGTGTTGTCTGTTCAGAGCCTTCAATCAAGGTACACGGCACTACGCTTTAAAAAATGTTAACAAATTGACGTATCTTGTCAGTACTTTATCCCAAGTTATTCACATAGATGAGGTGAATATAAGAATAGCTAGGGCAAGTGTGGCGTTTGGTAGACTTCATACTGAGGTGTGGGATAGGGGAGGGATCAGGACTCAACCATTTGGTAGACTTCATACTGAGGTGTGGGATAGCGAGTGATCAGGACTCAAACATTTGGTAGACTTCATACTGAGGTGTGGGATAGGGGAGGGATCAGGACTCAAACATTTGGTAGACTTCATACTGAGGTGTGGGATAGGGGAGGGATCAGGACTCAAACATTTGGTAGACTTCATACTGAGGTGTGGGATAGCGAGTGATCAGGACTCAAACATTTGGTAGACTTCATACTGAGGTGTGGGATAGGGGAGGGATCAGGACTCAAACATTTGGTAGACTTCATACTGAGGTGTGGGATAGCGAGTGATCAGGACTCAAACATTTGGTAGACTTCATACTAAGGTGTGGGATAGGCGAGTGATCAGGACTCAAACATTTGGTAGACTTCATACTGAGGTGTGGGATAGCGAGTGATCAGGACTCAAACATTTGGTAGACTTCATACTAAGGTGTGGGATAGGCGAGTGATCAGGACTCAAACATTTGGTAGACTTCATACTGAGGTGTGGGATAAGCGAGTGATCAGGACTTAAAGGTCTACGATGCAATTGTTCTACCTACCCTCTTATGTGCATGTGGAACCTGAACCGTCTATAGACGACATGTCAGGAAATTAAATTACTTCCACATGCACTGCCTGCGGAATCTGCTGAGGACTAGATGGCAGTACATGGTGCCAAATACAGATGTGTTAGCGCGATCGGGCATGTCCAGTATACACAGCATATGTGCATCACAGCTGAGATGGAATTAACCATGGAGTAGGCATGTTGGATCAACTTCTACCAAAAGAGCTCTTCTATGGCGAACTCCAAAAATGGCAAGAGAGCAAGCGATGGGCAGCGGAATATGTTTAAGGACACACTAAAGAGATCACTGATCCAGTGCTGTATTAACCAAGACGACTGGGAAAGAATCGCCACCAATCGGACAGACTGGCGCAGAACTATTGCTGAGGGTGTTCAGAGACATGAGGCATCAAGAATAGATGAGGCCACCGAGAGACATGAGGCATCAAGAATAGATGAGGCCATCCAGAGACGATTGGTCCGCAAGTCAACTTACATCAACCCTTCTTCAACCCAGGTGGAATGAGGTATCTTATTTCCCCGTACAACGTCCAATAGACAATACAAGGCTTAGATTGGCTTACTTAGCCATCTTCAAACTCATGAGAACAGTTTATAGTGAATGCTGAAATGAGAACAGTTTACAGTGAATGCTGACAAAGTGGTCCTCATCAATTACACTGGACGAACAACACTACACATATTTATATATTTTTTCCCTGTTTACTTTCCTCTTTCCAATTCATATTTCTCCTGTTTTAGTCCCATTTTCCGACTAATATTTCTCCTGTTTTATTCGAAATTTCTGATTCATATTTCTCAAACATTTGTATTAAAAAGTACAAAAATTCATGGATTCCTAACTGTTCCTGATAGAGGACTATCTGAAGACTATTTGTCATGCCATTTCAACTGTTCTGCAGGGTAGGAGCTGACATTTTAAAAAATATGCTCAAAAAGTCAAATTAACAAAACTATTGAAATTTATTTTGCAGATGCCACCATGACTGATCATGGACCTTAAAACAGGAGAAAATTCTCAACAAAACTGAAAGCAGAAATGATCAGATTTATTGCTTGAAAACATAAAAAAAAAATAATGTTTAAACACTAAACTTGGTCAAAAACTGAAAATAATGGACAAAATAGTATTCTGATTGACATAAACTAGGGTTGTTATGTTTTTTAAATGATTTCTGTCGTCCAGATTTCCAAAGTTATAAGTGGGAGCTGAAGATACACAGTGGTTGGTGCACTAGATTTACAGCCAAACGATCAGGATTCATTTCCCAGCTGGGGTGGGATTTTTTAAATAGCAAAATGGTTTCTGAGGTCGACCAAGCCTCAAAAATTGGGTGGCAGAATAATCTGGGAAAGCAAAGGCGGCCTAATTGTGCCATTGGTCAAGAAAAATATGGGCTATTCCAAATATGCCATACTGACATGATAACTTTACTATATTTTGTATATACGCTAATGTTTCCAGCCTTTATGGAACTGTCACATTGTAACTACTGTTAATGGCTTCAGTAAATCTTAGTACATGCTACCAGTCGTTATAGGAAGGAAGACTAACATCTGGTCAGGCAAAACATACTGATCAGACATTGTTAGTCAGGTTCAGGCAAAACATACTGGACAACACCCTCATCTTGGCTTCCTCGTAGCCCTTCCTGGAAATGGGCTGTTTTAATTGCAGCCCATCTAACAAGATGAGAGATCAACATAATCTCCAAAGTAGTGAGCAATATGCAGTTGAAGCCAAGCATTGCAAAACCGCCTGGAGGACACAGGTCTGCCTTTATCAGCATGCTCGGGTTTTGAGGAAAGCTACGACAACCCACCACTTAACGTCCCTTTTAGGGCACACAAAAGAGTAATCCCACTCACTGTGGGCATCCAACAACTACTAGTTTTTATGCCTAATATATACAAAAAAAATTAAGAAAGTAATGTATGGTATACTCATAATGGAAAATTCAATGCAACAAGGAACAACGCTATGTAGGCACTGTGTCGATAATAAGCCATCAAAAAGTAATTAGTACTCTTGTCTGATTATGGAATGGTATTGCATAGTCCTTTAGGAAGAGCAGTGGAGCTTCCGAAGAGCTCTGTCATTAAATTGTGGGTTTTTCCATCAGCACTGGACAGTTTAAAATCTGATACTTATGTTGTGAATATCCTGTTTCATATCAGAATGAGCTGGCATTGTTTTTTGATAATTATATTCTTTGTTTTAAACAAAAATGTTTTACTTACATCCTCAATTTTTTGTTTAAAAGAAAAAAGATTAATTTGATTTGTTTAATTTTAAATAAAGAGATCGGTGGGGCTCACTTGTTTGTTAAATTTTAAATGAAGACATGGACAGGCTAATATGATTTGTTTAGTTTCAAATTACAATATGGGCGTACTTGAATGACTTGTTTAGTTTTAAATGAAGAGATGGGTTATCTAATATGATTTGTTTAGTTTTAAATGAAGAGATGGGTTATCTAATATGATTTGTTTAGTTTTAAATGAAGAGATGGGTTATCTAATATGATTTGTTTAGTTTTAAATGAAGAGATGGGTTATCTAATATGATTTGTTTAGTTTTAAATGAAGAGATTGGTTGGCTCATATGTTTGTTTGGTTTTAAATGAAGAGATTGGTTAGTTCATATGTTTGTTTGGTTTTAAATGAAGAAATTGGTTGGGTCATATGTTTGTTTGGTTTTAAATGAAGAGATTGGTTGGCTCATATGTTTGTTTGGTTTTAAATGAAGAGATTGGTTGGCTCATATGTTTGTTTGGTTTTAAATGAAGAGATTGGTTGGCTCATATGTTTGTTTGGTTTTAAATGAAGAGATGGGTGGTCTCATACATTTGTTTTGTATTAGATAGATTCTCAGCAGCGCATGAGCTGCAGTGGTCAGCGACCCATAATTGAATGCTAGCATCAGGGCCAGCAAACCAGAGCTGCCAAGACCCTTCTATACCTCCACGCGGTGATCCTGGATAACGGGCTGCAACAGAGCAGACTGGCTAAGGAGAAGGTATCAAAGAGGGAATGCTAACCTGATACTAAAAAAATTGCTTGCTGAAGTCAGATGTGTTGGATCGAAAGGTGCAAATATCGCAGTCAAGCTGTAAACTACGATACAATGCATTCTGTTCTCTGGACTACATTCTGCTACTTAAGCCCCTTTACAGTTTGGTAGCGGGAGATTGAGAACGAATGAAGCCAAGCCAAACCATATAATTTGTTATGTTTTAAATGAAGAGATGGGTGGGTTCATATGATTTGTTTAGTTTTAAATGAAGAGATGGTGGGTCTCACTTGTTTGTTTAGTTTTAAATGAAAAGATGGGCTACAATTTTTTGTTCAGTTTTAAATGAAGATGTAGACTACAATATTTACTTCAGTTTTAAATGAAAAGATGGTTGGGCTCATATGTTTGTTCTTCCCAGTATTGATATCTAAAAGCGAGGAAAGAATAGAACCACTGCACCCGGCTGTGTACATGTTATTCAATGGCGAATAAGTAGGGTTGTGAGTGGAGCTAGGAATCATATAAAATGAAACAATGTGTCACAGAACGCATATAAATACTTTGATGCAGGCTTCCTGCAAGTAGGTCAACTGTAATGGTGGCCTTCCGTGCTCCTACTGGAGTAAACAGAACATGATATATTTGTCCATTAATGTTTTTTCTTCAAATAAAAACTAGCTGACAGGGCATTTTGTTTTAAAAAATTGAGAAATAAAGATATTTTTGTTAGTTAACATTAGTTAAAAAAAAGATTAGTTAATATTTTGATCTTGTTTAAAAAAAAAAAAAAGAAATATTATTTGCTAATTTGTTGTTTTCTGTTGGTAAAATAAAAGATTTAATCATGTTTTGTTTTCATAGAACAAAATTTTGAATATTGTTTTTTTTGGGTAAAATAAAAGATTTAATTATATTTGGTTTTCATTTAACAAGATTTGGTAATGTTTAAATTTTAAATTATTATAATAATAGTTTCCAATAGATCACAGAGCTCTTCAGTGCATGCTGTCAAATATTCATAATACATATAACATTATGACAGCCCACTTCTTTAGTTGGACAAGATGGATAAATATCATTGGATGGAAGCAAATGATGGATGGATGGATTGATGTATGGATGGAGGTTAAATAGTAAAGTGGATCAGGAATCTTAAGTGTAATTAAGACTAAATGGCTTCTTTAATATAGCAAGCGATGGACACATATCATTGATGAAAAGAAATGATTGATGGATGATTGTATGGAGGAAATACAGTGAAATGAATCAGGAATCTATTACTGTAATTAAGACTAAATGGCTTCCTTAATTAAGCAGGAGGTGGATAAATATCACTGGAATGAAGCAAATTGTGGATGAATGAATGGATGGCAGCATATACAGATGAACAAAGTACAATTCAATCCAAAAGCTCTAAGTGCAGCTAAGACAGAGAGCACACATTTCACAAATGTAAATCACTTAATGAGTTTCTGTCAAGTATCAGAGCAGGCATACAACCCGAGGTAGACATTCTGTAGTCCAGTGCTTTCTAATCTTCTTCTCTCCGCTGCCCTCAAATTTAAACAAGTCATCTATACATGACATTAAAAAGTTGAATATACTAATACTTTAGATCAGTGTTTCCCAACTGCTGGCCCATGGACCGGTATTAGTCCGCAGAAATTTCCTGCCAGTCTGTGAAATTGTTATTCTGGCGGAGGTGATCTAAGTTCTTGTGGGCTAATTTTGTTAACTCAAATAACGTCAGCTATATAATATTCGTAATTTTCTGACCCAAGAGCTCATCTAAATTTAGCGTGTTGATAAAAGTATGAGAGGTTTTTTTTTGGTTTTTTTGTGTTTGTAAATGAATAGGCATCCAAAAATGGCTAAATGCAAATTAGGACAATTGGAAGTTGATAGACAAGTTTTAGAGATGAATTTATCTGCTAATACTGTATTGTGGTGTTTAGGAAGACAAGTTATTTATAATAATGATTTTTTATTTCTCTCTGAGCTGTCCGCGAAAAATGTTTCATGTTTTCACCAGTCAGTAGCTGTAAAAAGGTTAGGAAACACTGCTTTAGACTATCATACATGTCATCACTAAATTATATTAGTTGCATCACTCTCTTGTTCACCCAGATGTAAATGTACACCTGACTGTTAGAGTTGGGAAGACAATGCAAAGGAACTAGTCATCCAATAACTCATACAAAAGTGGACTTCCCTTTCCCCCCTCCGCTTAAATAGTAACATGGTACCTCATTAATCTGGATTGTTGTTCTTGAAGGTCTATCATTCAATTTGTGAAGGTACACTTTTTTCAGACATGGTACAGTCCCGAGTGGTCTGCGGGGGTCTTTGTGTATGACAAGGACAAGAATAGCACCACTGCCTCACAGAGAGCATGTCGTAAGAGGTTACTGTGTGACATGGCATAACACCGGCCATAGTTAGGTGGTTTATTTAGAGCAGCATAGATGACGAATCTACTTTGCTCTAGTGTTTGAGTCTATTAAGATGAACTCGCATGCCGGTTAACGACCAAATGCAGCGGAGTATTAAGCTGCTCAAGCCTAGCCCGCTAAGCAGGAAATGGTTCTCCCAGTTATATCCAGCTCATACCAGAGATGGGACCTGCACAGGGGCATCTGCCCCTGTAGAAGTACAGGTCGACCAAGAACAGTCCTTTTTGTTATATCAGATCACTTAGTGGGATCAAGATGCTGAGCAGCGCAAGAGCTGCAGTGGTCAGTGACCCATAGCTGACAGCTAGCGTCAGGGCCAGCGAACCATACCTTCTACACCTCCACGCGGTGATCCTGGATAACAGGCTGCATCAGGGCAGACTGGCTAAGGAAAAGGGATCGAAGAGGGAATGCTAACCCGGCACTCAAAAAATGCTTGCTGAAGTTGGATGTGTTGGACCGAAAGGTGCAAATATCGCAGCCAAGCTGTAAACTATGACACAACGCATTCCGTTCTCTGGACTACATTCTGCTACTTAAGCCCTTTCAGTGTTTGGTAGTGGGAGATTGAGAACGAACGAAGAAGAAGATCACTTAGTAATAAAGAAATATTCAGCATCCAGGTTTAAACTCTTGCACATTGCTAAAAACTACTTTTCCCAGATAAGGATTGCAGTTTGGACAAGCTACTGGATAATTGCAATACTGCAAATTGTGCTGTTAGTTTCTTTATAGGAAGCATGTACCAAAATACTTCTGTGATCTTGGAGGTGTGGTTACTGTGGTACTTTGTTTAACATGATGAGGTCCCAGCATCTTGAACATCTCTATGTCTCATTTTCCTACACGTGTATTCGGGAATTTCCCCAGTAGATATCAGGGGAGCAATGAATGAGTCCACTGCAACCCCATGTCATAAAATGCAACTAAAGAAGATTGTGTATTGATCCAGCTCCCTTTTCAAGTAGAACAAACTGCTACAGAAATTACAACTACAAAAGTACGGCAAGTGTTTTGGCACAATCTTCCAAAAGTAAGTAAACCAGTGGTGGTGGCCCTTTACTTTGGCTGGAGTGAAAAAAGAACAAGAAGTAGTATTAGTGGTTCTTCTTCTACTTCGTTTGTTCTCAAACTCCTGTTACCAAGCCCTGAAAAGGGTTTTGCAAGTAGCAGAATGTAGTCATGAGAATGGAATGTGCTCTATTCTAAAGGTAAAGGCGAGTCCTGGTAACAATTGCAGTCGGAGATGAAGATAACTCTTCATGGACTAAGCTGCAGCCTATGTGAGATAGGGTAGCCAGTTCCTTTCCTTGCTGTATTTACCTTCCCCAACACATACATTAGGTACCCATTTACAGTTGGGTAGACTGGAAGAGTGGTCGTACCAGGAATGAACCACGCCTGATTTTTTTGTCCGTCCGTGATGTCGAACTTTGGCGCGGTGTAATCCGTCTTAGCAAGCCAGCTCACTGTCGACTAGGCTATTCTATCCACAATAACGACCCCCAGGATCTGTACAAGAGCAACAAACGCAGAGATACCTCATACAATGAGACCTCTGACACTTCTTACACAGTGCTGGTGTCTGTTATGGAACACCTTTTATGTATTTTATCAGTAATTGTATTACATTTTGATTTAAATGATACAAAAAATGGCAATTGATTCAGGTACACACATACAACTGGTGGACTTGGACCAAGCCATGGTTATAAATATACTGCCAGTTTTATAGTGAGAAGCTAGAGGTCTAGCTACTGCACCTTCTTATCTGTTTGAAATATAAGAAAGTAGTAAAAATGTAACCTTAATATTTTTTTTATTAACAGAATATGCTCTTTAAAGGTTATTTATTGACTTCTCGTTGGATGTTTATTTGTGATGACCCCTGGGTGTTTGTCAATTAAAATTGTTTATATTTATCAAATAAAGCAAAGAGCAAAATCAGGTGCATGTGAAATATGTTGATCAAGTGGCTTAGTGGCTCTCCTCACATACCGAGATGTGCTTAATGAAGATGGGCCAACATCCTCCTGGCTGTAGTGTAAAGTGAGGGTCCACAGTAAGCTCGTCACTATGAGAATTGCAGTGCCCATCCCACCTTGTTAGACGGACTGCCATTAAACAGCCTGTTTTCAGGGAGAACTGCTTGGGAGTGAGTGGGTCTTGATCAATATGTTTCACCTGACCTTGACTAACATAGACTGATCAGTATGTTTTGCCTAGCTGGTCATTAGTCTCCTTTTCCCCTGTCCTTGAAGACAAATGCCCTTAAATATATATATTTAGATAGTTAAACCCTTAAAAGGACCCCCAAAAATGGAAAGAAGCTGGAAAAACTGGAGAAAATAGCATAGCACAAACTACTTGGAGAGGAATAGTTAATGGTCTTTGCATGCTAAGGCAATAAGAGTACAACTCGTATCAATCAGAACAGCTCACAAATATTTCTTTCAGCACAATCTGAATGATCTTACTTGCAAACCATTTTTGATTAATTCTGTAGCACTAAAAACCTCCTACCTACGTGTCTTTCAGCCTAATGTTATATCAGTTCTTCTTCTTCTTCGATGAACCGATGCTATGCTTCTAGCCAGGCGAGGAACACGAAGGAGACTATATGTTTAAGGTCTTCGCTGGTCCCTCACAGCTTTTCAAGGTCAGTCTGCACAAGTGGGTCAGTCCTGCAGGATATGTTCAGGTATCTGCTTTGGTGCTCGATCAACTCAACCAAAGTAGAACTGCTTGATAGATGAAACTTCTAACATCACAGTACAGACTACAAGACCAATCTAGAAATTAATGACTGTTTGAATAATTCTATAGCATTATTCCCGAGTTGTCCGCCAGGATCCTTGTGCTTGACAAGGTCAAGAATGGCACCACTGCCAAACAGAGAGCATGTTGTAAGAGGTGGCTAACTGTGTGACATGGCATAGCACTGACCATGGTTAGGTAGTTTGTTAAGAGCAGCATAGATGGCGCCTAATTGACTACAAGTCTACTTTTCTCTAGTGTTTGAGTCTATTAGGGTGGACTCGCACATCAGTTAACCACCCTTCGTGGCACTAGTCCCAACGCATCAGAGTGATAAGCTGCTCAAGTCTAGCCTGCTAGCCAGAAAATCCTTCTCCCAGCTACATCCAGCTCACACTAGAGCTGAGACCTGCACAAAGACATTCATCCCTGCAGAAGTAATAACCCACTTAAACATCTCTTAGAACTTCATCAAGAAAACGTTATTACATGCAGAACATGTCAGATCCAGCAGAACTGCTCATTGAAATATTTCTCTTGCTGCTGTTCTGTCCAGCTGCCTGACCTCTCATTTGATAACCATATGATTAATTCTTGACTGGGATCAAGATGCTGAGCAGCGCATGAGCTGCAGCGGTCAGCAACCCATAGCTGACTGCTAGCATCAGGGCCAGCGAACCAGAGCTGCCAAGACCCTTCTACACCTCCACGCGGTGATTCTGGATAACAGGCTGCAACAGAGCAGACTGGCTAAGGAAAAGGGATCGAAGAGGGAATGTTAACCCGGTACTAAAAAATTCTTGCTGAAGTCAGATGTGTTGGACTGAAAGGTGCAAATATCACAGTCAAGCTGTAAACTACAACACAACATATTCCGTTCTCTGGACTACATTCTGCTACTTAAGCCCTTTCAGGTTTTGGTAGCGGGAGATTGAGAACGAACGAAGCCAAGCCAATTCTTGACTGACTTCTCATATGATAACCATATGATTAATTCTGCAGTATTTAAATCTACCCACTTGTGTATATCTTTCATTTCTCTCTCAAGTAAATTAGAGGTCTGCAATAACTGGTCAGGTGAGCTGGATCTACTCTCTGATAAAGGCCTCTGGCTGTGTCTGCTAATGTGCCTATTTACCAAAGTATAACTAAATAGAACTGTTTACCATGTCTCGAGGGAATATTTCTTCCACTGCTGCTTGAACCATCCGAATAGCCTTGCAAATTGATGACCATTTGATTATTGCTGACACCTTATTTTGCTAAGCAAATACTTTTCCAACCAAGCATAAATGCTCACCAGAATTTCTGATTGAAATACATCTTTTCCAACCACACTGGATCACTGACTACCTTGCAATCTGATTATAATCATTTAATTAATTTGGTGCCGTCATAATCTTTCACTTATACGACTCTGAGGTACTTCATTTGATGAAGCAAAAACACTTCAATCCAAGTAGAGCCACTCAACCTACTTGAATCCTGGTTTTCAATCATGTAGATCAATGCCCGATTGCAGGTTGCTAACAGCCACCCTTTTGTTCTGTATATCGATATCAGGTGTCACCCTATATCTTCCATGATTTGCCTTTTCAACAGACTCACATTTGACTATTAGTAGTAAGTTTGTGGGTGGTTTTCTTCTTGTGCCTCATTAGACCTGAGAAAGGTGCGACTGTCAAACTTTTCCTATAATATTCCATTCATATATTTCTTTCCCTCATGCAATAAAACTTATGATTGACCTCTGAAACATTACATTTTATATCCCAAATTCACTAATATGAGACTTTATCTGTGGCATAATAGAATGTTTGTGAACTTAGTATTTCATCAAAGTAAAATCTCCAGTTTTATAAGCTAACAGTAATGCATCAAAAACAGACGAGTAAACCCAAAGGAAGGAAATATTTTTTATTATAAAAATATACTTTGTCCTTTATATGCAACTAAAAGTAACAGGTTTAAAAGTGTAAAATATGGGTCAGCAGTGAAACCTAGAAGTCATAGAAACAAATGTACATGTGTGACAAAAGTATCAAAATTGTAAAATGACATCTTCCAACAGTTTAAAAAAAGAAACTCTACGCAAAACTGAGATAAGATGGGAATAGCATCGTTATGCTGTCATTCAGATAAATTGAAAATCTCACTGTAATGCATGACATTCCATAAGTATAATTTTGGGGCTATAGCACATACTCAGTCTCTTAGCTGTGAAAGACAAGCACTCTAATTACTTAGCCAATTATACACATTAGAATAATATTTTACAAATATGACAAATTGCATAATCTGGAAGCACATTATTCACAAATAAAGAGAACCAAAAGAGGGAAAGCTATTTAAAAAGTACAGAAAATATATTTTTGAAATATAAAAAGCCAAGAACTATCATAACAAATTTTATTGACAATTATTTAAACACGTTTGTAGACCCTACTAGTAACCAAAACTGAAATGAATGCCCTTGTTTATATTTCTCACAAGTCCGGGACTTTGAAATAAAAATAAAGAGCAAGCAATTCCTAGTCTCTATAACAATAACAGGAACCTTATTTGACACTAAGAACTACAAATTCCTGAACTTTGCATTAACTACAGAAGAAGCAGCTCAACATTTCTAATCAAATAACAACAAGACTACAGCACAAGATAGAAATATTATGAACTCTGTGATTCCTTGCAGGACAAATTTTACACACACAGGACAATAGAGAGGCCAATTAACACCCAATGAAGAATGATGGAAGAGTAGGCCAGGTTTGTTGGTGTCTCATTGGTGGCTATCAAGAAGATGGCCCAAGATAGGAATATGTGTGTGTGTGTATATATATATATATATATATATATATATATATATATATATATATATATATATATATATATATATATATATATATATATAATTCAGCATAAACAATCAGAAACTAAAAACAAACACATTCACAAATCAAACTTATCCAGTACAAACAAACACATGGAAGCATAAATGAACATAAAAATGATAAAATATCAAGTTCTTTCAGAAATTTAAATTAAAAAATGTTTTAAAAAGAAGCCCCTAACTAAACTGTGCACTACTCTCTTGAACAGAGAAATTCAAACTCTAACAACTGTGATCAGCTGTTAATTGTAAATACTAGTTTCCTAAATTCCTAAAAAGCACAGTTCATTTTAAACTTTTACAAATTTCCCATTATTAATGACCAAATGATCAAAAATGTCCATCAAACATTCTCAATGACATGAAATGAATATCAGAAGAATGAATGTAAAAGCAAGCAAGTTTTAAAGCAGAAGTCCCAGTTAATTGTTTTTAGGTTTGCTTAGGGTTTGTTTTGCTGAGGTCGATTAAAACCTTGATGAAAGATACATTATCCGAAATCCACTGGATACACAGAGTTGAATTGGTGAAATAGTTGCAATTAATTCAGTGCAAATGAAGAAGAATAAAATATCCAGATTTTTATGTCAGTGATTTTTAGTTTTAGATTATCAATACAACAGGAAGATAATCTCTTAGCAAACACTCCATAGAAGACGAGGTGTTAGGGCCGAAATTGTTACTAAGTCCTTCAGCTTTATGAGTTGTGGTAACAGATTCCCTCTCTCTTTTTCTTTCTTTCCCCAAACCTAGGTCAGGCAGGCAGCCTTCTTTTCAGCTGTGTAAAAGTGGAGTTTACCAGGTTGGTCATGAAATAAGTTCCTTCACTGTGAGAGACAAGTGCTCTAACCTCTCTGATCTTGCAATTGGCTTTCACAATTGTTCAACATTGTCACTAACAATTCTCCAGTTATTTAACATGATTTTGAAAACTATGATGCAACCATTAACAATAAACCTAAAATGTTATAATATTAGTCATAGATGTAAAAGAGCACATTTCAAAGATCTTCAAACCAAACTTAATTTTTCAATTTACTTCTTAATATATTTAAATATATTTTTTAAAAAAACAAAAATATTTTGCATTTGCTATGACCCATTTAAAATAAACAAAATCTTATAAGTCAAAAATGGAAATCTTAATTCTTTAATGATAATACTTACCAACAATTTTCATGCTTTGTTCAAGTTTTCAAAACAAATTGAATGTACTGATTACATTAATTAAAATTATTTTGCATATGCTATAACTCATTATAAATAACCCAATATTTTACAAAGGAGTTTTGCCATTGCAAACACTAATAAGGCAAATTTGTCATAATCATGAGTTTATCATCAATTTTCCCATCCTGTTCAAATTTTATAACTATAACTGAATGTGGCAATGCATTATTGTCATATGTACCTAAAAAAAAACAAACAAACATTTTGAACATGTGGAAAAAACCCACCAAAAAGCAAAAAATGTTGCATTGTGTGTATTAATCTTCAGAGCAAATATAATTATTCCATGTATTATTAATATTAATTGTTTCTATATTATCCCTTGAATAACACAGACCCCATTTCACATAATCCTTTTTGGAGTTAACTCATTCAATCCGAAGAGCCAACACATTGGCTCTTGAAAAATATTGCTAATCTGAATGGTGATTTGTGTACAAAATCACATCCATCTATCCACTACAAGTTTGATTAAACTTATAAATTTAGTTACGTCTGCAACTGATGACGCATAACTTTCCAGTTAAGACATA